>JAJEJO010004370.1:0-95347 GCA_020662805.1 Glaucomys volans
AAAGAATTTTTCTTTGATATTTCAAAGTAAATTATCACAGTTATCTCTAGAAATATGACAAGTATAATCCATGAGTGTTTTATGAACATTTAATATACACTATTGAGTTTGCTTGAATGCATTTTTATTATCAATTTATTCTTTAATACAGCTTCTTATTCAAAATGTTTTTTTCCAAGAGCACATTGTAAGTCTGAGAAGTTCATTTTTCTAAAAGTGGAAATACAAAAACTTCTTTGCTCCCTCTGCTGGAGAGATGGGTGTTAATTTAAAGAGACAATATGATTTGGAGCTCTGCAAAGCAATGAGCATGTTTTATTTCTCTAAAGTGGCTCAGCAAGCAAATGTCATGGCATCTAGAGAGGCAGAAGCAAGGCACATTTTAAATGTACTCAGTACATTTTATTTCAAAGGACAAAAATAAAAAGATGCACTTTTGAAAAATGTTAACTTGAAAATGAAGATTTGCATGTTTGCTTCTAAAGCTTACTTTAGTGTTTATTGCATGGTTTTATTTCCTGGAATTACCTGTCTATTTACAAAGATGGAATGAGTGTTTTCTCTTCCTTTAGAGTTGATGTGGGCTCCTGAATATTATATTTTTTGTAACATATATTCCCAAGCAAATAAAACAAGAACAAATCTTGCATGACTTTCGGCATTTGGAAGTTTATTTATTTTGATTTTTTCCTTTCCTGTTTCTCAAATAATGTTTGCCTACATATTCTGGTACACTGATAGTGAACAAGTGCTAACTAGTTTAACTGTACATCAGCCTATAGATATAACAATATTTAATGGTTTTCTGTCATTTATTTTGTGTTATGTTCTTTGTGTGAATTATATTTAGTAACCTCAGGAAGGTGTGAGTGTTCATATTAAAGACAGTGACAATTTTTACAGATGACGAAACTGAGGTCTAATGAATAAATGACTTGCCTATGTTCCAACACCCAACATTTGGCCAAGTCAGGATGTTAAAAATGGGTGTGTAACTCCAGGTGGGAGCCTGAACATTTAACCATTGTCAGCATGTTTGAATGATGTCTGTAGTTAAGTGTTACATGCAAATTGTACAGCTGTTTTCAAACCAATAAAAACGTATATAGGTTACTACAAATATGCTATTTATTCTTGTCAGGCATCATATTAATGCAAGTTACTCGGAAAATGTAAGTTTGTAGGAGACTTATTATTTTCTTAGAATGATGTGATGACGGCAGTATGATGAGGCTTGGTGGGGAAACACATGGCACATTGCTCTTCTTGGTTAAGAAGCTTGCCTCTATTGATTCTCTGGGTCAAAAGGTCAAATTGTGCTCTGGTTTTCTCATAGTTAAAAAAGATGTGACTCTTGTGGGGAAGTCATAACAATAAATTTTGAAAAGATCTGCATGATGCGCTGTGCCTTACAATGTAGAATAATGTGCTCTATAAATACTGAGTAAAAACCCATCAGCCCAAAAGCTGACTTGATGTGTAGCTACACTCTTGTGCATCACATATGGTAATAGATTAGAAAATTACCTGGAAAAAAAAGTCTTTTACACTGCTAGAAGATTCAATTCAATGCCCTTAAGCTGAAGAATTTTGAATTAGAGTGTTAACACCTTATTTAATGGTTTGAATACTGACTTCTCACCAATTTAAAGGAAATGTAATAATGTATCTGCTGCTTTCTGATGATCGAGTGTAACTGTCCTTCAGGACCATTGAATCTATTTCTTCTTGATTGAGTCAATATTTTCTAAATATCTTAGCAGATGATTGCTGATTAATTGGTTCAACCAATTACGTATCTGATTATGAACAACTCATAGGTCTGCTATATTGAGTGAAAACAATGGTATAAAAATTTAGATTGTGACCATGCAACTCATAGTTTAAGATATAGGGATTATGATATTTAAATTGATTAATTAGTTCATCAGAAATAAACCATGCTTAACAAATTAGTTAACTGTGAACACTTAACCTAAAAATTGTAAACTGAATCTTATACTCCATGGCCACATACTTAAAATGTAAAACATTTCCTCAATGAGAAAATAGTAATTCTATTTTCAGTAGAAAAAAACATCTCCAACATAGCATGATGACAGTGCACAGAAAAATCTCTTTAGGAGAAATTGCAGCAGAACATTAAGAATCGTTTAAAAGGCCCATCAGGCATCAGACATATCTGCCATGTTGTCTCAAGAAACTAGAGCTAAAAACAGAGATAAATTGTTCTGCCATATTATCATTAAGAGAATGTGCTAACAGACACATGAAACATGCCTAGGGCTGTTGAGAAAAATTATATCTGGAGGTATTTCAGAGGTTCCATAACTGTTTTAATGAGGTTTGCATTGTTGTGACCAAAAGACCTGATAAGAACCAGGTAGAGGAGGAAAGGTTGATTTTGGTTCAGAGTTTCAGAGGTTTCAGTCCATAGGTGGTCAATTCCATTGCTCTGGGCCTGAGGTGAGTCAGAATACCATGGTGGAAGGGTGTGGTGGAGCTCAGGACAGGACAATAGGAAGAAGAGAGAGCACTGCTAACCAGGGAAAAAATAGAAATCCTAAAGGCAATCCCTAGTGACCAACCTCCTTCAGCCCACTCCACCTTCCTAGAGTTACTGCCCAGTTAATCCACACCAATGGATTAATCCATTGTTAGGTTACAACTTTCAAAATCCAGCCATTCCACCTCTGAACAATTCTTGCATTGCACATGAGTTTTGGAGGATTCCTCATATCTAAACCATAGCAATAACAGAAGTTGCTGTCATAGGCAAGACTATTCTGCATTGCTTTTTAATATGAGTTACTTTACAATGAATATGACCTGAGAAAATACAGGCACATTTGTACAAGCTGCATTGTACATTAGCAGCAAATTAAGGCTCAAGGAGGATGTGACATTTTGAAGAACAATCATCACTTTTATTGGTGAAAATAAACTGTAAATACTATTTTGGAAAAGAAAACCTTTAATATAGTGAATATCATAATTGAAAAAGTCTGAAGTCAGAGATGTCAGATAAATTCAGTGAGGTTGTGTTTGTGAGGGAGGAATGAAATATGGGCTGATTAAATTATGCTACAACCACATAATGGGATTCTACACAGCTGTAAAAAGCATGTTGTAGATGTCTTTAAAAAGAACTGTAGATAAATCAAAGTTGAAATCTAAAATATGTTTTAATAACCCACAGGAAGGTAGGGAAAAGAAGACAGAAACAAAAGAGAAAAACAAGGCAGTCAAAAAAGAAAATGGAAGATAAACCCTAATACAGCAATTGTTTCAATAACTGTAAATAATCTAAAAGCATCAATTAAAAAATAGAGTTTGACAGAGTGAGCAAAGAAAGTAGCATATATCTGAGTGGTAGCACACACCTGTAATCTCAGGAAGCTGAGGTAGGATCCCAAGTTCAAGGTCAGTCTCAGCAACATGGTGAGACTCAGAGCAATAGAGGGAGGCCCCGTCTCGTGATAAAAAATAAAAAGGACTAGGAAAGTCACTTAAAGGTAAAGTATCCTGGGTTCAATCTCCAGTAACAAAAACACAAAAACACACAAAAAAACCCCAAACTATGTTATGTCTGTCCATAAGAAATTCACTGCAAATATAGGGATGTAGGTAGATTGAAATTAAACAATGGAAAATACATATTGTACAAATATTAATTAAAAGAAGGCAAACGTGGCTATGTAATATCATGTAAATAGCATTCAGAGCAAGAAAATGACTAGGTACAGAAAGGAGTCTAGATAATATCAAAGGGTCCATTCACCTGGAAGACAGCAATGATAAACATGTATTCCCTAAACAGACTAGAGATTCTCAAACCTCCTGTTTCATGGTAAATATATCAGCTCTGTGGACTACTTCAATGATCTTAGTTTATTATATTTATACTATCAATTTTAGATTTTTTTTGGTCTTTCAAAGTTTCTGACACCGTAGTTGTAGCTTATCTGCATTTCAAGACTTCCTGTGGATGACTGAAACCCCTGATTGGCCCTGAACCCCATGTGTACTGTTTTTTCCTAAATATACATAAAGTACAATTTATCAATTAGGCACAGTAAAAAATTAACAATAATAGGATAGAATACTTATGACAATTGAAACGTGCTTTCTGTTCATGTCTTTCACACACAAAATGAATGGCTTTTCCTTTCACGTAAGTGCTTACCATGCACTATGGCTATAACTTTTGTAGTCTGAGATGTGACAGCAAAACTAGAACAAATTTCTTTTTCCCTCTTCAGAATTTTATGGACAGAAGTTTTGTTCTTACCATAGACCCTAGCAACCTCAGCAGATGACTTTTTTCTTTCCTTCTGCCACTGCATTGCTTGTGACTTGAAACACTCATCAGTTATCCTGAAGGATGTGTAGGTTGGTAGATTTGGTGGATTTAGGTTGACTCAGGTAACCAGCTCTTCCTCAAGCTAGCAGCTAGACTACCTCTGCTTCCATCCAAAGGTCTTGGGGTTGCCTGGGTTGGCTCTACTGTGTCTCTCTCATCCTTCCTGGATCAACTGGTATCTGGGACCATGCTCTTAACATGGTACTGATGACAGAGGTCCAAGAAGAACAAAAGGACACATGTAAAGTATCTTACCTTCTCTGTTGAAACTGGCACGTTCTTTTATCTTCCCAACTGATATTTGTCAATACAAGTTACACATGGCCAAGTCCCAAATTTGAGAGGTAGGAGAATATGCTCCACTTTTAAAGAAATTACAAATTCCCTTACAAAGGGTGTAGACATAGGGAAGAATGAAGAATTGGGTCACTGGTGACATTTAGTAAGCCTGTCACCCCTACTATCAATCCTGCTCTCCAAACAAGCATGAGCATACACATGTGCCCATCCCCACCCCAGCCAACATGTCTTCTGAGTTTGGATGGGTTTTTGGTTGATGGGATTTTGGTTTTTGGTTGGTATGTGTTACTCCATAGGACCTTGAGATATAACTTATATGTAAGTCAATATCTTGAAGAACAAGCATTCTACTTGCTATACTCTTTATCTCTACCCTATGCTTCAAAGAGACATACCCAAGAGCAAAAGGGTGGGCAACAGTAGGTGCCAGGCCATCAAGTGACGAAAGAAACTTTATGGTATAAGCCTGGACTTTCCTTTGTCTTCCTCATAAGTGAGTGTGTATAATCTTTCCCATTTTGCTTTCAAAAAATCATAGCCTGTTTAGGCTAGAAGAATTTGGATATTTTAAAAGTGATCCAGTCCCCAAATACTCAACCCATGCTTCCTATGACTCTTGGTTTCTAAAGTGGGAGTATAGATATTTGGCTACCTTTTCCCCTATTTAATAAGAAGAGATCAATTTAGCTGTTTTGTGTATTAACTTCTCATGTAACATTTCATGACCTAAAATAACTTGAGCACCTTTGATATTATTAACATTACCCCCTTGATTAATAGATGAGGATATTGATACTTGGGATGAGAAAGGCCTTGTTTCTAAGTACAACTAACTCACACTTGGCTTTCCGAGATTCAATACTGTATTTGTTTTTTTATGCTGCATAACAATTACCATGGTCTTAGTGGCTTAATGGAATACACTTTCTTTATATCAAAGGGTGGGGCAGAAAGTCAAGAATGTTTTAGATGGACCCTCTACAAGGCTGCAGTGAAGGTGTCATCCAATGCTGGATTTTCATCTGGAGGCTCAACTGGGGAAGGATCTGCTTCCAAGCTTGCTCAGGTTTTGGCAGAATCCCTTTCCTTGAGGCAGTAGGATTTAAGTCTGCTGGCTCCTTTAGACCCAGCCAGAGAGGAACCGAGGAAGACAGGTGCCACACTCCTAGATAATTGTGTAAATTTGTGCCCATGTTTCATTGGTTTGAAACAAGCCACAGTTCCTGTCTACATTGAGGGGAGAGGATTACACAAAGGCATGAACCCCAGAAGGTTGGACCATGGAGAGCATCTTAAAATCTTTCCATTACAAGAGGAATATTGTCAGAATATTAGTGGATGAGAAGGACATTTATTATAGGTGAGTTAAGTGTGACCTTTTAAATATTATACCCCTATACTTCATTCCTTTAAGACTGGACTAGACATTTCTAACAAATAGAAAGTAGTAGAAGTGACAGCGTGTGACATCTGAGACAGAAGGCATAGCGACCTTCTTCTTACTCTTTATCTTGGATTACTCACTCTGGGGGAAACCAGCTGCCATGCCATGAGGACATAAAGAAGTCCTGTGGAGCTGTCCATGTGGCAAGAACTGAGGGCTCCTGTCAAAAACAGCAAGAGGCTTCTGCCAAGGGCTCTGTGAGTGTCGGCCGTCTGTCAACAGGCACATGAGTCAGCCATTTTGGAAAAGGATGCTTTATCTCCACTCAGCCCTCTCCAGACCTGCAGCTCTGGACAATGTCACCTTCTCAGGAAAGTGGACAAAAACCACTCAACTAAGCCATCCAAAGTTCTTAACTCACCCAAATGTAAGATCCACAAATTTGAGGAATTTAAGTAACTAAATTGTGGGATTATCTTTTTTTTCCCTAGTGGTATATAATTACTATGGACACAAAGCAGTTTGTTCTCTGGTTTCACATCCATCAAGCAACCTCTCAACTAAAGGTTATAGGGAAATGCATTTCTGAGAGATCACATTTTATATCTTTGAAAATATTCTTATAATTTTTTGGTTCTATTTTTTTCCCCCTGAATAGACACTAACCCATATAGAATTGTTCATTTTTGTTAGCAACTAAGAGTTCTTTGTAGGAAAAGCAAAATGTCTACGTCATGTCCCAAAGCTTTGATTGGAGGGACAGTTTTCCCTGCAAAAGGCTGTGCTTTAGTTAACATTCAAATCTCAGAGCTGACTTCAACCTTTCCCACCACGTTCTAAAGAGTGCATTCTACAGCACCCGCTCTTAGGTCAGGACATTTCCTGCAGAGAAATGTTCCAAAGATAGAGCAAGAGAGATGAGAACATTTGTTCTTGGACTGTTCCAGGTGAGTGACATCTCAGTGCAGATGCAAATGAATTTAGTCAGAGGCTTTACCCGAGAGAAGACAGTTAAGAGGTAAAATCTTCATCGGGAACCAGCACCCTAATAAACTTCAAAGAAATCAAGTGGGTGCCAGAGAGCCAGTGGATTGTCCCTCTCTCCAGCTCTGAGCACTGGAGCAAAACAACAGAAAAGTTCATCAAACTGGATTGCTTTTCTTAATGGGATTAAAAATAATTTGATCCAAATGAAAAAAAACCAAACAAACTCTTGAAAGGACAATTCTAGGTGGCTATCAGAATAACTGGCTTAACAATGGAATGCTAGCACAGAATGGCAATTATTCTTAATTTCTTTACTACTTTTATCTTTCTTTTTCTTTTTTTATTGTCCATGCATTCCACTTTTATAGTTAAGGGATGATTAAGCAATGATAGAATATATTCACTTTTCCACTTCAAAAATTGTCTGGAAAAGTCTTTCTCCAAATTCATCTATTTCACAAATAGCCTCATTACTTTTCCTTTGGTGTTGGTATTTCGTGGTCAAATTGAAGTCAAATAATGTATCTGCCACTGTGGAAGAAGCAAAATGCCTATTAGTTTAATTTAATCCACACTAAATCGTGATATTTGTGCCTTAAAGAAGTAAATTTAACAAGGCCTGGATTTAATTTATCAAGTATACTGAAGTAGGTAAATAATAGCACAAAGTCAGATGCATCAGTTAGAAGTATAATGAAATCAGTAGGTAAGCCCTCCACAAAATGACTTGGGGTGTAGGAGAATCCAGACATAGCAATTATACTTAGCCAGAAGAAGCAGTTCTGGAGAGTGTGAAGCAATTAGTCAGATTTACAATCTCAAAGTAGAAAAGGGAAAATTACTTAAGTTAAACTAAGAAGCATCTTAAATCATCATTACACTGTATCGATTTCAGTTGAAAGCAACCATCTAGAAATGCTTGGTTTATCTTTACCATTAAATATTTCCATAGTGTTTGACCAGAACCAAGAATATATAGCCCAGCATTTGAACTGTAGTAAATTAGAAATGCATAGGGTTTTGCAATGTGTGCTTGTTTTTGGAAGAAGTTTCAGAACATTGAGGAGAGTCGATGTTGATCTATATGCTAGTTGTATTTTTTAGCATTCCTGCCAATACACCAAAGCAAAGGGTGGGCATAGACATTTAACAAGGATGAAGTGTATATGGCAGTGGTTTTAAGTGAGAAAAGAAATCACTCCTTTAGCTGTTTGGTTTTGTATCAAAACATGTCATTGTCCATTTACTTATTGAATAGTCCTGATTATTTCTGGCCAAGTTAATTTTCGGAACAGATTCTGTGTTCCTAAAATATTGTAAAAGATATTTTAAAATATTCATCCTTATGTTGAAATATCTATTATGTAGTCAGTAGAAAAACTGAGAATTTTTTTATACTGATTTGTGTAAATATAGTTCAAAATGTCAAACTATTCCATATTGCAATCATTTGACCAATTCAATTAGAATTTTGGATGGGAAAGAGGAACATAAAATCACTCTCATTGGCCAAAGGAATATATCTATGGAATGGTCTTAGAGCTACTTGGAAAGTTCAGTGCTTATCTGCTCCTTATTTTTAGCAATTGGTTAAAGATTAGATACATTTTCCATAAAGAGAAGCCAATTATTTTTTCTTTCTATTATCCTTTAAACATATGACTTGAAGAGAAAAGGGAAGAAGGAAAGAGAAATTCTCATAGTCTCAATAGGCAGATGATGTGCTCTGTGTGTGTGTGTGTGTGCCCTCGTGAGCTCATGTGCTCTCTTCTTCCTTAAGATCTTGGAGTCAACAGGATTGATTGTAGGAATGCCCCCCGCACCCCCCACCCCCAAGTCATCTCTCAGAGTCTGTGGAGGATTGGTTTCACTATATTCCCCAGGGACACTAATTACCTAGTTACTCCTGGCAAGGAGGAAGGTGGTGACTATTTCAGTGTTGGAATCAAATTTTCCTAATCTGATGTCCTAATAACCAAGGTCAGTACTTGGTAAAGCAGCAAAATTTGTCTCTGTTTGCTCCTTCAAGGCTCATTTTGTACCCTAGTCTTTTGTAGTAAATCTTCATTTTGTTTTATTCTTACTTTCATGGCAAGGTAAATGTGTCTGTATAAGGAAGTATTAACTTCCTTCTCATTCCTGTCTGTGGTTTTTTTTTTTTTTTTTTTTTTTTTTTTTACAAATTGTAGCTTTTGTTGCTATTTTGGCCATTTGGTCAAATATGGGACTGTTTTCTCTTGTGGAATCAGAACAGATGCACACATTCTCTAATAGTAAAGTTTCTTATTGAATTCACTGAAATCAAATACTTCTTTACCTTTCTGTTTAGCACTTTGAAAATTTTAGTGTTTCCCCATTTTACATTCTTAATAACCACGTAAGGGCTGGGCATGGTGCGCACAGGCCTGTAATCCCAGTGACTCGGGAGGCAGAGGCAGGAGGATCCCAAGTTGAAAGCCAGTCTCAGCAACTTAGCGAGGCCCTAAGCAACTCAGTGAGACCCTGTCTCTAAATAAAATACAAATAGGGCGGGGGATGTGGCTCAGTGGTCAAGTGCCCCTGAGTTCAATCCCCAGTTCCAAAAAGAAACAAAACAAGAAAACCATGTAAGGTAGACAGGTTAGATGACTTTGTTGTAGATAAAGAAACTGCAAATCAAAGACAACTAGAGGATAGGCTGGAAACCCAATCTTTTGATTCCTGATTCACTTTTTTTTATTTGGTACCACTATGCCTCTCTATTTACAACTCATCTAAACATAAACTGACTGAATTTATCCAAGAAGTTGTAGATATTTGATATTCTGCTAACATCAAAGCAGAGAAATAGTTGATTTTGTTGCAATAATTGTAGTGAACTATGAGAGTGGTGACTTGTAATTCCAGTGTCAAGGAATGCAAGATTACTGATTTGATTGTACCAGAATTTTGTAATTAGAGTCTACTCTAGACAAAAATAAAGAAGCCAATAAAGCTGAAATGCTCCCTATTCTATTGATAAAAAATATTCCCAATTATCTAATTCAACAACCAAAAAAATTTTTTTTTCAGATTAAAAGCATATGACTACAAGTTACTTCTTGTCAAAATTTCATTATGTAGGTATCAGAAGGAAAAGAAAAAGAAAGGAATTATCAATTAGTTGAATAATTAATCGCATGTGCTTTTTTTCCTTTACCTGATAAGGTCTTTCAGTCCTTTTGAATCTGGAAGGTCTATATTCTTGCCCCCATTTTGCAGATGAAAAAATAGAGGCTCAGACAAGTCCATTGCCAATTGCATAGACCTCAGATTTGAATGGAGTGCTCACAAGCCAACTCCCGTTCTTTTTCTACTCTCTCAGAAATGCTCATTCAGAAGCCAAATGTCTCCATTTCCTACAATTTCAAATACACTTACGTTTGTTCAAGTCTTAGACTAAACAGATAGTTAATTTTTAAATAGCCAATCTTGTTGTTTGCCTGAGAAACCAGAAAAATTTAAGAGAAAAGGAGACAAAATGTAGAACTAAAATATGCTCATTAAATGATTGATAAGACTTATGTAAATAAGTACAAATAATTAAGCCCAAGCTTAATTTGAGTTGGATTATTGAGTTAACATATGCCTATGATACAGTATGGTATTTGTTCTTAGAGTATAAAAAATTCTTTTGCATAAAAGGGGAATCTCAAAGATTAGATATTTGCCTGGATAAAAATGTTGAATGCATTGCCTTATATAACTACATGCAAACTAGGCAGAGTTAGTATGCAAAAGTCTTGTGTGTTCTACTTGCAAATTTAAATTTTAATTACCACGGCACATGATTCAAAAAAGACTCCTCCATCCTATAATTTTAAAAAATACATATATTTATTTTCCCAGAAACAAAATATATATGATTAATTGCATGCAGCACCCCTAAAAGATCCTTTGATTGATCATACAAAGTTTCTGTATTAAAAAAAGTATAACAACTCATTAAGGATTCATTCTCAATATTTTTTTGAAATTCAAATATTATTTGGTAAATTCTAGTTTTGACAGTAGTGAAATGATTTAATTTGAAGTGGGTTCCTGGTTATGCTGAAGAACTGTAATAAATCAGTTAAATGAAGAAAAAAATTTGAGTATATGTCACTGTATTAGCTCCAGGCCATTCAAAAGCAGCTAAGGCTTTGTTCTATCCCAGAAAGGAATGTTTAATTCATTACAACAGGTAGGAAAAAAAAAAGCATGTTTATGCTTTTTCTTGGTATTTTGCTTGAAGATTAATCTTTTCTTCACCACTGGATCTGCACAAAACAAATTTATTTGAAAGGAATTAACTGTCACGCACTGTGTGGGTCTCCGTTTTCTTAAAGAGAATAGGAAATGGCTGGGTCTAAACAATATTTCAGTTTGAGGGTAATGCGCTTTCTGGTTTCTACCCTGTCAGATTCTCACCCTGGTCTCCAGGGAGGCGAGGCGAGATTGCCTGCTTGACATATTTTGCCTAAAGCAAGTCCTGAAACGAGGATTCATATTATTCATTCGACTGAGTGCTGATTTCCATAGGCTTGGCAAGGGTCAGGAGACAATCCGTTTTCTTAAAAAACCTTAACATTGCTCTTTTCCAAATGAAGTTGTATTCCGTACAAAAAAACAAAGGAAAAGGGGGAAATAGGGAATGTTTGACTCTGAGGTTGACTTTTTTTTTCTAGTCCAATAAGCAATACAGAAGCAGATTCTTAAATAGGTTTAAAAAATTTTAAGCTCCTTGACTTACTTTTAGTGGCATCAGGCTATTTAGGACTCTGAAATAGCCCTTTTCTGGCTGCAGATGAAAAGCTAAATAATCAAACATTGACACAATCACATTAAAAATTATGAGTTCTTATCTTCTTCTCAATATCTGAATTAGTCTGATAAGGTAAATAAAATGTGACTTATTCTGTCTATGCCTGGATATCAGTTTCCACTGATAAAAATATTCTATAGTTGCAGGCTTGTCTTTGAGGGATGCATTACTCATGAGCTTAGTTATTAAACATCAAAGATGATACTCAGTCTTCAGAGATTAATAGTAAATACTTTGCTATGTGGAATAACTGTTTTAAAAATAAGGAACATTCCAAAGTTATGTTCTAAAACATAAAGAGGTACATGAAGTTTTAGTTGTTCTTCAAATATAAGAATGAAATGTAGGAAAGTTCTATGAGGTCATAGAAAATTCCCACTCTAGAATTAAGTGAAAGAGAAAATAAGTACTCCAAGCATGTGACTTATCTGTGGTATAGATGGGATATGTCATTCATTCTCCAGTACCTAATTACCACCTTTGAATTTTCTTTTCCATTTGGTATCCAGTTTAAAAATTTCTAATATGTCACAATAACATATTTCCTCCTTCACATCATTATTTTAATTGACATAATTTTTTACTTATTTATGCATGAGAACAGTATAAGAGGGATCATGGTTCTAATACTGTAGCACAATGGGGTAACCACAGTCTATGACAATTATACATTTTACACAACTAGAGCGGGAGAGTTGGAAGGTTCCCAATCACTATCTTGGAAATTTTTCTTTAATAACTGCAACAACTGTATTTCATCTTCACTTTGACAAAGGCCACATGTCAATCTCCCAACTGATTCCCAAACTAGTTCCCAGCCTGAATGCTCAGGTCAGTTAATGTCACTACTAATGGCCCAGGCTAGATGTACTGGAAGAACCCTTATGCCACTTCTTGTGTTTTACCCTCTGTATCCCACAAAACACCATCTTATTCTTATTTTCCCGTAATGTCTTGTCAATCTACCTCCTTTTCCCACAATTCCATTTCTGTTATCCATAAAGAATATGGTAAATTCATTTGGAGTTTTATAATAGGGGAAATAAATTTCCTCTATTTTACAGAATTTAAATACCTCACCACTACTGTCCTCACATACTCAACTATCAAATCACCAGGGGTTCAGTGATTAAGCCCTTTCTGTTGTAGAGCTAAACTAAATAGTTACTTGCTGAATTGATTCTAATGGACCATAACAGCCAATTGGGGAAACACTATTAGAAAGGATTTTTGTATAGAAGTTAAAAGGGAGAGACAAGAAGGAAGGAAGAACATTTGAGGGAGGAAGATAAATCTTGGTCTAAAAAGGACATTAGAAGTCCAGGGAGAAAAATTTTGTGCTTTTCAAGAAAGGAGAAGACCCCAGTATGTACACACAATATGTTGGGAAAAGGACCACTGGGAGGGGATTCACCAAAGTGTCTAATTATACAACTTGACCTCCTGTAAGCTGCCTCCCTTTGTTTCAAGTTTTTTACTACAGTTTTTACTGGGTGCGGCCCTCTTGTCATCTGGTCCCTATTGGATGATGCTATTCTATACCACAGCGCTTTGCCCAGCCTTCATCTCATGACACCCCAAACAGCCAGAAGATTAAAAAGTAGAGAAGGCTTGCTGAACTACTTAGCCTCCACCCTCCATATGTACTTGGGATTTCTGAATTTGATCAGCTAGAGGAATCCAGAGTTCAGTGGGGTTTGATGATATCAACTATGACTTGTAAGTCTCAGGGGCAGTTTCAATTGACTTTGATTTATCTTCTTTCCCCCCCTATATTGTTCAATGTTATATGAAAAGGCCAAATATTGAACACAGGTCAAAGATTTTATGTAACTCATGAATTAATGAGGTAGCCAGTTAGATATTACAAATAGTTCAGAAGAACAGAGAGAGGTATTTGGCCTATGAAGTGATTTTACAGATTAAAGTAAAACCAACTCTTTTTCTACATGAGTGGGAGACCTGGGGTAAGGGAGAGAGATAAAACTTCTTTCAGTCAGATGGAAGTGATTTGTATGCTTATAGACAAGAATTATCTGCACTGCTATTAGTAATTTACAACTTAGAGAAAACAGCTCAAGAAGCCACAAAACATACAAAACCCTAGATACAGAACCTGAAAATTGCAGAAAATTTTAGTAAAGTACTAGATAAAAAATACTTTAGGTTTTGTGAACCACATAGAGTTATCTGTTACTTGTTTATCTTGTTTGCTTTATAATCCTTAAAAAATATTAAGGCCATTCATATCTCAAAGGCTACACAAAAATTCAGCTGCCAGCTGAATTTGGCCCCTGGGTCCTAGTAGGCCTAACCCCTGACCCTCAGCATGTGTAGTTTGCCACTGAATTCCATCCAATAATATTTTTGGTCCATTTCAAGTCTTTTGCAATTTTTATCCAAATTATATGGATCCATTGCTCATTTGATACAAAATAATTCTTTCTGTATACTAATTTGATCAAAGCTTTCTACTTCTCAAAGAACTTCAATGAATCCTTACAAAATTAATTAAGTCTAGTCATCTCAGATCTGGCATTCAGGTCTCTCTTATCACTTCTGTTAACTGTTGCGAATTTAGTCCCTGATGTTTCTCAATATACGAACCACTCTTAACTATCCCACTTACTACCTTCTGTCCATTTTCTCATGTGTTAACAGTACTCTGAATTCTCTCCCCACTTTGGAATTCTAACTTTCGTTACAAGGACTGTATCAAAAGCTATCTCTCCAATGAATTTTTTCCTGATCTTTCTCCAGTGAAGATATTCTTCTTTGAGCATTTTTCATGTTCATCTTATTATACATCTATATATTATATATATTATCTATCTATCTTACATAGATACATAGATACAGACCTATCTATATCTATATATCTATATATCTATAGTCATTGTGCTTATCTTCACTCTATTCATTCAGCCCTATATTACTTCCTTTTTGATACCAAATTTCTTTCTTATTTACCTTATTTATGTCTCACAAAGATAGGTGGTTGGTATGTTGTTTGCACTGCATCATTCATTTCTTTTCTTGTTTCTCTTTAACTTGAAATTTGCTAGGATAAGATTCAGGGTTGTTGTACTGAGGGCCTTACTTTTCAAAGCTGTTGATCAGAGGTCTCCTGTGTTCCTTGTCACCCACAGGGCACAAAGACCATTCACAACAAGGAGGCTTGCTTCATCAGAGTGAGCAAGAAAGAAGAACCAGGGATGTGTGTGTGGGGGAGACAAGACAGACAGAGAGACAGACAGACATGCACACATAGAAAGAGAGAGGGGATGGTGGGGGAGAGCCAGCAAGGCAGAAATTCAGTCTTCTGTAACCAAATCTCAGAATTCTTTTTGAGGTACCAATGTTCCTGGAGTTACCATGGGGGTACAACCTGATAAACCCACCCAGATGAAAATATAATAAGTCAAAGTGCATTTAATGCACTCAACATATCAGACATCATAGGCTAAGCCTGCCTTAAATGTACTCAGAACACTTACACTAGCCTACAGTTGGAAAAAAAAGCCCGTTTTATAATAGTGTTGAATATCTCCTGCAAGTTATTGAATAATGTAGTGAATGAAAGACGCAGAAATTGTATGGGTGTACTTTCTCACCACTGTAAATTAGAAAAATTGTTAAGTCAAACCATCATATTTCAGGGACTGTCAATAGTCTATTTGTCATTTTTTTTTTAAAGAGAGAAATTGTTCCTGACAGTTGTTAATTCATAGGTAGAGGTGGAGAGACCATTGTGATAGGGTTTTGCATAATGAGGAGAGATTGGGCTCAACTCTGAAATGTAAGAAGAAAAAGAAGAAATTATAGCTGGAGCAGAGTAGAGTGGAAGTGGTAGGGAACTGGAGGATGGAAAATTACTAGAGGAAACATTAGCTGGAGCCAGGATTTGGGCAAAAACAGGTTTGTTGCTGAAGGTAAGTGAGCGTGATTGGATATAATGATGAAGAATTAAGATTTGATGATATTTCAAGATTGACCACATATTCAGAATGAAGGATTCTGGCTAAAACACCTTGATAGGATTCCTCCTAAAATTGAGTGATGCAAAGGACTAGTTGGGAAGACTTGGACTGAAGGGTCCCTGACTAAAGTTTGGTTGAGGAGAGGCTCTATTGCAGACTTCAGCTCCAGCCTACAGCTGAAGGAGGAGATTATACCAGTGTGGATATCAGGAAGTGGGGTGCCTGGAGACCACTGTAGAGTCTGCCTGCTACAAATTCTGGATACTTCTCTGTCTTCAACTTCAGATGAGGTAATATTGTTGCTGCTACTAAACTCAAAGAATCGCAAGATTAAATGTTATTATAAATTAATAGGGAAAACTTTTCTTATGAAATAAAATAAAAACTACCCAATTGGTCATATTTATAGAAAAAGCCAGAACTAATCTTCAACCAAAATTAATGCTTACTGAAATGTTACTGATTATGTCTAACTATGCATTTTTCTATGTTATCTAGGTCTCCAGCTTGTGGAAATTCACATATTTCCTTTTGTCTGTCTATGGTGTTGCACATTTGAAACAGTTAACCTTGAATTTTAAAAGTACCTTTGGAAAAAAGAGAGTAATTGTACCATAAAAGAAAGGTTCTCAGGCGACCCTGAAGGTCTAATTTCTGTAGATATTTTTCCTAGAAATTTTGGAAGAGTCAGTTTAATCTGTTTATAGATGTAGCAGAGCCCAGAGAAACCAATTTTAAACTGGTTAATATGCTATACCTACCTCTTGTTGATTCTTAATTGTTACAAGTGATTGCAACTGCAATATGTCATTCCTCCAGTAGATGGCAGAAGCACACTATGCACCACATTGGAATGTGTGAAAACTTGTATGTTCAAGGCAACAAATTGATCTCAACCTGTTTTAAAAATCTGTCTTTGTTGTGTTTGGGACACTGTAAATCTAAAGGGAATTGTAGAATTCCATCACAGACACTTCTGATTCTCACAAGTTTTGCCGATAGTCTGTAGAAGAAAAACTAGTTCATAAGTGGGAGTGATATTATGAAGAATTAAGTTATACCTTTATGCTAATCTTTTAGTTATTTCAATAAGGCTTTCTGGTTTTGTACTTTTTTAATAAAGCAAATGATGTACTATGTAAATCATTCTAATTAAGAGAAAGGCATATGGCATTTGGTGATTATAAACCATGAAGATCAGTTATTAAGGTAGTGGTAGTGTTCTGCAAAGTTAAGAGATATGGAAAGACAAATATATTTACATTTACATTCAGTAGCTGTGTTTCAGTTATGTGATGTCAGTATTTTCAAAGAATGCACATATTATTACACATAGCTTAGCCTATATTTTAATGATTCTATTTTTTCCTGTTTATATTTAACAGTACAGTAACGAACGAAGGACATTATTTAGTGATGATCAACTCACCTGGAAACAAGGAAGGTGAAATTTATATTCATGCAAAATCAACATAATTTAGGTAAAACAGAGGTAACTTTTCTTGTGTTGATATTCTATGGAAAGTTTTATACAACCAAATTCAGCAAGATAAATCTTAATTTTCTTAATGTTTTCATTATAGAAAATGATTTGTATTCCTGCTTAAAAAGAAAAGTGGGAGCAAATCCCCATAATAATTGTTAATAATAATGTCCACTGCTTTTTCCATCCTTTTGACCATAGCAGAACATTATGCTCAGTTTTCCTTGCGGGGGGGGGGGGGCATCTGGTATTTGGAAGTGGTCTATCCAGGTCAAAGAGCCAATGTGTAGCCAGAGTAGTGTTAGGAGGTTTGCCGGTGATGCTTTGTGATGGGCAGATAGGCAGAATTTTAGCCTGTGATAGCTTAAGTTGTCAAATCTGTGAGCTGAGCAGTAGCATAAAAGGAAATGAATACTGAGTTTTGTAGCTGGGAAATCAGAGCGAGACTGCATGAGCTGTGAGATTGATTTGGGCAGTTTGGGAATCAGTTTTTGACTAGTCTACATGCCTGGATGCTTTTCCTGTGTGGAGAACTTTCTATTTAAGGGCACCAGCTCAAAGGAGCACATTCCATGAATGCCTTTAGGGACTGTCAATCTACAAAGTCCTCTCTGAGTTCAGCTGATAGCTCAGACCCAGTTAGATTGTAAATGGGATTTGGATTACCTTTGGCTTAATACATTGTCTTATATATGCGTATAGTAGAGGTTTGCTGGCATTTCTATCCACTATAGAAATCTTCCATGACAAGTCCATTTGAATGGACCTTTTATTATCTCAAAGTGCTTGGTTTTGAACCATGGTTCTAGAGAATTTATTGAACTTTCTCTTCTCCATTAGTTAAAACTTGAATCTATTTTGGCACATATCCTTGAAGTAACTTATTATTGCACCTTCTTTGTGCAGAAGAATGCCAGTTTCCTTTCACAGATTTTTTTTCTTTGTTTATCCATTTTTCAATGCCATAGAGATTTTTAAATAGCCATGGAAATAGTTTTCCTTAGGGATATCTTTTCTTTTTTCATTTTTTCTTTTTCTTTTTCTTTTTCTTTTCTTTTCTTTTTTTTTTTTTTGCAGTGCTGGGGATTGAACCCAGGGCCTTGTGCTTGACAGACAAGCACTCTACCAACTGAGCTATATCCTCAGCCCCCCTTAGGGATATCTTGATAATATTGATGAGGTCCACACACCCATTCATATTTTCCTTAATTTTAAGTGCTGTGTTAAATCATTTTTGAAATTTCATAATTGTTTGTAACAATGGAGCTTACAACATAAACATCTTGAAGAATTATTAGAATCTTGAAAAATTTACCAAAGGGAAAAATCAATTTGAAGAATTTAAGGCCTGACAAAGAAAATAGTGTGAGAGAACTTACCTATGTGACTTTTATGTCTGGTGTTATTGGAAATATATTCATTTTGATTTACCATATGTGGTATGGAAGAAGATATAACAGTCTCTATCCTCTTGAGTTGCAAAGAAATTTTTGCAATTTGTGAATGTTAGGCAAAAGGACTACACCAAAAACCACGTTTTAACCAAGAGATTTTATTTGGAATGGCACAGTGGCTGCTCCGGGTGAAAAGCAGAAAAAGGGGAGAGGGACAATGACCCTGAGATTAAGTGCCTTCTTAGAGGTAGGTGTTGAACTGGGATTGGCTGCATCGGCAACTTTAAATTCATTGGCTGGGGTGCTCCCTGAGCAGGATCGTGTATCTGGGGATTGACTAGTATACTTGGGAGGGTTGGCTAAGGGCTGAGGGAAAAAGCTTGGGTTGCTATTGGCTGAAGGCAGACTGGAAGGCCCAAGCTGGCTGAGGAAGTACATTCAGCAGCTGGCCATGTGGAGCTTCCCTGGAAAAAGGAGATTGACCAGTCGGTCCAATAGTGAAAACAATGATGATGGTACAGTCTTGGCCTCGATCTAATTGTGAATACACTTTTTGTTACTTAGAGCTACTTATAACAGGATTCTGATATTAGTTCCTACTTTCCATATCCTTTTGTCCCCTTTTTCATTTCTCTAATGACACTATTGCTTTTGATTTTCCAAAAGTTTTGAGTGACTTTTTATATGTTTTTTAACTTGCTAAGGTGTTTTTCATTTTTCTCCAATTTCCATGGTTTTATGATTGTAGCTGTGCTTTATGTCAAAATATATACTATTAATCCATCTTACTTAAGCCATACCTTCCTCCCATCTCATAAATACAAATGTCACCAAAATGCATTTCCAATGCATAGCATTATCATCTCCTAATTTGTTTCTAAAGGATTTGTTGCAAGTCACTCATAATTTCTCTGCTGCTCATTTTAGCTTCTATTTTGACTCTCAATATCACTTTTCTTTTTATTAAATATTTCTAACAATGTTATTCAATAGTGTAATACATATTTACTAAATATCTGTAATGTGAACATAGAAGTGGACAAAAGTGATAGAAACCATCTCTTCATCAAACTTCCAAGATAGAGGGGAAGGTAGACACGCATTAAAGACTTAGTTGAAAAAACTGTAAGGAAGATATTGTTGTCTACAACAGCAGAACCTAGTGCAGAAAAGGATGAGATGAGGCATTTCTTCCAATGATCAGGGAAACATAACTAACATTAAACCTAGTGACTTTAGACAAGAGCTATTATGCTCATAAACTCAGTAGCTCAAGAATTCAAACAGGACATGGAGGATGACTGACTTCTGGTCCTTGATGTCTGGGAACTCAGTAGAGGACTCCAAGGGTAGAAGTTGGAATCATCAGGAAATCATTCACTCACATGTGTGGTGCTTAATGCTGGCTGTTGACTAGGATCTTAGCTAGGATTGCTGGCTAGAGTGCCACATAAGGGTTCTGCCCCTGACTTTAAGCCCTGTGATTGGGTTCCAAAGGCGAGTGTTCCAAGATAGAAAGAAAAGCTGCATCTCTTTTATGACCCAGCCCTGGAAGTCATGTAGCATCACTGCTACCATTCTCTACTGTTTGGAGCAGTCCTAAGGCAGCTAGATCCAAGTGGAGGGAAGATCAATTCCTCTACTCAATGGCTAAGGGGTAAGATTCTGGGAGCATGAGTGGGACTCTAACTGTTGCAGTGCTGTATCCATCTTTGGAAAAATACGGTCTGGCATAGTAACTTTGAAAGACTAATATTTATTTTGATGCTGGTTATAGGGGAATAAATATGAAAAGACATTGTTGTCAGAGTAAGCATTGTTGTGAGAGTGAAGATCCTAGAATGAAACAAAACAAATGACTTAGCTGGGAAAACGAAGGTCAGTTTGGTTGAGACACAGAGGGTGAAAAGTGAGAGGTAAATGAAACTGGAGAGATCAGTCATTATAGGTAAATAGTTCAGACTTGAAGCAGGGCCTTAACGGGTATGCTCCCAGTATGCAAACTTCATCCTAAGAGCAATAGGAGACCATGGATGGGTTACATTTGATAGTAACATGATCTGATTTGTGATTATAGATGCCAACATAGGAAGTAGAGGAGTTGAGTGATTAGTGATCTAGGGAGAAAATAAAAGTGGCTTGGAAATGGGTGGTGGTGATGGAAATCAAGTCAAGTAGATGGATCTAAGATATAATTAGTTAATAAAGACAAGATTTGGTCAGTTGTTTGGCAAAAGGTCAAGCACGTGCTTATATTCCTTGGAAACTATATGGAAATATTTGAGTAGCAGGAATAGCATATGGGGTAAGAAGATCATGAGTTGAGATTTAGAGACATTGATGTTGAAGGGCCTTGAAAGCTATGTTGAGATGTCCAATGTTAAGTGACTTAATGTGGGTCTGGAGTTTGGGAGGGATGAGGTATACCTTGGGAATCATCAACATATAGGTAATACAGTCATGAAATGGATCAAAAGGGGTAATGAATAAAAAGGGAAGTAGATTCACAAATTAGGTTACTTAAATATTAAAGAAATTTTATCAGGCAGAAAAAGAAAAGTAGCTTGGGATAAGGAATCATACTTTTCTTACATTTTGAAGTCCTTCAGGGAAGGGGCTATTTCTTTGCAGGATGGATTTGAAATATAATTAGGAATAGGGGTAGGATTTGGGAAATGGTTTGACATTAAGGGTCCTCTTGCAGGTATCCTTTT
This sequence comes from Glaucomys volans, assembly GCA_020662805.1. Classification (NCBI taxonomy): domain Eukaryota; kingdom Metazoa; phylum Chordata; class Mammalia; order Rodentia; family Sciuridae; genus Glaucomys; species Glaucomys volans. The sequence goes on from JAJEJO010004370.1 coordinate 21,428, forward strand.
CCTGAAGAACACAGGAAAATTCATAGACACAAACCTGGAAAATATTGAATCAATAGTGAGGCGTAATATATATGTTTATAATTAAAATGAAAAACATTGTTTTACATAGATTTAGTCTTGTGAAATAATAAAGATATTCTTTAGATTATGTGAATATAACATTGGAATTAACAATGGAAGTGAGTGATCAGAACTAGTTTTAAAAATTTCAAAACTCTCTTCTGAAATTATGCACAATGAAACTCTTCTGTGTGAGTAAATGTTTTCTGCATTCTGCAATAGAGAAGGATGTTTTTGAGAAGAGTGTGTCCAGATTTTTAAAGCCTTTTCTCTCTTTTTGAATATGAATACAGGAGTCAAGGATGTGTGTCTTAAAAGTTAACTATAGGGGTTGCTGTGCTTGACCCCATCTAACCTGATAGAATTAGTGTGGACATCTTAAAAACACCGGGAAAATATAGTCTATCTAAATGTCTCCAGCTGAACTGTTTTACCTAATCCCCTGCTAGGGTTTGGTCATGGAATGTCCCCCAGGGCTATATTGTTAAAGTCTTGGTCCTTAGCTTGGTGCTACTGGGAAGTGGTTGAACCTTTAAGAGGCAGGGATTAGTGGAAGGTCCTTGGGTCATTGGGAGAATGCCCTTGAAAGGGATTGAGAATTCTGGCCTCTACCTTGTTTTCTCATGAAGTGAACTATTTTGCTCTGCCACATCCTCCTGCTGTCTTAGTATAATTTCTGTCATTGTGACAAAAGTACCTGAGATAATTAACTTAAAAAGAGGAAAGTTATAAAGTTCATGGTTTCAGGGGTTTCAATCCATAGTAAGTGGGCCTGTTGCTTTTTGTCCTGTGGTGAGGCAGCACATGGTGAGAGCAAATGCTGGAGCAAAGCACCTCACCTCATGGTATCCAGGGAGCAAAGAGAGAGAGAGACAGGAAGTGGTCAAGGTCCCAGTATTCCCTTGTAAGGGCATGTCACCAATGACCTTAACTTCCTTCCACTAGGTTCTACCTTCTCCCAATAGCATCACAGACTGGTGAGCAAGTGTTTGACATGTGGTCCTTTCAGGGACACTCCCAAACCATACAACCTTCCATTGTTACAGAGCTGAAGCCTTCTGAGAAACTGAGGCACCACAAAGACGCCACCCCAAACTCCAACTCTTGCCCTCAAGTCAGAAAGATTTCAAATATGTTGTTCAGAGTAACAGGAACAAGTTTATTGGAGGAATAAGAAAAGGGAAAGGGGACACTCTCAAGGGAGAGAGTGGATCCTTTCAGAGAGGAGAGGAACAGTGTGCCTCTCCTGAACTCCAGTTTTATTGGGGATCCCAGAGAAGTTTCTAGACAGTTCCTCCCAGGTCCACCTCTTGACTTTTGACTGACAGCAGGATGACATCAGACTTTCGAGTCCAAACTTTCAAGTCCTTACTGCCGTGACAGCTATAGGTCACCTTGCCCGTGCTGACCAGTTCTAACTGAATTCTTAACTATAAATTCTTCTATGTTTTATGTCTAGGAGGAATGAGACTTGTGTTTCGGAGTTTCTGGATCTGGTCTATGAAAAGGGTCACAAAAGTCTCTCCCTTCAAGATATCTTGGGTTCCTCTTATTGATATTATTCTGGGTCTGCCTTTCTCCTGCAGATAAGAGGTAATTTGCTGAGGGATGTGACATATCCTGTCCACTTAGGCCAGGCAGGGTTTCAGGTAAATTGCTTCTTGGAAAAGAAAGCATGTGGGTGTCAGCACAGTGGGCCCATTTTTTTGAATTATTTTCTTAACCTTGTTCCCACCATTAACATCTGTCTACCTTGCCATGAACCCAAACAACAATGTGATCAACCAGTTATGGACGGGAACCTCTAAAATGTGAGCCAAACAAACCTTTCTCTTCATATGTTGATTATCCCAGGTATTTGTTAGAGTGATGAAAAGCTGATTAACCCATGCCCTAAGAACTTGCCAATAAAATTATACTTCTATTGGTATATATTATCTCTGACTCTTGGCCTATTACCTCCAAGTAGTTGTTCATCTTGAAGAGAATGGTCATAATTATGAATAATAACCCTGTTAGTGAAATACTTTTAAAGAATCAGAACCCAAGAATGTTGTATTTTCTTGGCAAAGAGTGACTGAATGTTTTGGCAATGTGCATTATTTAATGTCAATAGGTTTAATGTTTTCCAGTCTGCATTGGTGGGCGGAACTTCTGAAGATAGAACTTTTTACTGAAATATGTGTTTACAAATTACAGAACTATAGAATCATAAACGGATAATTGATTTTCTATAGAGTTAATTAATTCATCCATTTAAAATACATAAAATAGATGTTGAATATCTACTACCTGCTAATTATAGTTCAAAGTTGTGGTTTATGAGTACAGTAATTACCCTGAAGGAGCCCCACATCGAAAGAAAGTAGAAAAATCTAACAAATTCCTGCCTGCAATTCATGGTCTTATGAGAGTTCTAAGAGCTGTTACCTAAATCAGAAGCTTTCCCTGATGTTTCTGGTATAAAAGGTAGTTGAGTCCTGTATAAGACAATCCTATTGCTATTCCTACTATTTATTATTGCATTTTTCTTTTAATATTGCAAATGCTCCAGAAAGGAGTAATATGGTTCCATAATGTGAATAGGTTAATATTTCACTTTCCTCTTATGATAAGTGGGCTCTAGAGAATGGGGTGGGAACTGACCTACATTGAAAGCATTGAAATACAGATTTACCCATAGGTTAATTTTCCCTGTGAGGCACTACACTGTGCCCAATGTTGTGTTTGATACCTGATTTTGAATCATTGTCAGTGGGTCTCAAGAACACTAATGAGTATCTGAGAGACCAAGAGGATTCCTTAAAGCAGAGTACTGGGTTCTAACTCCAGAGTTTCTTTTCTTTTCTGGCATTGCTGGGAATCAGATCCAGGGCCTCACACAAGCATAGCAAAGGCTCTGCCATCCAGCTACACCCCCAGTCCTCCAGAATTTGTTTCAGTAGAGCTGGGGTGGGACCTAAGAATTTTTAATTTTTACTCATTTTCGGGGTAGTGCTAGTGGTCTCACACTTTGAGAACTACTCTATTAGATGTAGTTCATGTCCTTGATGAATTTACAGACAGGTGGGGGAGACAGGTAGGTAAGCAGGTCATAACAACACACTGTAGCAAGTCCAAAGGGCAGTGAAGATTTGAGTCAAGATTGCTTAGAATAATCAACAATTAGATTTATGTCAAGTGGTGGCTGAGAGGTTTATAGACAGGCAACGTGAAGCAAACATTTGATGCAATTATGAAGTTCCTCTGTCCCCAAAGCCCTACAGCATACACTTTTTACTGAGGAAGAAATGACAATGTTTTCTTGATTGCTTGTCTGTGCTGATTGGTTTCATCTGCCGAATGCTTCCCTTCACAATTCACCTCTCCTGTGTAGATTTAACCTCACATCATTTGGGAACAACTCTTCTCTCCAGTGTCATCAGATAAATGGTGGCTGTGTTTGTGTTTCCTGACAGTTATATGAAAGTGCTTTTACAACTGTGGGTTTCATCTTTTTTCCTTTTATGTATAGTTGCAAATATAATGAATTATGTCAAAGCCTAAATAAAAGTCCTTTCTTTTTCTTTTTCTTTTTTTTCTTTTTGGCAGCAAGATTTATCTTCTGACCCAATTTAAACGATATCAACTGAGAGATTATTTTATTCAATGAAAGAGAAGAAAAAAAAAGACCCTAAACTTTTGAAGATAGATTTTGTTAGTACAAAGAAACTATGTGAATACTCTGTAATCATTTTACTTGAATCATCAGAGGGTAAATAAAAAGTATTTCTTTCAAATTTCACTTTCTAGAGAGTCTGAAGAGCAGTTTCAAAAAATGTAGGTGTTGCCCTCAGATGTTAGATATTTAGAATTGTCCCAAGTAGAGAACAATGATGTCCAAAAGCATGTTTTGGCAAATAATGAATGTTCTTGCCTCACATCTTCTGAATTGCCTTGATATTGTTCTCTTATCCCCTCCACTCCTTTTTTCTGACCCACCTATTTGCACATCTTACACACTCTTGTGGGGAAAAATGAAGTTTCTTGCCAGCTAACATCTCAGGACTATTTCTGAGGTCTATTCCTGTCTCCTTCTTATATTATTTTTCTCCTGTACTCTCTAAATCCTTTGATCTTCCCCATCACTTTGCCATGGATGCTGTGTAATACAACAAAGACTTCCTAACCCTAATTTCATTTTTAAAAAAGCATCTAAAACCCTGATTATTATTATTATTATCATTATCATCATCATCATCATCATTTTGGGGTACCAGGGATTGAACTCTGGGACACTTGACTACTGAGATACATCCCTAATGCTATTTTGTATTTTATTCAGAGACAGGGTCTCACTGAGTTGCTTAGTACCTTTCTTTTGTTGAGGCTGGCTTTGAACTTGCAATCCTCCTGCCTCAGCCTCCTGAGCTTCTGGGATTATAGGCGTGTGCCAAAACCCTCATTATTTTTAAAGAATTTGTCCTTAATAAGACAAAAACATGGACCAACAAAATTAAAGTGTGATGAGGATGTTACAGAGTCACAAGGTGTATTACAGACCCTAACTAGTTTTGTAATGTGAGCCAGATTTGTCTTTTAAATGCCTTTTCCCTGACTCTGATCCTTTCTAGTCTGATTCCCTAAGCTGCTGATTATTCTAGAATCTTCTCTCATAGGACATAATACCAAAACTTCTCCCCTTCCCTGTTGAGCTGCTCTTCTTCTTGGTCCCATTTCCTTCTCTTAATGACAACCTGACAGTCCTTTATTCTACTGTGGTCACCTGACTTTTTACTGTCCACCTGACTTTTTACTGTCCACATGCATCATGTCACTGTGGACCAAAGTGAATTGTTTCCTACTAAAGCTGTATTTAATGTCATAAGGATCTACATATACCTTATATTCTGCTTCCAAATCCCACCAAATATTTTCAGTGGCTGATTTGGATCCTCCCAGTTTGCAGTAATTGAATTAATTAGGTGAGTTCTACTGTAAGCTACAGATAGTTTCCTGGCCCTTCCTGCCTTCTCTCTCCCCATTTCTTAAAGCAATAGGCAAATTTATACATTTCTCTATTATGTCCTGGTACTAATATCTATTATAATGAGGAATCATTTCAAGGAGCTGAAATCTGCTCAAGGTTCCTTAAACAAAAGGTTTATTATAAAGCTCTGGATATATATATATATAGTCTGCTCTTAGGGGAATTGTCATTGGAAACAAGGTTTCCCATCAGAAATCATGTCCATTCTTTCAGTGTCCTTTGGGCAAAATGATCTCCTTTTGGCCTTTATTCACGAGCCTGGCCTGTTTCACTTTCTGTGATTTCAACTTGGTTTTGCTCTCTCACTTGACCCCTCACAACTCATTGACTCCTTGACTCAGCCTCTCTTTGAATAAGCAGAAGAGATGGGTAGAAATTTCTGACCCATATATTTCTATATAAATTTTGTCAGAACCACCTTTCCTAAAAGGTTAGATTTGCTTAAGATGCTTTTAGAAACAAATAAAACTAAAATTGCGCAAGTAAGCATTATCTCAAAGCCAATTGTTTTAAAACTACCTAAAAAGTAGACCCTTGATGCAATAAGTAAGAAATATACGTCTTTAATATGCAGCAAAAGCTGCGTTGACAATTGCAATCTCTCTTCTTATATCTAGAGTGCATTCAGATGCTCACTTTAAGAAGAAATCTGCATGCTAATACGTAATGACAGAAACCTAAGTTAGTGCAAGATATCTGTCAACCAAAATAATGATCAATGACTATCAACAACCTCAGAGAAGGGATAAAATAAACTTTGTAGCAGATGCTTTTCAAAGTAAGCTTGAACTACAGCTTTACCTGATTTGTAAACAATGTTCTTAGCAATCTGCAAACGCCACTTTTTGTACACATTTGTTACCGCTACCTCTTAAATTACTTGACTTCACCCTCCCCAAAAAGAAACTTTAGGAGAGAATGAAGCAGAAGAAAACAAGAACAATATTAAAATATATGGTAGAGCATTAAATATTAATTTTTGTCAACTTTTTTAGGGTACAAATTCAATGGAGAATGTTGAGTACCTCTTTAAAGAAGGCTGACCCAAGGAAGAAGCTTAAGTCTTTGAAGGGTGCCAGGGTGTCAAGAACCTCTCCTGAGACCATCTTCCCTGGGCTCCCATTCTTTTTATCCATCCTTCAGAATATGGAGCAATCTGCTACTGATATTTGTAAATGGTCCTCAGTCAAATTACCATAATTTATAATTTTTTGTTAGCGGACTGTGTGATTTGAATCATTTTTTCTTAAATTTTGGAGCTTAAAGTTTTTTCTTTTATTTTATAAGGAACTGTGAACAACTTCAAAGTGTCAAAAGTAACAGTGTTGAGGAAAGAGAATGAGGCTTAAATCATATAATTGGTGCTAAAAAGCAGACTGGACTTACTAGGATCATTTAATGATTGGATGAAAGTTGTTGGCTTTCCTGTTTCCTGAGGAGCAGGAGCAGAGAAGTCCTGGTCCTACTGTGGCTAATGGTTGCCAGAAGCCACAACCAAGAGCTAAATGCAAGGTGGAGGATGAAAAATGGCACCAGATCAAGTGGAAAGGCTACCTGTCCCTTCTGAAATGTACTTTTTCTGTGAAAAATGTATGTTTTTTGCTTTTTGTATCAAAACCAGATTGTTTGATATTATAACATGCCTAGTATGCATATGATACAATTTATGGTAAAATGCGAGCAGCAGTACAATCACCAAGGCACTTTCTATGTTACAACTTTCTGTTAAAAACAAATTACTCCATGTACTTTTATTCAATGTTAATTTTTTGCAGCCATCACCAGACTTTAGATTCTCCCTCCAACTCTTCCTTCTCCCTGTATCGCCACTAAGTGGCGATCCTTTAGCTCCTCTCATACTGGACCCACAGTCTCTGATGTGACTTTCAGGTATTAGGGCTAGGGCCACTCAAAATTTAGTCCATTGTCTTTTAAACCACTGGTGAAAACATTTTAAAAATTAAAAAAAAAAAAAACCCTTGTAGTATATGTGACTTTTAAATTTTTAAAAATTTGCATGTGAAATTAGATATTCAATGGAGGGAATTTAATGTCTACCATGGAGTTTAAACCCAACTATGACATTGGGCCCAGAAAGTGTAGAACAAAGGTGACGACAGAAAGGACAGTTTGAGTTTAAGGGTGCTGTTTTCAGATTATCTGACCATTTTATCTTCTGCAGCTATGTCTTCTGAAGGAAAAACTCAAGTTAGCAGCTCAGTATATTCACAACTAGAAAGATCCAGAATAAGCATTTTCCTTCATCTGGCTAGAGTTGAGTAGAAAACCAGAAGTACATGATCTGCAGTAGAAGAGGATCAAGGAAACTTGATGACACCACATGGGATAAGCTCGGAAATATAATTAAATCATTAGTGACTTTAGATCCCTCAAAGGTACTAATCTGGTTCTAAGGTTGAGATCTATACATAATAACCTTTGCTAACTCTAACTAGCTTAGAGGTTTCCAGACAAATTTTTCATGAATGTAGGTTTCAACGTGTATTTGATATCTGAAGAGAAGGCATCAGCCAACATTGTCTCTAACAGATGACCCAGTTTCTATGGCAATAGGTAAATTAGTGTGTTCCAATTCAACTTTCCTTTCAAAAACAAGCAGTGCAGATTTTGGCTCACAGGCCATAGATTGTGGTCTTCCTTCCTAAGGCACTTTTCTTCAGAACCTGGGATGTCATCATTGTCACCAAGTCATCATGCATCAAACTTAGGGTCTTGGGACAGGGATGCTGAACTAAACTTTTGCATTGTCCTTTCACAAGGGATCATAATAGTTGACGAATCAGTCCACAAAATAGATCTGGTATTTTCCTTCTGGACGTAGCATTTCTTGATAAACTTGTTTCCTTTTTTTAATATCCCCCAGAATTCAGGGTCTGCTCAGTGGGATAAATTCTAAATGATCTGTAGCCTGAGTAGAGGTGGTTTTCTATGACCACATATTGGTTGCTTGTATTTATTTTTTCCTCCTCAATTATTTGGATTGAACTCATATTCTCTGTTCAAATTCAGCAATCAATTGAACATTGAATTTTTCCTTTATAGTAAATATCATGCTCTTGTCTGTGCTGAGAAAAAAGAAGATATTCTTCCTGTTTTGTATTTTGCCCCATTACCCAGCATCGTTAGCAAAAGTGGTGTTCCATTTGACTGACTCCCCAATAACTAAAGCTCATTATTTTAACCACCAAGGCTTTCATTTATTAACAGCATTTTGAATTAAAGTTTGAAAAAAAATTACACATGTCCTTATTTTAAAGAGTTTGCTAACCAGAACTACACATTCTAGTCCCTCAGGTTTATGAAATCCCCCACTGTTAATCCTGAACTGTATAGTACCACATATATCAAGATTAATTATAAATGCAGAAATGAATTTACAAATACATGCAAAACTTTATTTTTATTTCTTTATGGGAAGGCGGAAATAAGGGGCAAGAAAATCAATTGTCTTTCTACTGTCCAGAAGCTATTTGAATCACTATGAGTTGTCTACAATTCACAGAGCTATAAATAGTTTGCAGACAATGAAAGGCACCATAACATATATTTAGGTGATCTGGAGAGTGTGCTAGACAATACTTACTTTCTCATTGAAGATACCCAGTGCTATGGTTTGGATGTATTGATGAAATTTAATTGCCATTGTAACACTGTTAAGAGGTGGGGTCTTTAAGGGGAGACTAAAGGCGCTGCCCTCACGGGTACAGTAATGCCTTTGTGGAAGAGAGCTCTTTATCTTGGGAGTGCAGGGCTGTTGAGAAAGAGTGCAGCTGAATTTTCCTCTTTCTGTCTTGCACATGCTCACTTGGTGTTCTGCCATGCAAAGACTTTTACCAGATGCACCCCTTCAATCTTGGACTTGCCAGACTCCAGAACCATGAGCCAAACACATTTCTATTGTTTATAAATTACCAACTCTCTTGTGTTCTGTTATAGTAGCAGAAAATAGACCAGGAAACCCAGTAATCTTTTTTGTTCTATTTAAGTCTTTCACAGCTTAGCTCTAAGGAACAAAGAAAAGAGAACACATGAAATACAATGTGCATGAAATACGATTTTCTCCAGATTCCAAAGAAGAATTACTTAAGAAAGCACAGGCATATCCTTAGTTTCTATGCTGATTCCACTTTTCCCATTCCCATTCCCAGTTCTACAGGACAGGGATGGGGGCTAATGTCCCTTGAGCCTTGCTGTTGAGCCCCAACATCCAGGGACTCTGAAAATCTGTTCTTAGTTATTTCCACCTTTATGAGTTTCAATGCATCTTTTCTGTTCTCACATTTTCAGGGAGTAAAGACCAGAATTGTTGTATACATTTACACATAATATGCCAAGAATAAAACTAATTAACATAGATATTAGGCTAAGTCTATATAGAGGGGAAGATGAATATTTTCCAAAATGCTTTATATTTTCAAGGCACTAGTCTTTCCATAGCATCAGTCAAACACTTTATTATGCAAGGTATCAATCACTTATCTTTTTCTCTAATTGAAATGGGTACTCTTTTGACCCTTTTAGGAATTAGAAAAAAAAAATATCTTTATGGCTGTACTTTTAGTTTCCAAAATGAAAGCTTGAAGAAACTATTGTAGTAAGGACTCAATTACACCTTAGCTCAGGGCCATAATTATGCTCAGTATCTGTCAGAGAGAAGGGGAGTAAGGAAGGTTAATTTTTTCATTTACAAATATTTGTTCACTTCCCTTTTACTTTTTCTGTTTGGAAAAATGGATATTGCCACTTGATAGAGCTGTAACTAAAATATAAGTATGTAGGTATTGAGAGACCTTCTGAGACACAGAGGTTGGCAAACACTTCCTGTGAAAGTCCAGGGAGTAAAATTTTTTGCCCTGGGGCTCGTGGTATCTCTTGCAAAAGCTCAACGCTGTCACTATAGCATGAAAGCAGTTATGGACAACATGTAAATGAATGATCAATGCTGTTGTCTAATAAAATTGTATTTGTAACACAGGGTCCATGGTCCCTAGTTTGCCTACCTCTTGATGAAAAGTATTGTTGTTGCTGTCAATCAACGAAGTGCTCAGATTAGTGTTTGTAGTGAAATATTTTTAACCATAGAGTCTATTCAGAGGATTTCCCCCTTTGTTTAAGATAAAACATTGTTGGTGTGCAAAAAGTGCTTGGGAAAATAAGAATTTTACATTAGACAAAACAATTATAAAATAATATGACAATTTTGAGTTTAACCTGTAAATTGTCCTCTACAGATTATCCCACTGTCAACATACTGGTCATTAGAAGATTTTGTCTACACTGCATGGCTTTGCACTTATTTTTCTTCTCCTGTATCACATTTTCCTCTGTTACTCTTGGTGTTTGGGAAATAAAACTTTCATTGACAAACTATACTCTAAAAGTATTTGTGGCTACTGGAAGATACAGTGTGTGAGTATTTTTGTCATTCACAAAGTCCTGCTGTCTGGGGGCTCTCTGATGCTTCTTGGTTCTACTTGCATCTCTCTTCATGGTGTTGAGAGGCTTAGAACAGCTAGGCACTGAATTTAAAGAGAACTCTGAGCCTTGAGTATAGTATTAGTTTAAAAGTCTTCTTTTAACTTGCCTCCTAGAGGACTTTTAAAGGACTCCTTCAGTCCTAGAGGATTTTTATAGGACCCTGGAATATAGATGAGAAGATAAAAGTATGATGGAAGGGCATGCTATAAAATAAACAAGAACACGTTCTTATCTTATATTTGAAGAACCTGTTAGAAAACTCAAAGAAACTTCCATTAGTCAGAACCTATATAATACCTCCCCCAAAGAATTTGCCATCACTTGGCCACTCCTCAAATGTCATAGAAGACATAAAAATGAGCTCTCCATGAAGTGTCATAAACCCATCACCAAACTTAATCAAGAAAATAAGTGAGCATCTGCACTTAATGAGACATCTGAGAGAATCCTACTTGGACAGAAATTCCAAATTCTACCCATCCTGCAGGATCCTTTCCTACAAAAATATTCTTCAGTCTTCTCTAAAAATCACTATGTACAGAGCTATTTTCTTACTCTGGATTTCTAATTCACCCCTGAAGGGTGAAGAATGCCTGGCACTTCATATCCTTCTTTCTGTTTCCTGTATATATGTATATATATGAGTAAATGCCAACTTTTATAATTCATTTCCTGTTCCATTTAGATGTGTTTCATTTCACTGAAGTTCTCTTAAAGTTTCACTTAAAGAACCACCTCATTTTAACTTGAATTCCTTCTATATGTTTATTGACAGTTTATTTATTTGTTTTTTGCAGGGGGGATCCTGTTCAAAATTATCTTATTTCTCTTTTAAAGCATAAGATCCTGGTAACCATAAAGCAAACAAAAACAGCAAGGCAAAATAGTTAATGAAAATAAAATTGGTACAGTCATTTCCTTCACCAATCTTCATTCATGGCAATAATTCAATTTCTTCAAAATCTATAAAATGAAAGCTTATAAGAAAGAAAAATATGCTCTGAAAGATCAGCTTTTTTTTTTTTCCTTTTTAGCAATTTGCTAATCTTGGTATTTTTCCTAAAACAAAACATTGCTCAAATTCTGGGTAGGTTTTAATCTATTTGTACATAAAAACATAATTGGTCATACCAAATGAATTAGTATTGGAAATGTTGCATTAAATAATCAAAACAAACCAGACTTATAAAAATAAATATGACAAAATATAATATGAATAGGGTGTCTCACTAATTTTAATTATAATACTCCAAATGAATTCGCCAAATTTATTTCGGCAGTGCACTAAGGTAGTGGAATTACATTGCATGGTGTTTTTATAGCTCACCTTCATTCTCCTTAGGCTACAGATTGTCTTTAAAGAAACATCCTTATGCTTTGCATACAGCATAACTATTACCTGGTCCCTATTTACTCCTTTTTGGTATTTTATACTAGAGATCACCCCACAGCCCATGGTGTTCCAATAGAGAGATCATCAACCATCCTCCTCGTCAGTGATTCTCAACTCCTTTCCTTCATATCCTTGTATTTACCTCAGAAGTAGCCCCTGAGGGTAGATAATAGGGTGGGGAGGTCAAATAAAGACAGATAGGAGTTCTCTCTTAACTTAAATGACAAGTGGGTTTCTGATTTTTTCATGATGATATAACATGCCAATGTCAATGTCAATGTAAAGATCCAGCCAAAGATGACCTCATTGACTTAAAGATCAAGGAAAAATGTGAGCAGAATTCAATCTTGGGAGGTGTGCCAACCTCTGTTACTCCTTTAAACAAGCTTCCCCTCATCTGGAACAAAGTAGACTGGCAGGTCTGATTACTTTTCCTTTTTCCTACTTTGTGGTTCAGGGCTAGCCAACATACTTCTATCAGTCAAAAATTTAAAATTGATAGTAGATGTATCCTCATAACTTTTTAAAAACAGAATTCAGATATAATGTTATCTTGTTTGCATAATTTGAATCATACTTTCTTCTTTCTCCTTTCCTTTCTCATTCTGCTTTTATAATTTGTAATTTATAAGAAATATATCTCTTATATTCTAGGCAGATGAATTGATTTCTTACACAACTAAATGGATTTTTCTTAGCTGTGTAAAAAATTTGTATGCATTTTTTTTCCTGGGTCAGGAGTTCACTTATATATGTCAGGGTTCATTTTATTTTAAATGACTAAAATCACTGTAAGGTAGAGAACTGCTAACTGACATGGCAGAACTTTAAAAAGAGCTCTCTTAACTCTTAGGGATCCAAATGCTGCTAAGAACTTCCCTCTTCCTGATTGTCCTCTAGGGCCTGTAGGCCTAACTCTCCTTGGTTGTGTCTCAGATATTTAGACCCTGGAGATATAGTGAAGGGAAACTTCAGGCCTTATAGTCTCATAATGAACAGCTCCTTCTACCAGTTCCCATTAGAAAAATAATAGGGAGCTAGTTGCTTTTCCTTAGGAAGCCACCATGGTGGGCCAAAAAGATCTGGTGCAGTGAGAGATTCACCAGGACTGGGCAATCTGGGAGCACGTTGAAATGATCACCCCCTGCATTGGGGAAAAATGTGAACTTTGTCAACACGTGCAACATGTCTTGTCATTTAAGACTTGCAAATGGGAAATAGAGACTAGCCTACATTGAAGCGTTTGACAAAAGGTCACATAAAGAGTGACATACCTCTGCTGGGAAGTTGCTTAACACAACACAGGCTACGTGGAAGGGCTCTGGATTCCAACAGGAACTTCTACTCTCCTTAAAGATGCACGAGGTTTTTCTTTTTTCTCAGATGTGTGGTCTTTGGGTCCTGCCATGTTCACCTGGGGTTATGATGTGGCATGTGGGAGAAGTCCAGGGAAGTTCTTGGAAGCAATATGCATGTTATTATTTCAGTAACATTTGTAAACTACTTGCAAAGGTATTTGAGGCACCCGAAGCCCAAAGGCTGGGCCTCTTTGGAAATGTCTTACCCTTTCCTTCTTATGTTCTCAGACATTTCTTCTTGTGTCCTCTGCATCAATCCTACAAACAGTCTGTATGCTCCCCACTTTTGGTGGGCTGCCAGAGAACACTGGCAGCTGTTACATCAGTACCTTTTCCTTTTGGGGAGGTGAAGGCTGGGTTTCTATTTGACTTGAAGGGATCATTTCAGAATTAGTTTTCTGTCACTCATGTTGCCTTTGAAATTCCCTAACAAACTTTTCAAAAAAGAAATACAACAAAAATAATAAGAAAAACAACTGGTTTTACAGAGCTGGGCCACATCACCGTGTCTGCATCTATCATTGTAGCTTATAGATCCTGTGATGGGACCAACTGGTCAGGAGCACATGTCTGCTCAGCCTGTACTCCTGGGTGGAAGAAGAGAAATGAGGTTGGTCAGAAATGCAGCCTACAGTGTATGCAGATTAGGCAGTGGGTATCAATCAGAAACACTTACACAGGGGATTTGTGCAATTAAACACAAATACCACATGATGCCTTGCTGTATCAGAAATACTGAAAATGCAGAATACTGTAAATCAATCTATCTATCACAATGAGGTAGAGGAGGGAGTGGGCGACTTGGACTTTTGTTGGTAGGACTACCATTGCCTTGGGCAAATTGCTTTTGGGATCTGATTCTCTGGGTCTATCTGTGACATGAGCAAAAACAGCTACATTATAGTTTTGTTTTAAAGCTGGAAAGCAGGAAACTCATCTGTACTCTGCCTCTCATACCTGGTACACAGTGTGCACGCTGAAGGTGGGAACCACTGGTATTTGTTGCTCTTGCAGAATTTTGCAGTGAAAGTGTGTGTGTGTATTCTTACAGCAATGCACATTCCATCTGAACACTCTGCTGAGATTGTAAAACTTCTTTTTTCCACCTTGCAGCCAAAGGAAAATGTTCCATGATGTGCAAAGTACACATTTCTTTTGCTTCTTTTGCTTTTATCCTGCCCCCCTCTAGATTCCTACTTTCTTCTTCTTTTTTCTTTCTATTCTTTTATCTCTGTTCTAAGTTTTCCCTTGTTCCACCTGTTTTCCATCTCTGATGGCCCAGTGCAGACTCTCTGCCCACACAGGGACTTTGGTGCCCCTTCAAACTTGTGGGTCTATTTCATCAGATAACATGAGGCTCATTAAGTTTCAAATGCTAGGATATGACTCCAAATAACAAAGTTTCAAATTTGCCTACTTATTCCTACAAACCACACTGATTGGTTGCTTTAGAGTTCAGAGCAAGTAATTTTTAAAAGGAAATGTAAACATGTATTCTGTGCAATGAAATCTCTGTGAAGAAGGGGAGGGTCAAGATCAAATCCTCCCATCATGTGACTGGGTGTGCCTGAGGACAGACTAAATCTCATAGTGATTCTCACATTTGAATGGTATTAGCGTATTTCTAAAGCGTCTTCCTTTTCAATAAGCAGTATGTGTTCTATAAATGTCATCTCATATTAAAATGTAATTAGGAAATTAATCCTCTTCTCTTTATAATGATAGTATGTTTGAAATTCAACATACACATTTTACTAATTACACCCTATAATTTGTTCTATTTTCTGATCACATACATTGGTAGTCCAGGTCAATATACAAATGTAAACCAAATATAAATAGCACTAACTAGAGATATCATAGTTAGATATCTGTAGGACTAAATATATCTTTCCTCTATGACTGAATTTCATCATAATTTCCCCTCAACAAATACGTGTCATGCTCAGTTAATTCATACCTATCCTTTAACATTCTCTCGATTTGTGCAGTTCTCAATCTTTTCTCTGTGCACTGACAATTGTGTTATTATTTTCAAAATGGAACCCTTCCTTATTAAAAGGAATTTATGTAATTCTCTTAGCAGAGTAACTTGTTTAGTCCTTCATTGATGATGGAGATGTTGGTACAAAAATACCCCACATTATGTAATTGAGAGTGTTTGACAGTGATTTATGCATTTGTAACACCTTGAGACTCTGCCATTAACAAGTGTCATCCATGTCAAAATATAGAAGGTAATTACTTTGTGGAAAGAGATGTTACCCAAGTAATTCCTCAGAAGCATATGTTACTTCCAGTAGAAATGAAATCGTATCCACTACCAATGAGAGCATTTCTTAAACTCATCAATGTATAATCTTAATCTTAATGAGGTCCCAATCACATTTGGCTGTCACAAGCTTTTAAACATCTCCTAGATCTGTTACTTCGCTCCATTAATTAGTATGTATATTTTCAGGAGCCTAAAATAGACATAATATTAAGCAGAAGATTTTGAGATGTGTTCTTGACATCCTGTTTGGTTTTTACACGGTAGGCCAGAACAGCTTAAGCATTCCTTGAACAGTTTCTCTATTCTGGAAAGATAGAGAACATATGTTACAGACTTCCAGCAACTTCTCAGGAGAGCCCTATTAATATTTTCTTTTTTCTTTAGGTTTTACTAGAACTGAAAAAAAAATTGCTGCAAAGATCTAATGTACATATTTTTAGTATATTGGGGAGGAGCTGGCGAGGGTGGAGAGACTGCTACCTGCACTGGTGAATTTGGTCAATTCTCTGCTGTCTCATAATTAAGAACTAGTTTGGAACTAAAAAGACAGCAACATGCTAATGTTAGCAAATGACTTATTAGCCATTTGATAGGCAGTGATAATCAAAGAGTATGTTTTGATTTGATTTTATACAAAAGATGCTGTGGGATATAAAACCAGCTCACTTTGAGCAACTCATGGTTTAAAAATCTGACTCAGAAGCTTTATGCTCCAGTGACATATTTCACTTTTAAATTTTGCTAAGCATAAAGCATATGTGACAAATATGTGTTGGAAAACATGTCACTGTAGGTCATGTCTCAAAGGTGATTTTCAACAGTTAGTCGATGGAACTTGTCTTTGTACATTCTCTGCA
Source organism: Glaucomys volans (assembly GCA_020662805.1). Taxonomy (NCBI): domain Eukaryota; kingdom Metazoa; phylum Chordata; class Mammalia; order Rodentia; family Sciuridae; genus Glaucomys; species Glaucomys volans. The sequence goes on from JAJEJO010004370.1 coordinate 37,899, forward strand.
GCATCCTGGTGACTAAAATAACTTACAAGGTTCCATCTGAGTCAAACAATATGTTGCAACTTTTAAAATCAACTTATCTTTTTTAAAACAAACATCAGTGTTTCTGTGACATGCTTTTAAGTGGTGTCAAATGTTAACTTCACCCTGTATTTTTCAAGAGTAGTAAATAGCACTCTAAGTAAATCACAGTATTCAGTGCTACATGGGCATCTTCTATACAGGTTTTACATAACTATACAGTTACTGAAGAAATAATTTGTGTAATAATTTTGAATAGATATTATTTGGTATAATGATAATTCTTCCTACAAAAAGATGTTCCAGAACATATAACTTAAAAACTGTAATAGTTTCAGACTCCTGAATATTTACTCCTTTGTGCTGGAAAATTCTAATTTTGTAAAATATAATCATATTTTCTACAGGCAATACTAGAGGTGATAGGTATTAGTAGTATCAGCCTCACCCCAAAAGATAAAAATAGCTCTCAACCTAGGGCAAATCTGTATTTATTTTAAAATGAAAAACAAAACATTTTCATTATCTTGATTTACAGACTTAGATGCTGACATTAAAGAAAAAGGTTTTGTTGATGTATTCAAGTTTATTAGAGGAACTGACCTCAGAAATAAATTTAATAAGATAACATGGATGAAAGCACGTCACGAACTGTAAAGCACCAAAGCAACATCACAGGCTACAAACACCTCACATCTCCCTCCCAGCTGAGAAATAGCTCTACTGGAATAGAGCATGTAACACAGAACATTCTGTGCCTATGATTAGTAAAATATTTCCCACAGTGTTGGAAATTTAAATAGAAGAGGAAGTATCTGGATGGGCTCTTGGCCTGCTCATCATCTCTAGCTTTTTGACAATCATCAGAAAACTATATTTGAAATTCCATCACAAAAGTTGCATTTCTAAGAGAATTTCAAAATACTCAATTACATGCAGAAGATATTGAAATCAAGTTTTTTCAAATGTTTCCAAAAATTTAATTATACACATTGTATTTCAAATGACTAAAGTGATACTGTAATAATGTCAGCCTTGAATGGAGTTGCCATTTACATAAACTTATTTTAAAGGATGCAAATACCTCTAGTTCATGGATCTTCTCTAATCTGAAAAAAGGTGATCTACTACAAAGTATTAATGCTCCTGGGAATAACCCATGTTCTAATATATATTAAAAACCTACAAGTGTCTCCTTGGGTGAAACAAGTTATCATATGTGTTTTTATTGAAGATTGCAACTTGTGTCCTTGAACTTGGCATAGTAAACAGAATGTTCCATTGCTGGAGAAATTAAACTGAGAATAAAGATAAAAAAAAGACTTTAATATAAGCAGTATACAGTTTAAACATAGGTTATTTAAGTTGGTTTACTGGCACTTGGAGACCATTTTCTAATAAAAGTTATACTTTGAATATTAAGTAAAACAATAAAGCTAATTCACACACACACACACAAACATTCTCCCTTAAATGGACATGAAAAATTGAGCACATTAAATTGGGAAAAAGATATAAAAGAAGATGACTGTGCATCTTGAGTCTTGGTGCTGAGAAATAATGATTTCTTTGGAAGAGACAGACAGTTTTGTTAGGAATAGGGGTAATTTTCAATTTCTTGCAGGGTTTAAGATAAGTTCTGTGGTTTTCCTTTTCTTTCTTTAGCTTAATAGTGATATTAATATTAGGTTTCATCAGCCATGTCATTTTTTCCTCAAGTGAAAGTTGGAGAGTTTAGAAAATATATAATGAGATCAATAGTTAGGTTATTAGGCAAAGGAGCAGCACAGAGAGAGAGGAAAAACAAAAGGAGTTTAAAAGGACTATTCCTGATTAAGCTAAGATTTACTGCACTGAAATTAACTGAAGTATGGGCAACACATATCAAGGAAAGTGAAACCAACATCTAAGCAAACTAAGGGAAGCCATGCCCACATGCAGATTGCTGAGAAAGGAAGAGCACCTGGTCATCCATTCTCAAAACCAGCCACCAGGTGGGGCCAAAACCCCAGAAGAAGTGCTAATTGTCGGGGCACAAAGAAGGGCATTTAGGGTGAAGCAGCCTGAGGAAAGAGAAGTCAGCAATCAGCATTGAACATTTATGTCCTACAACAGTCTAAGCTTTCCTGCTTATGGGAGAGTTTCCTTGCTCATGAGGTTGATGAGCCTGTCTATGCGTTTTTAAATGTCTAACTTGTTATCTTTGTTCATATTTTAAAACATTAAGATCATAAAAATGGAAATTACTATTAGTCTATTATGAAGAAATAAAAATTGTAAAAGATACGTAACACTTTCCATTGTCATTATATTTTCAAAGGCTTAAAGCTGATGAAAATGTGATTGCATTCTGTCTTTTGTAGTGGAAATGGTTGTGAGAAAAATGGCCAATCACCATGATTTCTTTTGCAAGGAATACTTTCATGTATGTCTAGTTGGAATTAAAAACAAATTGTTAGAACAAGCTGTTCAAAGAATAGCTAATGTATTTTTAAACCACATTTAAAAAACATTTTAGAGTGTACCAAAATAGCTGATGATATGAAAAGGATTTTGTACTTTACCAATAAAAAATAAGTATAATTATGTGCTTTATTTTGTGATGCTGAGGAATTTCAAATTTAAAGTAGTATAGAAATTTAATGTCATCACTTTTTTATATTATTGTTCAGTGTTACCATTTTTGACATTAAGCACCATGATTAATCTAAAAATAGTTTTCTTTGGAAGCGATCTGCTTAAATATGTTGGCATTAGCATACAAATGATGAGTAGTTAAATTTATTATTAGTAAATGGGAATCCTACTATTGTACATACTTCTCTTGCAATCTTATCTATTTTAAAAGTATTCTTTAACATAATTATATCAAGACAAATTTAATCTTAATGTGTCAGAAAGTATTATCATCTCACAAGTACTCCAAGGTTAATAATGTCTGGGAATATAAAGTGTTTTTGACTGTAAGATTAGTCTTCTTATTTGAAAAAGGCTTTAAATTTCATTTCAAAGGAGATTTCACGCCCCATGAAATTTAAACTATGACATTTAGAAAACATTCACTTTATTATAATGCACTGAAAAATTATAGTGCAAATGCTTCTTGTTCCTATCCATCAAAACTGTTGTTGGAAAAGTAAAGGGATTATTTTCTTAGGTAAAAATTATGTGATATGCTGGGGAAAAAATGAATACCTCCAACTGTTCATCCTGAAGTCAGATAATTACTGCTTCAATTATGTTAAAGAACACTTTGAAATTAGGTTCTACAGTTGGTTTCGTAGAATTTATGTTTAGATAACCTTTGTTCATTGAGTTTTTCTGTTTATCCGGGTTCTTTGAAATGATCTGCATGCTTTAAAAGTAAGCTTTGGGGACATTTTTAAAGCACTCGATATTACTACTGTGACATAAGCTAATACTGAGACTGTGAAGCACAAAAATGTGGCACCTTTAAATACCGAAATGAAGATATCACTTACCCTATGGTATTTTTAGATATTCTGGCTAGAACTTCACTTTGCTTCAACTGTCTTCTTTTCAAAACAAAATATATTTTAAACAATATCAAAACATTTAAGAAACTCAAAATAGCTTCCTACAAAATAGAGTGCATGATGATAATACTTTTAATTCTTGAGTTTTAAATGATAATTGTCATGACATAAAATTACACTTTAATATCTATTTTTTAATATTCTAAAACTGACTTAATCTCACAAATTTTTTAAGAAGCTCCTGATATGATGCAAGCTATACTCTAAATAGTGAAAGTCCAAACAGATTCTCAATAAAAATTAATGCACTGATATGTTAATATATGGCAGACATTATGTGAGTTATACCTACTTTGGTGTCAAATAATAATTGTCATAGTCTGATAAAGATTATGGGTGCTTTTATTTCATATCTATAAAAATCTTGATATCTTCAAAAGGAGCAGCTCATTTAAAACATAAATGCCAACTAAACAAAAATGAAGCATATATATCTTTCCCAGTCCAAGTTGGTAACTAAATGAGAAATAGCTCACAGGAGGATGAAGATGTTATCTACATTATTTCTGAAGTCAGTTGGTTCATGGTCAAAAGTATTGCTAATCTTTGAGAGTCTACACTGTCTTATCCATATATTGAATTTCTATCCATGGAGGAGATTCACAACAATAAAAATAGAATAATCAATAACGATATTTGGGCAAATCAGAATTATTATGGAGGGTAAAATTAATTATAAGAATAATTGTTTAAAATAATGAGAACTTAAACTTGTAGCAACAATGAATGACTACAAGTTGAGATGGAAATAAGTGGAGATGAAATAAAACCCTTGCTTTTTCCAGGGAAAGGTAGATTTTTAGAAAATCCATTAGTATTGGAAAAATTAAAAATGCATGTGATAATTTATAAGTAAACTGACCAAAGGAATGAACAGCATATATAACTTTCAAACTTTTGGAAGGAAAACATGGAAGGATGAAATATATATCTCAATTAATCCCAAGAAGAAAGGAAAGGATCAAAAGGCAAACATAAGAAGCAGGGTCATTAGAGTGCTCAAAATAAGGTGATAGACGTAAATACAAATAGATTGGGAATGACATTAAGAGTAAATTGCCTAATTGGTCCAATTTAGGGCAAAAAAAAAAAAAAAGGATTGTTAAGTAAAACTGCTGAATGAAAGACATTATGAACAAGATATCCAAACCATAAAGTTATAGATAAGCCTACATGAAAGATAAAGGTAAATGGTTGAAAAAGGCAGCTCAGCTCGTAGTATCCAAAAGAAAACTGTGCATCTCTTTCTTTCTTTTTTTTCTTTTTAATTTTTTATTTTAGTTCATTGTACACAACTGGAGTACAACTATCATTTTTCTTGTTGTACACAAAGTAGAATCATACAATTTGCATATTTATACATATACATAGGGTATAGATATTTGTCTCATTCTTTTATCTTTTCTCTTTCAGTATCAGACAAAATAGAATTTAAGGTACACAGTGTTACTGGAGGTAATGGTCATTTTAACAGTTTAAATTTCCAGAAACATAAAAGAAGTTTAAATTTGTATATATTTTAAAACCTAATTTCAACATATGCCAAAAAATACAGACACAATTGGAGGGATCACTTACAAATTCACAAATGCAGTAGTAGAATTTAGCAAGTATCTCTTAGTCATGTATAGAAGGCAGACAAAATCTGTAAAATGGGAGATCTCTATAGCATGTAATTAACAAATATGACTTAATGACCACATACAGGGCTTCACATCATGTAATTACAGACCCTGTATTTTCAGAGCAATATGAGACACTTTCCAAAGTCTACTGAGCGAATCTTGACCATACTGCAAGTTTCTATCATGACAACTGTATTAACTTCAAACTCAATGAGCAATGAAACTTAAGAGTATTTCCATATTGTTAGAAATTAAAACCTCAAGAGAATCAGTCATTATAGGTACAGAAAATATTCTAAAGAAAATGATAAATGTGAATACCATTATGTCTTAAACTGTTAGAAAATGGTTCAAACATTAGTTAAAATGAAGTTGAAAATCAGTGGGCTAAACATCAATTTCATACATCATAAAAGGAAATAAAAATAAAGACAAAGGAATATACGGTAACGTGATAAAAGAATTATGTTACAGAAAACAATAAAATTTTTGAATAAAGCCAAAGGGATGTTCTTTGAAAAGATTACAAAATGAACAAAATTCCATCAAGGTTACTTTTCAAAATAATAAAATGGAAGGTCACAAACAGGAGTGAATAAAAAGGCTTATTCCAGATGTAAGAAAAAGATTACTTGAAGATTTTGTGAAAAACTTGAGGACAACTTGTTTGAAATTTTACATAAAATGGGCAAAGTCTTGGAAGAAAATGTAGCTTAGCAAATTGAAGGAAGAGTGAACCTGACTTTGTAGTCAAAAATCTTCCCACAGAGAAAATTCTAGGCTCTGTGGACTTTAATGTGCCATTATTATAACAGAAAAAAAGATAATAATGGCAAAGCATAATAAATATAATCAACTTCAAGTTAAGATACTTAGAAAGCCTTTCTCATGCTTACAGATGATATAATCATATTGCTTTGAAGTTCCAGGGCCTTGGGCAATAAAGAAGCAGATGCTTGCTGTCTAATTCATGCCCATCTTACCCGGAATGAACATCTCCATCCTCTGTATCTTAATCCTCAATTGGTCTTTTTTATCACAGTGTTAAAGAACTAAATGTCAGGCCAAGTGCATTTTGGCACATTTGCCTTTCTTTGAACCTTTTAAGATACAAAAGATGGGGAAAAAAAAACCACATTGACATGTCATACTTAGTACTCAAGTCTGGCAATATGTGGACATTTCGACTACAAAAGGAATAAAATCAGCAGATTAGAAGGAAAGTTGGATCTTTTTAATCTTTGGATTTTGAAACCACATAAATGATTATAGTGAATCAATTTTACTTTTAGTAGGTCTGCCTCCAACAAATTTGATTGTATGGGGGAAAGGCAGTATGAGTTGTTTGAAAGTTAAAAATATTTTTATTGGACATATTTCTAGAATCTAACTTTTAAAAATACACAAATTTCTATATGCAGCCACAAGCTTTCATTTCCTTTTTCCTTTTTTTGAGTATGAACATAATGGCTTAAATGCTTTTACCTGATTCTGTTTTATAATGAGATGTGCAACAATAAAAAAGATGACGGGATGATACTTATCATGCTACTAGCTAGCATTTCCTGAGATGTATTTAGCACCATCCTCAGGACTTTAGTAGCAGTTAACATTTCTCAGAATGCTTCAGACATTTGACATTGGATTACAGAAATCTAGTAACTACCCCATGATTATGAAGCTATTAAGTGGCAAGACAAGGTTCAAACCCAAGATGTCTGGCTCTAAGTCAGTGATTCTCAACTGTGATGGCTTGTTAAAACACAGTTCCCTTGGTTCACTCTTAGGTTTGGAGTGGAGTCGAAGTATTTCCATTTCTAACAGGTTCCAAGTGAAGCTGATACAGCCAGTCCAAGGATGTCACGTAGAGTACCATTGCTTTAAGACCTGGGCTTTGAAGCACTAAGCTGTATGGACTTCCTCTAACATCTTGTTTGAACCTGTGGACAACTCTCAGACATGTTCTACCATGGTCTGTCTTTCTAGATAGGAAAATCTGGAAGGAGAATGAGTTTACCTAAATCAAGGAGCTAGCAAATAGTAGAATCAGAATTTGAACTCGTGTCTGTCAACCTCTAATTTCTTTTGGAAAAGAGGGAGGGAACAGGGGAGGGGTGAAGAAGTAGATAGTGAGCAAACTCACTCAATTTAAAAATAGTTCAATGTATATTTTAAGTTCTAATTAAAATCTAACATTTCTCCATAGAACTCAACATAGTGAATTTTTGAAATATAGTCTAAAAACCACTATAATGTCCCAAATTTTAACCACCAGTTCTATCAGAAGTTAAAAATGGCCAAGAACAATCTATGCATTCCTAGAATCACTTAAAGAAAAATCTGTTAGAAAATTTTCCTTTTATTTCTTTTAATTCTGGATTTCTACTACTTTTTACAATGTTTAAAATTTTCTGAGGTATTACTTATTTTGAACTATCCTTTGTTACAATGAATGTTTTTGATTTAAAATTAGTAAGTGATGAACAATGGTAGCAGAAATTTTGCTCTCTGAATTATTACCTTTTCTAGTTTAACAATTCAGGTGAGTTTACTAAGCCAAAAAAAATTTCAAATTCAAAATTCACAGACAGGAAAAGAACATCTTTACATTGTAGACTTTGAAGAGCCTATGAATCTAAATTCTTGCATATATCTTTCTCACTGTTTTTTGGGATATCCCAAAGGGATTCATTCAAAGGGATCAAAGACTTTCATATTGACCTATTCTTCAATTTTTTAAAGTACAGCATTACTTTTAGATCAAAGCCTTCTTTTGGGTGGTCTTCCTGTTTAAGAGGCTGAGTGGTGTGATGAGAGAATTTAAATCCAAGGGATGTCCCATTTTGACAATTGCAGCTACAACAGAGACTTTAGTAGGAGATGGGAATGGTGTGTCTTAGAGTTCAAAGATGCTCTGTTATTTCGAGATGCCAGGAAATAACTTTGGCACTAATAATGCATAGTGTGCTTAAATGTATTAATTCATGTGCTCAAGGCTTTCCTTTATAAATATAGCCAAGAAGTAGACTCTTTTACTTGTACCATTGGGGCATGGAATGCTTTATGCATTAAGCCCTGGGGTAGCTTGGGGCTAGAGTAATGTGCTTACCTAGCTACTTCCATTTTCTTTTTTCTTTGAAGCATCTTTAAATATGAACCCATTGAAGGAAGAAGCAAATGTGATGCTGTTTTATTATTAATGTTTGAGTGCTATTTAAAATATATATTAGAAAATAATTTTTAAAAACTTTGACAAATATTTATTAGTGCATTTTTCTTAAAAGGAATTTTAGAATACTTTTGGTTATCTTAACTGTTTCAATAGAGTTACAGTCTCCAAATGTTTTTGAAATTGAAAATATTATAATTTGTATTGATATTTTTAGTTCTGAATAAATCTATTTTATATGTTGGGGAGGCTAAGGGTACTGAGGATTCCTTGGTGAAGTATTTCTAGAGCCCTGTCATAATCCACAGGTCTTTACTTATTCCTGTAACGAGATGGAAGGAGACTGCTTGATTTGGAAAAGAGGGGCTTCATCATGATTTTTCTGTCATCCTCATTAGTAGGGTCCAGAGACTAATTCTCACAGCAGAGGGAAATACCTTGTTCTTCCCTGAATTTTCTCAGAAAAGCTGACAGGTCAGAGCAGGAATACACAGGGCATGTTCTTGAGAATTCTCATTCTAACTTGCCCTGCTTTTCCTTTTCCTGATAAAGTCTTTCCTGAACCATTAGAAAACTCTCCCCATGTCCCTACCAGCGTAAGGGCTTTGAGTAGTGATAGCCACCCGTGGACAAAATGTCCTGCAGTGACCTCCCTGTTAGTAACCAGACAGAATGTGCTTGGGATTTCTTACCTCAAATTTTGGCTCATGCATTCTTTTAAAGCACATCTTTAATAATAAATCTCGTGCTCATTTCCTAAATCATAAACAATAATTTCCTTACTTTTGGCTCATTGGTGAAATTTCTTTCTTTTTAAACACTTGGAGTTCATTTTGTATTGTTACATTACCTTTCAGTTTTATTTGGTTAAACTATGGTCATTACTCCTTTCAATTTTTCTTCATGAATTCATCCTTCAGTTCTATTGGCTTTTTATTACTTACTCTTTAATCCCCATTTTTATGTTAATTATAAAAACATAATATCAAATTTCTGAAGCATATGTATATTAATATTAAATACAGTTTTGCATTTCCTGAAAAATGAAACTGCCATGTGACTTCTCTACTTGTCTTCATGCATCCACCTGGTACCAGTAAATTCAGAGGACATGGGATTACCAAACCCACTTGAACCTCTGGGAATTGTGTGACTATTTTGGTTAAGTCTGTTCTCTCATTAAACTGCAAAAATTTTGATGGCAGGGACTACACCTATTTTCCTCTTTGCAAGTAATACATATATTAAACAACTGAATTCTGAGTTGCAAATGGTACTTCATGGCAAAATGACATAGAGTAAAAACAATCAGTGTTTCTAACTCTGGACTTCTAGAATTATTTCAGAAGCCATCCAAGAAACACATTTGAGAAGAATTACCTGAGACTTTCTCATCCCTGATCTGACAATACTATATTAATGCGAGGAACACAAAGTCAGTCTTTATGCTAAAAAGGGTTTAGCTGTTGATGACAATGTGTCGTTTTTGAAATTCTATCAGATTGTATTTATCAGCTAGGGTTGCCATAACAAATTACCACAAACATGGAGACTTCCAACAAAAGAAATATGCAGTTTTTTGTTTTTAAGATTACAAGTCCTAGTGGCCTCACATTTGCTCTCTGGTGAGGGCTGTCTTCTGATTTGCAGAAGTCTCCTGGCTGCATCCTTGCATGAAAAAGGCTCTCGGAACTCCAAGGCCAGTTCTATAAATGTCAAGAAGAAGAACCTGGAGGACTCAGATTATGCTAGGATATATGAAGGAATGGGTGTAAAAGCAGTTTTCAGACTGAAATGAGGCAATGGTCTAAGCAATTGGCTCAGAAGGGAAAGTGGAGGAGGGGAAATAAGAATTAAAAACAGGCAAACATTTCTGAAAGGGCTCTGACCCTGGACTCTCCTGAAATTGGATCTCAAGTGAAGTAGGCACTATCAGTTCCCCTAATAACTTGAAAGATTCCTGAGCAGAAAAATCTCACATTCCATTTTCTATGTAGCTTTCTGGGAGTGTTCCTTACAGAATTTCTTAAACCAGTGCAGAAACTGAAAAAGTTTTTTCTTTTCATTTCTACCTTACATATTTCCTGCTTGCAATTAGACCTAATCATGTGCTCTTAAATTTTCTAAATAAATGAATGTTTCTCTCCTTGAACTATACCGGAGTCATCCTGGGGATTGTATATCTTCTGGATTTGAGCATTTTTTATGCTTCCAGAAATGGTGTGTTCTGGTGCCCCATTTTTTGAAGGTAGGGCTGCTAATTTCCTGGAGATGAAAGCATAGACTGTAAATCATCTTTCAGAATGATTTTAAAAACCTCATACCTTTTGTCATGACAAAATTGTCACAATGAATCTGCTCTAACCCTAAGCACATTAAGGATCAGCAAATGTACTATAACCTCTGGAACCTCTGAGATGCTGTAGTGATTCAATCATGGTTATGAATTGTGCTCAAACACATCACATTTTAGACTCTGCTGTAGTGGGAATTTGGAACATTCTCCAGGAGCTCATGGGTTAAAGGTTTGATATTCAGCTTGTAACTATTGGGAGGTTATGGAACTTTTAAGAGTTGGGACCTAGAGGGAGGTTTTAGGTCATTTGAAGCATGCCCAAGAAGGGATTGTGGGATGTGGGTCCATGGCTTTTTTTCTTTCAATTCCCAGCCTGTAGGTGAAGGGGGTGTACATGCTGCAACCTGCTCCCACCCACATGTGCTGCCTCACCACAGGTCCAGTGCAGTAGGGCCAGTCATGGACAGAAATCTCCAAAACTGTGACCCCAAACCAACTCTTCTTATTTTTAAATTGATTTATCTCAGGTAACTTTTCACATTATTGGAAAGTGGATTAACCCAGAGCCATAATCTGACATAATGGAGACTATAGTAATGTTATTAAAATATTGAAAAGGGGAAGGAAGTTTTCATGGCTTCTGGAGAAGAGAGTTATTTTTTTCTTATATCAGGAATCATCAGTCCCTATAGTTGTATGCATGATCTTTCTTTGTGTATATAAACACAAAAATCCAAGAGAAATCTTAGATCCATAATTTTAATATTCTTCAAGATTGAAAATTCAAAGAAGGTCAAATGCTGTTGCTCTAAATTGATTTCACGAAAATTGGTAAAGAGACCCCAAAGGGTGTATGAATTGGAAAGCAATTGAAAAATATTGATCATAAACAAACAATGATAACTTATTAAAATTGTGCTCTTCTGGTTCTGAAAACAATTCTCTTAAATAGCAGAAATGTATTTCACACTTTGATCCCTTGTGTCATGTATTTTCCACATTATTTTTAATGATAATGTCAATGGACAATTACGGCTTCATTCTTTAACTTGGAATAGTTGAATTTCAAATTTAAAAAGGGAATCTGTAGAGATAGGAAATATTATTCTTTATCGAAACTTTCAAAATGAGGCAAAATAATAGCATCAGTTTTGGAGTCACCTTGTGGTTTAAAATATTCATAATGAGATAATTATGGTAACTAGAACTGTTAGAATGAGATGAAATTTTCATATTCAGAATTCCTAATGTAATAGCCCTACAGTGACATTTCAAGGCTCTTCACACATGTTGGGTACTTTCTGTACGGACTTTTTTCCTGCTGGCTCATGGTAAGCATTGTAGAGACCTGCTTTCCTTCATAGGTAGCACTGGAGGTGGCTAGCTGTCATAACATTAGTTCTATCTTGCCAACTCTGCTAAGAGTAGCAGCCAAGTTGATTACACAGCAATTTAGCTTTTTGGCAGCTTTTTCTGAGATTTGAGTTAAGGTAAAGGTAATGATCTCTGTGAGGAAAACCTAGACTATGTGTCTGAGGCACTCCATGGTAAAGACAGCAGTCCAGGAGTGGAGATGCAGGGAAAATCTCGGTATAGACAACACATGTTCGTTGCAAATATTAATCATCAGCAGCAAGGCTAGCTACAGCTAAGGTTCAGTTTCTTTTCCCTTGTATGTTGTTAAGCGGAGGCTCCAAATTATCTTATAATAAGAAAAACCATTACACGTGTCATAGATCTTCATAGTCTATCAGGTTCTACCATCAAACTTGAGTGACTCCTGAAAACATCCTCTTGGTGAGATGATACTCATTGTAGAGGGGAAAATGAAATTAAGTCTACCTGAATTTTCATGTTAGTAGTGAGTGGAGGGAAAAATTCTTCATGAACCTAGTTTTCAGGAAATAAATAATTAAGCACAGTATCTAAACTCCTAGAGTGTGCTTTCAATTTGTTGAAGTCTAATGAGACAGAAGCAAATTTTAAAGACTTTCATGCTTGATCACATTAAAAAGAATCATGGTATGGTCATGTTCTTTTTGAATTAAATCGAGAAGACAACTTCTTAAAGAAATCTAAATGGCACATAATGATAATGTTAACATCTGCAAAAATATAAAACTCACTGTGTGTTAGGTACAGGCCTAAGAATTTTACATGTATTAAGTCATTTAATATTTCCAACAACACTATGAAGTTGGTAGTGTTGTTGTCCCCATTTTGCAGATGAGAAACTGGGACAAGGAGGGGTCCAGTGACTTTCTTAAAACACAGCTAGAAAGTGAATTATGTATTTCAGGTCATACAGCCTACCACTGGAGTTTCTTGCTGACTTGGGATACTGATACTATATTGCCACTAAAGTAATAATAAACGTAGCATAAATCTCATGTTGCTCTAGGCACTGCTAAGTCAATCCATCTACACAGAAATCCTAGATAGTAGGTACTATTACTATCTGTATTTCTCAGAGGAAATCTCCCAGAATCAGAGAATTTAAGCGGCTTATTACATCACAGCTAATAAATGATGATGCTGTGATTCACGTTCTAAAAATCTGGCTGTAGAATCTGTGGTTAGTGATTCTGCTATTTACCTAATTTTTTCAAAGTAGGCAATTAATTTAGCTATGTCCTAGAATCATGGTGACTGAATTTGAGTGCTTTGTCCTGGTTGCTCCTTTTAAAATTGTATAGCATTTAAGTGCTTGCAGGAATGAGAAAGCCTTATGCTGCAGGTATTAGTTGTTTTCTGTTGCTAATAATACAATACCCCAGACTGGTAATTCATAAAGGATTGGCTCATGGTTCAGGAGGTTTAAGTTTGAGAGGCCACATTTGGTGCCAGCCTTCTTACTGGCAGAGTCCCAGGTAGTGCAGGGCGGTACATGGTAACAGACAAGGAGTACATGTGTGTTTTTTTCTTGCCTATCTCACCCTTCTACAGCCACTTGGGAACTGTACCTTAATGATCATTTGTAATTTTAATCACCGCCCAAAGATTCCACCTCTAAACATCCTAGATTAAGTCTCCAACCTATTAATGCCTTAGTATGGGAACTCTTATTGTTTGGATTAGAAATGTCCCCCCAGTGCTCATGTGTTGAAGGCGTGGTCCCCAGTGAGCAATATCCAGGGGTGAGGCTTTTGGAAAGTTACTGGAAAATGAGGGCTTTGACCTTGTCAGTGGATTGATTCATTATTAGCTGAACTGACTACTGGGAGGTGTCAGATGCTGTTGGAATTAGGAATAGGTGAAGGGAATGGGTCCTTGGGGGTATGCCTATTTGAACTGTATCTAATCCCCAGCCTCCTTCTCCCTCTCAATTTCAAGGCTGCCATGGGGTAAACTAAATCTTGGTCCACCTCATGCTCTTCTGCCATGATGTTCCTGCTTTGGTGCCAGCCAATCATGGACTGAAACCAGAAACCAAAATAATTCTTCCCAATTCTAAAAGAATAAATTTCAACAGTTGAAGTCTGGGGGGAACAATCTTTTTAAAAAATTTTTGTTTATTTTTTTAATGTTTTGCAGACTTCATTTTGATTCATCAACCTTAAACTATAATTGAGCATAGCACTCTTCAAGAAGAAATGCTTATTTCATAGGATTAGGTGGATGTGTATCTACTTTGATATAGATTTTCTGGGCTATCCCTTTGAGTTAACCAACTTCAATAGATTATTAAAATAATTTCTTCTTTCTACTTTGTAAATACAGATGTAGCCCTAATCTGTGTTCACTGATGGTTAAAATGGCTTAATTTTAAAGACCCACTACAGGAGAAAGAATATAAGCATCATTCCTGGGGACAAATGCCTAGGTTGAAATCTTCCACTAACTAGTTTTATGATCTTGAAAAAGTTATCTGACTACAATGCTGCAGTTTACAAGTTTATGAAATGGGAATAAGAAAAGCCCCTATATCTGAGGAGTGCTGTGAGGACTAAATGCATTTTATATGTAAAAGTATTAGAGCTGTGCCTTGCATATTGTATGTGCTATATATATTTGATGACTAAGTTTCCAACTCCTCAGGCAAGACTTACCTCAGAGCTTTGCATGTGCTCTCTGCCTAGATCTCTCTTTCCCCAGCTAACTGGGTAACCCATTCCTTGTTTCCTTTGGGTCTTTACCAAAATGCTCTCTTTAGTTTTCCCAACTGTATTCTAAAATTGCAATCCCATCTCTAAACTTCATTCTTTTTATCCCCTTTACTCACTCTATTAATTTTCCTTATCATGTGTGTCTCTTTGTACATCTTTTTATTGTTTCCTCTGTTGATTTTGTTTATGTTTTTTGGTTACTTCGTGTTTTACTTATCTATCCAGTTGAGAGTCTGTCTTTTCCCACTGGAATGTGAGCTCCATGAGTACAGAGATTGATTTGCTTTTCTTTTTGCTCTTTTTTTCTACTGTCACCAACATTAGAAGGACAGTAGAACCTAAGGGGTGTCTCATCAGTATTTATTCCATACATATAAGCATGCATGCCTGAATGAATATTTCCTCTCAATATCAGGTATTATGTGATAAAATGATACAGACACTTGAGTTTTTATAGAACTATAAAATCTGCAGCTAACCTTGATGTGAGTTAGAAAACAACGCTGCTCCTCCAGAATGGAGCCCTGAGCTAGACCACTGACTTGGCTAGGAAAGCACAGGATAGATTTTAGATTCCACTTGTGTTACCATCGTACCTAACAGGAATGCAAATTCTCTTATATTAAGAGAATCAACTGATATATCAACACAATTAATTGAAAAATAATTTAAATGCTAAAAGTGGTTACTAGAAATCAATATCAAATTTATCCTGTCAGTATTTTAGTATCAAATGCAAGATTAGCTCATTTCTGCAGACTAAGTCTTCCTACATATACACTGTTCTATGTTTACCTGATTTGAAATTGTCATTTCTACTCAGGTGTACTATACCTCTCTCTGCAGTCATTTCCACCATATGCTTTATTATCTGCCATAATTGCTTCTTTCCTAGACTCTTCCTTTCATATTTACCTTGATGCTGCAATTTGCAGTTTAGGTGTCCACCCTGAGTGTAAACCTGCCCCTTAGCATGTCAGCACAATCTTCAGGTTCTGAGTTCTGACATAAGGAAAAATCTGCCAAAGAGACAAAGGACTTTCAAGGAGAGGATGCTATTTAAGCCAAGAGTGGAAGGATGAGTGGGTGTCCACCAGGTGAACAGGGCAGATGCAGCATAGGAGGCAAAGGGAGCACCATGTGTGTAGGTATTCAAGGAAAGAGAGGTAGTGGGATAAAAGACAAGATATTTTGAAGAGAGTGATGAAAGAAAGATGTGCTAGTATGCATCATAATGGCCTTCTAGGCTCAATTTGAATTTCAGGTTGTTGGTTGGCATTTCTCAACTATTAAATCATCTTCCAAAAGTTTAAGGTTCATTCAGATAGAAATCTGGCAATCTTTTAAAAACTAATCATGAACAGATTGGTTGAAGTTCAGTTTTAAAAAGTCTTTGAATGACATATTAAAAGAGGCACTGGAGTGACATATTAAAAGAGGCATGTTGGAGAGTCATTTTCAGTTCAGATCCCTGTTCCTGGAAGAACTCAGACACAGCATTGCGAGGTTAAAAGTTCAAAGTCCTGAAGACCAGTTACAAGGAGGTTGTAATATCAAAGAGATGATGACCTGAATTTGGGGCATGTCAGTAGGGGCAAATGAAGAAGAATTAATGAGTTACTCCAGAGGCAGAGCAATAGGATGGGGCAACTAAAAGTAAAATTGGGACCATGCAGTGTTTGTCTGTCTCTGTCTGGTTTATTTCATAGAACATAATGTCCTCCAGATTCATCAATATTAATGCAAATGGAAACATTTCCTTCTTTTATATGGTGGAATAATATTCCATTGTGTGTGTGTGTGTATGTGTGTGTGTATCATATTTGTAAGCTCTAAAAAATAAAGGAAGAGAAAGTCAAACTCACAGAAACAAACAACAGAATGGTCGTTGTCAGGAGTTTGATAGTGGGGAAAATGGAGAGAGGTTGGTCATCGGGTAAAAACTCATTTATAAGATAAATTCTGAGGATTGAACACAGCATGAGAGCTATAGTTAATAATACTGAGCCTAGGCATTCTCATCAAAAATTTCAAGAAAAAAGGAAATGTAGCTATGAGAGGTGATGGATATGTTAATGAACTAGATTATGGTAATCCTTTCACAACATATATGTGTATCAAATCATCACATTGCACACTTTAAATATATGTAATTTTATTTGTCAATTAATCTTGATAGAACTGAAAAATTAGTGAGAGGGAATTTAGGGAGAAGGAGGAATAAACATGACCCTCCAAGGGTGGGATTGGTGGGATGATGGTGCTGAAGCAGGCAGCTTCACAGAGAAGTGAGTATTTGAAGAAAATAAGGAACTTAGCTTTGAACAGTTTTGCCTTTGAGATATGCCTGGGACACCTGTGTGGATAAACCTAATAATAATGATTAAGTAAATACAACATTTATCAAGTACTTGTTGCTAGGCACTGGACTGTGTGTATTTTTTTCAACTTAATGAAAATGAGACTTATTTAAGATAAAAAATTTGGCTTCTGAGTGGTGCCTGGGAATTGCACATAGATATTCAGACTCTAGAGTCTGCATATTCATACTTAGCTACTGCACCCTGTGGTACCAGGAGCTCAGAAGGGATGCCAGGGATAGAGATGGGGATTTGAGAGCTATTAGTTTCTAAGTGATCCCTGTGGTTGTGATGGCAGATGAGTTTTCCTAGGGAAAGATTATAGAAGGAGAACACTGGCTGAACACATCTATACAACTTAAGCAGAATAAAGTGATTATAGACATTTAATGTCATGCAATGTTGTAAGACTGCTTTACATTGATTTCCTGTTGCAAGCAAATGGCTTTCTGAGTGTACTGATGTACCTTTGTTCAATGCAGTTCATCTCTCATTTATTCTTTGGGGATGAAGCCAATTTAACAATATGTATGACTAATTCTTTTCTTAAGAAATAGAGATGAAGAGGTGACCTTCTGCATTTCCTTCTGATGGCAGGTTAAAAAGGAAGAATTGGGGTTAGATGAACTGTCTCTATTTCCCTGTAAGGTTATGATGACTTTACTTTTTTATTTCACTTGGTACAGCTAGATTTATTCACTATTGATCAGAACAAGGGTAGGAAGGAAAAAAACATATAAAAATATAGTACAAAAGAAAGAAAACATCTGTTTTTTAATTTTAATGTTACTCTATGGGTTAATTTAGAATTATTACTTCATGTCAAACAAGGATATAGAAATGCTCCATTGTTCCCTACTGCCCATCAGTTGTTTTTTCAAATTTCTTTTAAAAAATACTTTTTCAGTCATAATAGAAGTATAAATAGATTTTAAAGGATTGAGAAGTCTCCAACATACGTTGCCACTACTCCTAGGTTCCAGTATATTCCCTAGCATATAAATATCTGATAGCAGACATAATATTTTTTGTGGAAGGTCAGGAATGTTTTTGGTCTTTCAGAATGAAGAAATCCTCATTAAAATGGAAATGTCTCTGAAAGAGGCAACTCTTTAATATAGTGCTACTCAAGCCCGATCCAGTAGCTGGGTTATTACCTAAGGGGCTTTTAACAGGAGCCGTGCCAGGGCTTCACTTCCAGAAGAGACTGATTTAATTGGTTTGGGCATTAGTAATTTTTTCTTGGGTTTAAAACAAGAGAAATTTATTGTCTCACTGTTCTGGACACCAGAAGTCCAAAATCAATGACCACATTCCCTCTGGTGGCTCTGAGGGAACATTGATTTTTTGGTTCTTCCAACTTTTATTAGTTCAGGTGTTGCTTAGCTCGGGTTGGAGAACTTCAATCTCTCCTCTGTGTTTCCATGACTTCTTCTCTGTCTAATTTCCCTCTGCCTTTTTTTATGAGAACACCTGTCACTGGATTTAAGGCCCATCTGGATCATTCAGAAGATGTTTCCGCAGAATCCTTAACTAAACATCTGCAAGGACCCTTTTTCTAAATTAGTTCATATTCATTGGTGCTATGGATTGAGTTGTGCTCATCTCAGATTCATACCTCCAAGCCCTACCTCCCAATGTTCTGGCATCTGATAGGGCCTTTGTGAGGTGTCTCACTCTCACCCCTCTCTCTTCTCCATCTATTTGCCCATGTAAGAACACATCCAGAAAGCCACCATCTACAAGATAAGAAAGAGATCCTTCACCGAGAATGTAACCTGCTGGCACTTTCCTTTAGGCTTTCAGCCCCTAGAACCATGAGAAGACAAATTTCTGTTGGTCACATCACTCAGTCTTTGGCATTTTGCTGTGATAACCCTAGATAACTGAGGCGAGGCATGAAGATAAGAACATGGACACCTCTTTTGGGGACCACTATTCAGACAAAAATTGTTGGTGTTACCCAAGAGTCCTTTTGTTTCATTTTGACTTCTTTGTGCCAGGATGAAATGAGAAAATATTCAGCAACATCTTCATCCTGCCCTCTTTTTGACTATTGAATTCTTGGGCCTGAGTATTTTTAACCCCCTTGAATTTCTGAGACCCAACTGAAAAACAGGCATAATTGGATGATCAAATCCAATTGTTATTAATCAGAGATCTTACCCAGTATCAATCTTTGCTAAATATGTCAATGACACAGGCCATAGGAAAGAAAGTAGAATGAGTCTGATGTAACTTTCCGATGTTCATATATGTTCATATGAATATACACTCCCAGTGAAATTTCACAACGTGTACAACCAAAAGAACAGGATCCTAATTAGAATCTGTTAAACTCCATGCATGTACAATATGTCAAAATGCACTCTACTGTCATGTATATCTAAAAAGAACAAATTAAAAAAAGGAAAAAAAAGCTTAGATGGAGCAAAGAGAGGGATGTGACATAACGGGCTTCTCAGTTCCTGTCTTGCTTCATCTAACATGAACATTTTACCCAGAACTATATATAAGACTTCTATGTGAGGTTTTCAAGAGTTACCTCCCATGATGGTAGCATTAAAATTATTAAATAATTTTATTTCATGTTATTCTCCAGCTAGTGGTATAGCACATACAACATTACTTATGAGTGTCAATCTTGGTTTCTTTTTACTGTTACTCTGGGATAGACTATGGAGTGCATATCAGAGTTAGAGTCTGTTTCTCCTACTAAATATTATTGTTTTCTATACCTGGAACTCCAGTTGCCATGAGGATTAAACAACATCTCCTGGTTTATTCACTCCAGGGTACTCTTCCTTCCCTTCTCCCCCATGGAGTGTAGGTTAGATGATTTAATTCTGTGTTCTTAGCAGCTAAGGTTGAGATCTGGTGATGTAGTGGGAATTGAAAAATAGTAAGAGAGCACTGTTTGCTCACAAAAGCAGAGGCAGGCAAATGATAAGATGAGAGACATTGCCTGCATTGGTTTTGCTTAGAGTTGTCATTTATACAACAGACATTCATTGATCACTATTATGTGTAATGCCCTGGGGATGCTGGGGTAAAAAAAAAAAAAAGACTGATCCTTAATGGGTAGATAAAAACAACAAAAAAAAAAAAAAAAAAAAAAAAAAAAGATCAACTTTTAAAAGAGCTATGGAGGCAGCAAAGTCAACAGTCCCTGGAAGAACACTTCTGTAGTACAGCCAGGGGATGCTTCTCCTGGGAGATTGATGTCCAAGCTGAGAACTGGAGAATAAGAATGACAAGGCTGCTTGTTACATGAAGAAATGAGAGACGCACTGCAGACAGAGAAGGGAAGGGATTCAATGGTTATTTCAGCAGCAGAAAGGAGGCCAGCATGACTGGAACATAGAGAATGACCAGGAGTGGGTGAGATGTGATTGGAGAGGTGGCCATCAACCAGAGCATGGAGGAACTTGTCATTCACAGTTCTAGGTTTAGAATTTGTTCTCATGGTATTGTGAAGGTATTGAGGATACAAGGGAGTCTTTAAGAGGGTTAGTAAGTGGTTCTTGGTCCACTTCTTTTAAGCAGGCCAA
Source organism: Glaucomys volans (assembly GCA_020662805.1). Lineage (NCBI taxonomy): Eukaryota > Metazoa > Chordata > Mammalia > Rodentia > Sciuridae > Glaucomys > Glaucomys volans. The sequence goes on from JAJEJO010004370.1 coordinate 58,581, forward strand.
ATTATTTGGGTGTTTATTCTGTGATAAAGCACTTTTATGAGATATATATTTTGGAGAACAACAATTCTTTACCCAGTTGCTTTATCTGCTGCCAAAGACTTTGCTAAACCCAGAAACACTAATTCCTTCAAGGGAGACATGCAGAGCTGTTCCTGTATGTTACAAGGCAGGAAGTTGCATGCCAATTTGGAAAAGTAGAGTAGATTGTAGACAGAAATGTTTGATTTTTAGATTTGGGTTTAGAATGATCTACGGGAGACTTTGAAAATTGGAAAACATTTTGACCCATCTCTGGTAGCGTAGAATAATATTAAAACTCACAACACAATGAGGTGAAATGCATATAGGATTAAAAATACCTATTCTTTCATACATAATGCAATACGTTGGTTAAATCCTTTATTGTAGTAGAAGGAAAAAAATGAAAGCAAAAAGAATACAGTAGACAAGCCAAAGTAATTTACATAAAACACAATGGAAAGTGGCTGAGAAGAGGAAAATTTTGGAAAATGACCTCTCTAGGAATGCTGCCAAGGTAAGTGGCAGTAGATATTGATTATATAGACCTGTCATGGATTGGTTTTAGCAGTCATTCTGAAAATTGAATTGGATTTTTCTTCCTGAAATGATGTTTTTGTAGCTGAGCCAAATGCAATCTCTCTACCCACCCATTTTGGTTTCAGACTTAATACTGCTCAGACATTTATAATGTTGGTCACAAGAAAGTCTTTATGCCCAGAGCAAACTGATTACATTACATCATTTTACATGACAATTTCCCTCACTTTATAAATATTACATATTCTGAAATAGTGGATGTATGATATGCAATGCAGTCTGAGACTAGGTGAAGCAAGGATGAGAAGGAAAAGTGAAAAATCACTGCAAGATGTATAAATTAGAAGACTGTAATTTATCTTCCAATCCTGGAGATTTGAGAATACTTACTTCTGTCCAACAGGCTGACCCTGGAGATGTTCTAGGTGGACATGTACCCTGGGAATAAGAGCAGATAAGAAAATCTACATGAAAGCAAGTGCTGATGACAGGTAGGTATTTGTTTAAGATAAAGGAATCAGAATTAGGCTTCAGAATAGGATGGGTGGTCTCAGGTACTGTTTAACAGTAGTGGATTATGGGATAGGGCACATGGAAATTTGGAGGTTAATGAGAAGCCATATAGCAACAATCTGGGCAGTAAAAGTACACCCAGTATACTGAAGGGGACTAAGAAATTGATCAAATCTAGGCTTCAACTCTTCAGAAATCCCCAATACGTAAGTAAAAGATGAATGAAGTGTAGATGTCATTCTGCAATAGGGGATGATTTTAAAAAATATAAATAAGCATATAAAAAGATAAGAATGAATGATTACCATGAAATTATAGTATGGATGAAGGAAGATTTCATGAAACATATAGTCTTTAAGGCAGGCCTGAAAAACAAAAGGGATAGTATTGTGGGAAAAAAAATGCAGATGACAATGAAGGACATTTCAAGTAGAGCAGATGGTAGAATCCAAGGTATCTATAAGTAGTCCTTGGGCTGAAAGAATAGAAATCTTATGAAATCAATTCTGAAAGCCACTTTGTCACCAACTCATCCAATGTCCCTGATAATTAAAAATGCATTACCTGTCAATTGGAGAATACCTCATTATAATCATACCTGATAGCAATGGAAACTGAAGTTTGGAGAGTCATCAGTGCTAAGTCTGAAACTGAAGCTCTTGACAGTAATAAACTGACTCAATGTAAAATTCTCAACATCTTCTCAACTTTGGTAAATTAATTTTCTTTTATTGATCATGGGCCGACTATTTAAACAATAATTAAAATTGTCCTGAAATTTGAGATGAACATAAATTGAAAAAAAAAAAAGGCAGGGGTTGGCTCTAGCCTCCTGTCATACTTCACATGGGGATGTTGGTGCCTTTTGAGATCTCAACTGGAAGACCCTGTTTCTGCTAGGCCTTCTGTCTCCACCCACCTGCTGGCCCGCTCAGGTCTATGCTAGTTCTGTTTTGAACGTGGCCTTTGCCCTTTCTTGCCCTATAAAACTATTTGCACAAGGCATCTTGGTGAGGAACTTCAAACCAAGGAGGAGAGTCATGGATGATCAGGAGTTGGGTGAACTTTTGGGGAGATGTTCCTGGGAAGCAAGAATGAGGAGGTGGAAGGAGTAAGGTGGAGAAGACAAAAATCCCAAATAATGTGTGCCACTGATGTTGCTGTGAATGGTAAAGGTTTCATGCCCATAAGCAGACAGAATGCTTCCCAGAGTGGCCCACCTTCAAGTCATCTATTGGATCACCCTCTATTTGCCATCTCCTGCCCACAGTGACTGAAGGTTGACATGACTGTGCATGCTCACCTGTGTTCCAGGCTGGATTATATTAGAATGATTCAGCTTCTGCGACATTTGAGAAAGCTCTGCGGCAGAATTTCCCAAGGAGTGGGGTACAAGCATGCGGAAGGGCACCAGAAGATCTGTCTAGATATGTTCAGAACTGTCCTCCACAGGTGTGCTTGCAGTTGGACATGGGTTGGGGAAGTATCACGAAAGCAACAGTCACAAATTTACAGATGACTTTCACATAGTGCATCAACCTTTGTTTTAGGGAGACTTACATTTCAGGAAAATTGGGACATCAATTTAAAATATACTATTAGACATCTCTATTTCCAAAAGGTTTTTGACAATGCCAATTTTTTTTTATGGGACATCTTATTTTGTAGACTCCAGACACTTCATATTTTCATTTCCCAAGCTGCAGCTTTATCCCTTAATTTGGTTCAGTCTCATATTTCCTTGAGGGTACTCTCCATCCTGGCTTTCTTATGACATTCAAAGACATGTATTATCAGTCAGCACCGTTTAACTTTCTACCTCTGGCTAGGATATAGACTATTGCTTACATATTCCAAAACCGTACTTATGTTCTTGTTGCAGACACCACCATCAGCCCAAGTCTCACCTGGGTGCATCAGAGACCTGGCAAAGATTGTGAAAGGTCCTTCCTCTTTCATTCCCTTCTCTCTCAGTTGAGTAAGTTGAATGAAATAATTTAGAAATTTATTTCCCCTTTAATATGAATGATGCCTCTCACTCCCAGCCTGCCCACTTCCTAATGGCAGAAGGGCCTAGAAGCAGTATTGATTTTAAATCGTTTATTTTTCACCCAAATCTCAGAGAAGTTAAGTGACATTCAGCTGACACAGATAATGAGTGGCAAAGCTGGGGTTCAGATCCACTTGTATCTGTTTAATGCTCAAGCCTCATACTGAATATATAAACATTATACCACGCTGCATTTAAAAATATAGCACCATATTATACTTAGTAAACCAACTAGTCCTTTTTCTCCTAGCTATTACTGGGTGGAATGTTCTTAGTCAAACAGGGAGTTTTATTTGAATAAATCCAGTCTATCTAATTTCAAATTAAATACTTTCAAACCAAAAAACTTTGCTTTTTATAAATTTATAATATAATATGTATAATATAATATAATATGGTATAATATAATAAAAAATTATAAATGACTTATCAATTAATTTTACGTCACCTTATATTGAAATCAGCTGCATTTTACTTTTTCATAAATTTGGGCAAAGGCGATAAAGAAAAAAATCTGTGAAGACTTCTAAACTACAAAAGAATCAAATCAAGTGTCTGTGTATTTAGGCCAAACGTGCTCAAGCATCAAAAATAACATGGGAAAAAAAGATTAGCATTATGTGAGTCATTAGCATAATTTGTCTTAAATTTTCTGTGATAAAACAGGCTAGTATTTTCTCCTTTTCCCAGTTGATTTTATATGTTTAATGTCACAATCATGCATATGCACACACAATTTCATGTATTTAAACATGATGAGATTAGCAGATTGACCAAGTTGAAATTTCTTGGGATATGTTTTCTGCTATTACAATACATCTTTCAGGACAAAAATCACAAAAATTTTAAAGTATTTAAAAAAATTATATATTTTATTTTTGTAGCTCTATTATGGCACATAAATTCACAGATGAGAACAAAAAATAATAACATACATAATATTGAATTTATAGTTATATTCAACACATAGTAAGGACAAAATGCGATATTACTGTTATACAATCAAGATTTTCAAAATAGTATTTATTCATTTGTTTCATCCTATGTCACCTTCATTTATTAGAGAACCTAGAAAGGTATTGGTTACATATAATTTTTTAATGTGAAGTTTAATATCTTTCAGTTATGACTGTGTTTCCCCGTGTAATTTATATCTTTAATTATTAGTATGTATTAGCCAGTGCACTGAATAAATGAGCATCTATGAATGTGTGTATAAAATTTCAAAATGAGTTCTTAAAAATGCTCCAAACTAGAGTCCTTAAAATTAAGTCCTAAAATAAAAAATCCCTTCCCAGAGATTAGTTATGTCTAGGCTCTCACATTCTGCAGTCACCTTTTATTTTCTCTGAAGCAAAGTAATTCTGTTGATATTGAGGTGTCAATGGAAAAAAATAGGTTTGGTGTTCTAGAAGTACAATTTAATAATTGCCATTCCTGTTATTATAGGGACAATAATGCACTTAGTTTTTCCTCCTAAAAGGTTAAGGATGCTGTTACATTATCAAAAGTAGCACTTTCAAAATTGCCCAAAATGATACATGTTCTTTTGAAGGCATTTTATCAATGGCTATTGATTCAACCCAGAAACTGGATTTAATAATGACTGCTTTACTAAGTACATGTCACGGTTAAGTCTCTGAACCAGCAATCTTCAAATGAGAAGGTTGTACCTGCGTTGATACCTGTTTTAAGACTATTCCTTAAGATTTTAGCTTTCCAAAATGATGTTTATCTATATTTGCAAAAGATAAATTGTAGTAATTTTATTCTGTCTTTTTAAATGTTCATTAGACATACTTTTGAATTTGTACCATTAGGAGGATAAGTATTATTTTAAAGAACATTATCTTTTTCTTAGATGTTGGGCTGGAATACATACTCTTGATCTTTGGAAAAGCATATGTATTTGATTTTCAAATATGAAATTAAAATATTAATCTAGTAGTGCAGAAAAGATTGAAACATTAGAAGCATGTGTATAATTTCACTGATATCCTTTGTACAATCTTTGATGTTTTATATTAACCATCTTTATTAACTAATATGTTCTATGCAAAACTTTTATTTTGTGAAGTGATACTAAAGAAATATGGCAAACAGAAATTGTGGAGTATGAATTTATTAGGTCCTGTTTCTATTATTAACTAAGTTATATTTTATCATGCAAAATAAACTAGGCTTTCTCACTTGCGGAATAGAGTTAACAGCAAAATAAGGAAAGTTTAAAGCTGGATTGTGTCAAGTACTATAGTCAGAGATTTTGCCTTCTTGCGAGCTAATCAATCAACCTGCTGAAGTTTCAGAAACTATGACAGTCATGTGCCAGAGACAAAGAACTTCATTCCCTCCAGGAGAAGAGTAGTCAGTACATAAGCCTTTGCTCCAATTCTTTTTTTTTTTTTTTTGATTTATTGTACACAAATGGGGTGCAACTTTCATTCCTCTGGTAGTACACAAAGTAAAGTCACACCATTTGTGTAATCATACATGTACATAGGGTAATGATGTTTGTCTCATTCCTTATCTTTCCTTCCCCCCACCACCTCTCTACCCCTCATATCCCTCTACATAATCCATCTTTCCTCCATTATTCCCTTACACATCCCCCCTATTATGTATCATCATCCACTTATCAGAGAAAACATTTGGCCTTTGGTTTTTGGGGATTGACTTATCTTCCTTAACATGATATTCCCCAACTCCATCCATCTACCTGCAAATGCCATAATTTTACTATTTTTTAATGACTGAATAATATTCCATTGTTTTATGTGCCACAGTTTCTTTATCCATTCATCTATTGAAGGGCATCTAGGTTGGTTCCACAATCCAGGTTTTGTGAATTGAGCTGCTGTACACATTGATGTTGCTGCGTTACTGTAGTATGCTAATTTTAAGTCCTTTGGGTATAGGTCAAGGAGTGGGATAGGTGGGTCAAATGGTGGTTCCATTCAAGTTTTCTGAGAAATCTCCAATTGCTCCAATTCTTGAAGCTACTGACACACAGGGTGACACAAGAAGGGCTCGGTAATCTTTGTTTCCCTAATGGTTAGTGCTATAAAAGAGGAACTCTCAACTTGGAATTTGAATCTTTTTTTTTTTTTTTTTTTTATGGGCAGTAACAAAACCTGATTTTTGCTTCAGGAGAAGGGTCACTATTTCTATCTTCCAAGGCTATTCATTATCCAAATACACTTGAGAAAATAGTCCATCCAAAAGATACCAAAAGTTTTTTTGCAAAATGTGTGGAAATCTGAGACACCTGGGAAAATTATCCCCCAGCAAATGGGTTTACACATGAGTTTCCAGTTCTAAGTAAGTTGTGTTGACAATTTAGCAAAATAAAATCCTATGGGTCTGGATCAGGTAGAAAAGTAAATGTGTCAATCCCCCAACTAGTTCATGTTTTCATCAATAGATTATTTACTAAGAAAAAGAAGTGGATGGGATTGTTGAAACTTTACCTGGGCATTTTTTCTTCTTTGTTTCAGTCACTCATTTATTTATCCAATGATTTGACAAATAATTTTCATATCATACAGACTGTTATTACAAATACAAATAAGACATGTTCTTAACTAATTGAAGGGAAATACAAATAAATCAACAATTGTAATAAAATAAATTATTTAATAAATGGTCTTTATAAGGCTAGAGGAATATGAATATAAGATCTCAAAATGCAATTATGAAAATCATGTTCAAATTTTCAGATATTCAAAAATACTAACTTTGTCCCTTGTTCTCTACTGTCTACACTATGTAGAATGATCAAAGTTGACTTCAGTTCCTTCAGGTTGAATGGGCTCTGTGTACTTCATGCTGTTGTTATTGATACCATTGATATAAACGTGGTACCATTGTTATAAACAAGACTTAACTGTTGTAGGACATTCTTCAAAATTTATTTCCCTCAGGTGATTGTTTCTGTTAAATCTTTGGCATTGCATCCAGAATCTGTTATATCTTAGTTCTCAGTTTATGACTAATAAAGAATACATTCTCCAGACTAGTTTAATGGAGACATTTATTATTTAAATATATACAACAGTTAGAAGATGGCATTAGAAATTAGCCAACTGTCAATTGATTTTAAAGTTTGGTATGTTGCTCGTTATCACAAATGTCCTCATTCTGAACTTATTGCATGCCTGTGAGGTTTGATGTAATATTTATTCATTTATAAAACTAAAAGATATTTCCTTGGCTTTCACATGTTAATATTTAACAGGTATTTTCTATTTTCCTGATGACACTCAAGATTGTGCATCTTTTCAGGTGTACATTTATATTTATGTATCTTCTCTGGCAAAATGTATAGTCAGATTTTTTGGCCTTTTTAAAATAGGGTTATTGAGTCTATTATTGAGCTATAATAGTTCTTCACATGTTTTTAATAGCAATCCTTATCAGATATGTGTTTTGTACATATTTTCTCTGAATTTGTGGCTTGTCTTTTCATTACTAAAATGTTAAGTTTTGAAGAGAAAAAACTTATTTTATAGTTATTAATATTTTATAGTTATTAATTTTGAGCCACCCAATCCATCAGTGTGTATATGATAGCTAACTTGAGAGGTCAGAATATTTGAAGTTCTTTATCTACCGTTGCATACATTCACCCTTTGTCAGTGGTTCTGCAATACTTGGGGCTTCCTCTTTTCCTATTTGGGGGCACATGCATATTCAAAATCCTTGCCTTACTGACAGTTTCCCTCTGCTTCCTTGTCTGACAAGCACTCTCCGTTATTGACACAATGCTGAATGAATAGCTGTGTAGGATTCTCATCCTTCACCCTGATGCATCTTCCTTTCTTCTGAGAGAACAAATCTTTGATTTCTGTACTCTTGCTTGAGCCACCTCACAGCTCCTAAGAAAAAAAAAATCATTAGCTGAATTATTTTTATGATCACATTATGGCTAGTAAGGATATGTTTTCATCATCTTAGCCTGCTATTTCCTATAGACAGCTGTATGAACCTTGACACATTGAAATAAATATTAATGCAAGATCTCCTTATAGGTTAAGAGATATTTGACGTCATGATTGAGTAAAGGCAAAAAGATATCATTCAATCTCAGAGAATGGCAAGCCAATATATCTTGCTTAATATGTTTAACAAAATGGTATTTCATCTGTAAGAATCACTAGCTTTTAATTTTTTAAAAATTGCTGAGATCCCTTCTCCCAGTTGACATTTTGCTTTTATTGCAGGAATACTAGTAATGAGAGAGATTAAATGCATGTTAGCAAATGGATACACAACCAGAGCATGCTACTGGCATTAGAGGATTTGTTTTTCAAATTTTCCAAGTTTTCAAACATTGACATATGTGTATGCTGCAAATAAAGGAAAATAACATCTAAAGCTCAAGGCCCTTTCTACTGAGTAGTTAAATATATTAAAACCCTTGAAAGTTAGTAGCCATTCAATGCAGGAAATGTGAATGAAATATTGTTAATGCCCAATTAACTAACAGGTTTTTCTGTTCTTGTCCGGTTTTCTTCCCATGTGAATAACTAGAGAATAATCATAATTCTGCATTATTTTTTCCTTTAATTATCAGGTTTAAAAGCCTAGTTACATAAATTTCAATAAACTTTCAACTTCACATACATTCTCTTTGTTTTTTCACATCCATAAAAAGTATACTTGTGACAGGGAATATTAAAGAGAGAAAGGGAAAATGTTTAAGGCAATGGACCTGCTCATCGCCCTGATTTGATCATTATATAATGCACACACGCATTGAAACATCCCATTGACCACATAAATACGTATCCTTAAAAAATATAAATAAAACAAGAAAAATATGTAAATCTTAGGTTATAAAAGTCATTACATTGATAGCTTGAACACAAATGATACCATTAATCATGGGAGTTTCCAGCATCTACTTTTGATTCTTGTTAGTCTATTTCTTAACCCTATAGAAGCCTGGTGCCAAAGAATTACAGTTTCAGAGAGACCTGTGTCCATAAATATCCTTTAAGTTCAGGACATTTTTAAGTTGTTAGTTATTTAAACTGAGAGTTAACTGATAGCAACATATCTTCAACTTCATTGATTGCAATTTATGGAACATCCTCTGAGACAGCAGCTTGTGGTTTTGAGTATACTTCACAGCCTATCAGGGAATGAGTTACCATTCAATTCTGGATCTTTCTATTTAGATGATTAAAACTTCCAATGTAGGTTTTGAATTTTTAACTCCATTTTTATATCTGGAAGAAATAATGAAATAAACAATGTTAGTGGGTTTTTTTTTTTTTAGGGAGTAATAATAGCAATTAATCTCAATAAATAAGAAGAGTCTTGGTATTTCTAGAATGTTCTTACCTACAAAGAGTGCAATGAAATGGAGGTTACTGCATAAATTCTTTAATCTTGTTTTACAGTTTAAAACCTGCTCATCTCTAAAACATCTATTTAGTGATTTTCAAGTGGAGACTCAAATAATGGTGAATAGCTCTAGAAGGCATTAAGAAACCAGGGAGTCTTAATCCATTTTGTGCTGGTATAACAAAATAGCTGAGACCAGGCAATCTATAAAGAATAGAAATTTGTTTTCTGTTTGTTCTGGGGCCTGGGAAGACCAAGGTTGAGGTGCTGGCAGGTTTAGTTGTCTGGTGAGGGCTACATCCTCTGGAGAAGAGGAATGCTGTATTCTCATATGGAAGAAAGAGAGGCAAGATATATTCAATGGTGTGAAGAGATATCAAGTGCGAAGCCCCTTTATAAGGACCTTAATCCCATTCATGAGGAGGAGCCCTAATGGTTTAGACTTATAGGTTCCACCTATTAATTATACCATATTGGCAACACTTGAAGTTTTGAGGGGCTGTGTTGAAACCTTTGCATAGAAATTATTGCATTTCAAGGTTTTACAGCTCTTCTTGCTCTTTTTCTCAGGAAAGCCCTGGTTGGAGTCATCACTCTCCAACACACAGTGCTTTTACTGAGACAATAAGAAGATACTTTAAAAAAATGGGACGAGCAAGCAAAATACGTCCCTTTAATCAATGCAAAAATTTAGATGAGACTGTTAATGACAGGTGGAACAAAGCAGTTTTCTTTTCTCCAGGGAAATTAAAAATTGGAAGTAATTATAACTATTTTGAAACAATAGGTTTAGTTTTGCCAAAAAATAGAAAGCATGCCTCTCTCTGGTCCTTTAAATTCTGGATGGAATTAGTCAATTCATAAGCAGTTAATAACTCAGTAGACACTTTCTGTGTCCTTAATTCCAGAATTTAGTTTCTGAAGCTCTCTTTCCTATCCATGCAACAGACCTATATATCTTAAAGTTGTCAAAATAATAAACTTTTCTTTGAAGGCCTGAAATTCTATACCTGTTCTTTATTCTTTTGCTTTGTGTTGTGCTAAGAATGAGTGGGTCAGTCTATTTTGTTTTTCTTCTTTGTGGTGGTGGTTCTGGGATTGCATCCAGAGCTTCACTTATGCTGGACAGATCTGTACCCCCGTTCTCGATTGTCAGACTTTGAGATTACCTCTAAGAGCAACAGAAATGAAGGTCAAGAGAGGCTACATTTGGCAAAGGCTGATTTGCAAAGGTAGAAAAATAAGAAGGCACATGATGTCTGATCAGCCTCACGGTCATGTCATGCCAAGTGACATCTTTTGCTTCTTATCCGCTGTAAGTCTGGAAGAATGCCAAAGGCAAGACTTCCCAGGTGGTGTAGAGGTGGTCAGAGCTGGCTTTACAGGTGCAAGTAGATACCAAGAGCCAACAACAAAAAAGATAAAGGAGGAATCAAAGACAAACGGGAGGGAGAGGCTGCCCTTCAGTAATATGTTTTCAACACTTGTACTTTTGTAGAACAACATTGTAGGTGTTCTGGGAAAATGGAATCAAAATATTAGTTTCATGACTTATGACAAGAAAGAGAATAAAGAGTAAACAGAAAATGATGAGGGTCAAGGGTAAATGGGCCTATTTGGCAAATATACTTCTTTGGTGAGGCTTAAAAGAGAACCGAGACATTTATTTATAGAGACTGCTGCACATGTGAAAACAAGGGCGAATAACACTTTGAAGCCAAGTTATCCCTGGCCTTACATCATGAAATGAGTTATAGATCAAAACCAAAGCTGTGCCTCGGTTTAACATAAACTATTTGCTAGGAGCAAGCATTCATGTGTCATTTCTGAATTTTGATTAAATTCATGTCAAGAGATTATGAGTAGTCTCTTGAATCTAAAGACCTTTTTGCAGTTGATAAGATTTACTACTCTGAGGGCAACATAACAGGAGACAAGTTGGTAATGCTATTGGTGGCAGTCAATGTGTGCTGGGAAAATAAACATCAATCTACTAAGTAGGATGACAGCATGAGGTACCAGAAGGCAGTAACAATAGTCTTAACAGTAAGAAAATGCAATTACCCCTGCTGTGTTTTATGCCTAGTTTTATATGACTACTGCATTATACAAATTAATATTTAATGCAGTTCAACATCATGCTTGTCAAAGAGTAGTACCAGATATAAACCACTGCAGAATGGCATATTTTTCTGTTTGACAGAGTGTAATATCATAGTTTTTTTTTTTTTTTCTGTTTTTCATTGCAGCTGCTTTAAGCTCTGGAGTTCTCCCACCATCAAGGAGTTCCCTCTTGCAAGCAATATTTTTATGTAAATCAAACAGAGCCAGTGAGAGTAAAAGGGAAGTAGACTGTTTTCAAGAATTTTTAGGAAAAAAAATATCATGGACTATTTGAGAGTATGCTGTCTGTGGAAAGATTGACTTGACAGATGCTTGTTAGAATATGGACTTCTCTTATTCGAATTTATATTGAGAAATACAACTTCAAAGAGTGGGGGATGGTGTAACTCAGAAAGACTTTACTCATCTTGTTTTCACTCTCCTGATGGAATTTTGATTTGGTTCTGGGATAGAAAAGTGCACAAATCAAGGAAATAATTCCATAACCCCCTTTGACCAAAGGGAGAAGATGTGGTCTCATAGCAACTGAGTCATGATTTATAAGAGACATCCTTTAGGAAGTAGGGGGTAGACTCACCTGTCAGTAAGCTCACAGGGGAAACTGAAACCCCTTTCCTTGATTTAAAGTAAATTTAGCTATTTTTCTGGTACTGGGAATGTGTAGGTGGTCAGTGTAACCTAACTGATCTGCGTCAGATGACAATGGGTATGCAATTGGTAATGACCAGAGTTAGGTAAAGTAATGTAGCAGACATCACCTTATCCACAGCTCCTTTCTGCATTTACTCCTTCCTACATTCACTTTTACATTTTAAACTCCATTTTTGTACAGATTATCTGTCATGCAAACCCCTCACCAGACAAACATTCATCTGGGAGTACGTATCTCGGTTTTTTCCTTCCTCACTAAAATTATTACTATCTTTATGTCCTCACTTCTCCTAAATACTAAATGAATATTATTATGGAAATTTAAAATTTATTTACTCTATAGTCAAAGATATTTGTCATAATTAACAAGATGCTAGTATCTGGGGGAACTAAATACAAATGGTGAAGAAGTATGTGATCCTAAGGAGTCTTCAATTGCTTCGTAATTATCCCTCATGGAGATTGAAAATACAGTGATTAAGGGCTTTGTTTTTATATATAATAACTCTCATCTCCAATTTTCTCACAGAAAAATATTTGAAGTTATTCTTCACTCCTTTCTTTCTCTTACACTTGAAGTCCAATCAGTTGCAAATCCTTTAAATTCTAACTTCATATTCTGAATCTACTACTCATTTCCACTGCTTTCTACTACTCATTGACACTTCACTTCAACTCAGCAATATTTGATGCTTGTTTTACTAAGCTTTGCATTGCTGTGACCAACATACCCAGTAAGAACAACTTAGAAGAGGAAGTTTATTTTGATTCAAGTTTTCAGAAGTTATTTAGTCTATCATCAGCTGACTCCATTGCTCTGGGTCCAACTTAGAAGAGGAAGTTTATTTTGGTTCAAGATTTCAGAGGTTTTTTAGTCTAATATCAGCTGACTCCATCGCTCTAGGTCCAGGGTGAGACAGAACATCACAGTGGGAGGGCATGGCTGAGGAAAGTTGCTCAGTTCTTGATAGCCAGGAATCAGAAACCTTGAGTACATGGAGTCAGGGATAATATGATTCCTAAGGGCATATCTCCTTCATTCATGCCCTATCTGCATACTTATCACCTATGAATCCATTCAGTTATTAATTCAGCAAATGGATTAATCCATTAAGTGGATTAAGTGGATTAATTGTTTTGAATTGTCATTCTTAAATCATCTCATGGATAAGCTTTTTGGGGACACCTTATATACAAACCAAAACAATTTTTTTAGTCAGCTTTTTTGCAATCATGACCAAAAGACCTATAAGGACAATTTTAGAGGAGGAAAAGTTTATTGGGAATTCATGGTGTCAGAGGCCTCAATCCACAGATGGCCAAATCCATTGCTCTGTGCCCAAGGTGAGGCAGAACACACAGTAGTTGGGTTTAGTGGAGGAAAATAGTTCAGGACATGGCAACAAGAAGCAGAGAGAGTGAAACAGAGTTCCCCTCACCACCACCAACACCTCAAGCTCACAGGCATACCCTCAGTAGCCCACTTCCTCCAGCCACAACCTACCTGCCTACAGCCACCACCCAGTTAATCCATTCAAGTGGATTAGTAGATTAATAGATTATTCCATTGAAGTGGATTAGGTTAAAGCTGTCATAAGTCAAACATTTCACCTCAGTCTTTCTTGCATTGCTTCCCACGTGAACTTTTGGGGAATACTTCATATCAAACAAATGCCCAAAACAAGGCTTCATGCTTCATATTTCATCTTTGGTGATACTAGATGTTCTTCAATGCACAGGATAGGCCTCCACAATAAGTTATTATCCTCCACCATTTTAAATATTTCACAGCCATGGTCATTTCTGAATCTAAAATATGATTCTGTTTAATTTATAAACACAAAAATTTTTGCATGTTTTTTGTGGAAAGTACATGGAAATTCCCAGTAATGTAATCACTAAGTTGAAGGAAAGTTATGCCTGAGGATTTTTGAAACTCTACTGGGATTGTTCATCATTTCAGAAAAAAGACATTATCATTAACCTTACTGTTCTTGGCTTTTGAGTTGCCAGTATAAAACATCTGTATTTGCAGTTTTGGTAGGAATGCAAATTAGTATAGACATTGTGCGAAACAGTATGCAAGTTCCTCAAAAACTAGAACTGGAACTATTGTATGATCTAGTAATTCCAGTACTGGGTAACTATCCAAAGCAAATTAAATCAGTATGTCAAAAAGATACCTGCAGTGTCATGTGTATTGCAGCTAAGATATGGAATCAACTGTAATATCCATCATTAGATGAACAGATGAAGAAAATGGAGCATACACAATGAAATGTTATGCAGTTACAAAAAAGAAAAAATGAAATCCAGTCATTCTTGGCAGCATGGATGAATTTGGAGTACATTATGTTAGGTGACATAAGTGAAATAAGCCAGGCACAGAATCACAAATACTGTGCATTCTTACTCATATGTGGAAACTAAAAAAGTCAATCAAATGACTGAGAGTCTGTGTTTTCAAATTTCAATATTGAATACTACATGTGTAATTTATTAAGCATGAAATCATGGGAAATTCAGATTTGAGCCTTAATTTCCACATTTTATTTAAGATGCCTACTTCAAAGGACTCTTATAAAAATAAATTTAATTTTTACAACACTCTAATTACAATGCATGGAGTATATAATCATTTGACTTAAATATCATCTATGTATTTATGTATGTATGTATATCCATACCTAGCATTATCTATCAATTTATTCATTTGTCTGTCCAATGGTTTATTGACTTATCCTCATATTTCCTCTCTCAAATATTCATTATTTTAATCCCAATGTGTGTTTGGTTGTGGTAGTTTTGAGATTTGTATATCTTGTGGGCATGTATGACCTGAAAATGATTCCCCCAAAAGCACGGAAACTTTTATTGTCTGTTAGTAGTGATGGGGCAGTTGATATGGGAAAACTGTCTAGGAGAACATAGTGCATAATATTTTATTATCTATTCTAGAATAATTTGTTTTCACATAGCAGATCTATTTTACTAGATGTGCATTTTCTCCTACATTTGCAGTTATTAAAAGAATTTAATTTATGAAAATGTGTTTAACTTAATAATCAAATAGGAGGAATGGACCATGATGATCTTGTTATTAATATATATAGGTACCCTTATAAAATTATTAACATAAGTAGAGAGATTGAATTTCAGTAGAAATATTAATTAAAATTGCACCTCTAACAAATTTAATTAAAGGATTTTTGACCATTAGAGACACAGAAGCAATCAGTCACACAGGCAATTTCTTCCTTTTTTCATTCTCCAATCTTTCTCTGTAGGTGTTGTTTAGATCTGAAATGATCATTGGGGCCGTAACCTCATCAGTGTATTAAACTATTGAATAAGTGATAGGCTATTGGGAGGTGGTGGAGGCTGTGGGAGGTGGGACCGAGTTTGAGGAATTAGGTCACTGGGACTCTGCCCTGGAAAGTTGTTTCTTCTTGTCCCTTTCCCTTTCTCTCTTTCTCTATCTCTTTCTCTCTCTCCCTCCTTCCCTTCCTCTCTCTCTGCTTCCTGGATATCATGAGTTGAGCAGCTTTCTTCTTTGATATCCTCTGTCATGATGTGCTGCTTCATCTCAGGCCCAGAACAATGGAACCAGCCAACCATAGACTGAAACCTACGACACCAAGAACCAAAATAGTTCTATTTGTTTAAATTGTTTATATCCGGTGTTTTGATCACTGTGAAGAAAACCTGACTAACACAATAGGTCATCCATGAATTTTTGCCTTATTCTAGGCATGAAATTAAATAGTGCTTTGCAGTTCAACGTATTGGTAATGGTCAAACAAACACCTAGTGACTAAATAATTAATATTTAACATTCATTGTTGGAGTTTGAGGGGGCAGAGTCTCTTTTGCTTATGTAATTGAAGATTAAACTGATCCCTTAGAAGAAATTTCAAACTCCCTTGCAACATTGTTTGAAATAGTGCAAACAAACCAACAAAACTATACTTGCAGAAAGATTAGTTTTCAAAAGTGGAAAAATGGCACAACTGTATAAATTCAATATTTTGTAAATTAAAACATATATATTTACCAGGAAGAATACATTTCAAATTGTTTTTACTTTGGGATTAGAGTTATGAAGTAATTTTATTTTTGACATATTTCCACTTCATAGAGTTATGATCATCATACAATAAATTAATACATATTAAATCCTTTTATATATCTAGATATACTTTGTAGAAGAATCATATAGGAATTACATATATTTTTCTCTAGGTTACCAGTCAGAAGAGCTTATATATTTCATTCTGTGCTTTTAGGGAGAATGTAATTTGTAACTCACATGAATAGAGTACCTGAACAAGCTACTTAACCTTTCAAAGCCTGTTTCCTCACTTGTAAAATGAAGATAATAAGAGTAACTACCTCAAAGATAGTAAAACCGAATGGGAGAATTACTACTCACACTAAATGCCATGTCAAAGGAAACTACCAGCCTGGCTTTTAAATCAGAATAAGAAAACTCTTCTAGAGGAAGAGGGGATAAAGCAGAAATACTGATTATGAGTGGCTATAGCCTTTGCCTCCACTCCAAAACTTCATCTCTGTTTCTTCTTCCACATATCCAAATAGAAGTTAGAATTCTATAGCAGCTTCCACTGGGTGCTTTTCCCCAGTTCACTTGGAAAGAATATTTTTCTCTTCAAAAACTAGAGAAATTTGTCCAATTTTCTAGCAAGAATTTAAAAAGTGTTAAACACTATAGCTCTGGACAAGCTCATGTCACCAGGACTTGGTACCAGATGTGTGTCAGGGCTGTATTCTTAATGTTGGATCACAAGAAAGTTAGGAATTGAGCAGAATCCATGTTTGTAACCCAGATTTCCCCAGGTTATATGTTTATGTGAAAAACAGTCACATTAAATTAAAATCTCTCTTTTGCTGGCTCATTGCCTTTGACTTGAATGAAAAAAGCAGGGCCTTGGTTTCTGACTTCCCTAATACTGCATAGTTATGAGTCAAGAGATTTCCATCTTCCCATGACCAGCACCTCATGTTCTTTCACTGTAAAATAACAGGTTGATATTTACTGTCCAAGGAGAAGCTCGAGCAGGAAATTTGCAGTGGTTTCTGCTGCTGAGAAACTCAATGAAGCTGGTGGTTCATTTCCCTCCAAGGGTCCTGACTTTTGATGTGAGCTAATATGTGAAGCCTCTGAGTGGTCAAATGGCTGTATTTTCCTTGTTTCTTATAGTTAGAACCAATCTTATTGGCAAAACAGACAATATCTTTGCCCTGCTAAAGGTTGTGGAAACTGATAACCCCAAGACAGTGTGACCCAGGAGCAGGAAGGGAGAAAGAAGGCAAAACATTGATCTTTCCCAGTGACAAGATAATCCCTGGGAAGGAAGCACACATTGATCCTAAAAATGGCAGCCCCTGGATAAACACTGATCCTTTATAATGATCCCCCAGAAGAAAAAGATAAGCACTGAGACCCTCCATCCTTTCCTAGTAAAAACAAATTTCAAATTCTCACAACCTGTTTCCTGAGCGCCCAAACTGACGCTGTTGTGGGGTGCAACTTAAGAACAGACTGATCATCACCGAGAAGTCCAAATTTGAGAGTCTTTCTGAAGCTGGCCTGCTGATTGTCTCACAGAAGGCCCCCAAAAATGACTACTGGAGAACAGCCCTGACCATAGGGTTGCAGGGGTTTTATACCAAAACTCACATCAATCGTAAGTGTCCGCTGCTATGATTTGAAATTATAAACTAACATCATGAAATCACCAGCAGAGGGGGAAGTGGGTCAAAACGACCCTTACTTGGGCACAAACTAAAGAATGGTTACTAACATCCATATTATCATTGTCGTCATCACCGTTCACATGGTGCATTGTTTAGGACAAACAGGAATCAAAAGAGAACAATTTTTCATCATATAAGAATTGTCATTTTGTATCGCTAAACTTGTCATGCTAAGTAACTGTTGATGGGTACAGAGGCAGAGTGTTCCCATGGGAGAAGGGCATTTCCTACATAACATGGAGTCTCAGCAAAATGGAGTCTGTTTAGTCATTGCCCATATAGCCTGGCCTGTAATGTGTCTATGGAGCCAAATGTGTTGGTCACAGCACATTCTGTCAATAATTAAGTCACCTCTTAGTGTAACCTATAAAAGCCCAGCCCCCCTCCTGTAACCTCTGGCCATTTTCTACCCAGAAAGTGAGTCTCTGTTATGCCTGACTGATTGACTCCACAGCTAAATAAACAGTATCGTTGATTGGTGAGGTCTGCTCTCCTGTCTCCTTAATTTGTGCTTACATCTTCAAATATCAAACAGACATCGTCTAAGACCCCAGAGGTTTGTAAACTGCTGGTTCCTTGAATTGCTACATGTTTTCCAAAACTTCTCTTTTTTATTTTAGTTCTTCACATCTCTCCATAGAAACCAAAGCCATTTCCTGTTTGGGTGATGGACACCATAGTAATCTCTTCCCCTCATCAACTTCCTGGCTTTCTTTCTGAGCTCCTCAGAAGAACTTCTTTCATATTGGTAGGGACATCTTTCCACGAACTTGGCAGATAAAGCAGATTCTTGAGGCTTGACTGCAAGAGAGAACTTGGGTATCTGTAGATAAAAGAAGGGAAAGAGAGTTGGTATTTTGAGGGCCAATTGTATGTTTTTATCTCATTTCATGTTCATAGCAGGCCTGTTAATTATCTTTTAGTCCTGGATTTTGTCTGTCAGTCAAATTCTCAAATTATCCTCATTCTTTTTGGATTATCTTCTTTGTTGCAAGGGCTAGAAGCCTTGGGTTTATATTCCATTGACTGACTCCCAAGTTTTAAAAGGTAACCAGATACAGAATATGCTTTTCATCTTCAATATTGACTGAAGTCTCCTTCTGCAGAGTTTTGGTTTGCTGTAGCTGAGCTCAGTGTCCTGTTCCTCTGCTCCTAGCTTTGGGGCTATGGGTGGTTGAGACATTGGCAGCTGTGACAATCTTAGCTCTTGGGTCAAAGCTACATTTCTGTTCTCTTACAGCATGACTTCAATTCTAAACAAGGTCCTATGACTTCTGTTCATTCAACACTTCTCTCTAGTTTGAAAGCAGCATGTTCTTTTTAATAACACAAATATTTAAAAGTGTTTTTTTCCATTGGGCCCTAGAAGACATTGTGTTACTTTCGTGTTACTACGTAGGAGAAAATGATAACCTTAGTAAATCATAGAGATACAATTTACCTCTGGATAAAATTTTAAAAAGTTATTATAGTCTTTTGCTTCCCTGAACTCCTTGCCAGTGTCTGGAATGTATAGACACACTACAAATGAATGTTTAACTTTCTGTAATCCATTCTCTTGTAAGGAAAAAAATATACTCTCGGTCTTTCATTTATATTTTGCATGTATTGGAGGTAAGCTCTTTTTGCTTTCTTGAACTTAGTTTATATAAATAATTTTTGACAAATCCATCTCAATTATCAGTCTACAAGGAGATTCCAATTGATGAAGATGGATAATGTATACTCAGCAAGCTAATTCTACTTCTGAGATTTCTACAACACTTGACATTAACTTAAATTAATTACATTCATTGTTATTTTTAATGTAAATCTTATTTTTCTATTAATATTTACTCATGATGGATCACATTTTCTATCCTTTTTATAATGAATAAATTTATACACTGAACATTATCAACTTTATCTCATAGAAATTCTGAATTTGGTTATAGTTTTCCAGAGTGTTTTCTCTTTAGCAATTAACTTGGATAGATGGGAAGTATCTCTTGGATGTCAATTCAAATATGGGTTCAATTGTTTTATCCTTCCCTGAGCCATGATGGATTTGCATGAGAATGCATAGTGTAGGTGTCAGCCAGAGACCAACACACAGAATTTCTGACTCCCCATCACTTTCAACTACTCTTGCAAGTTTCTCTTACCACTTTCCAGAAACTCTGGCCTCTGGTTTTCAGGTCAGAATGATGGAGCTTTCCATACAACTTTTAGCTACCGTCCATAGTACCAGCTCCAGACTGTCCTCTGTGTAGAGTGAAAGTCCCAGGAAACTTGTCTTATGGTTGGTTCTTCTAGAACTGATGCCCCCACAGAGTCTCACTTCTTTTTTTCACTACCCAGCACCATTGAGCAACTGTTGTTTATTTTTTCATTTGTTCATTTTTTGGTCAGAAGTTCATAGTTGTTATCTGTGGGAGGCCTAGTCTGTTAGGAGTTTATTCTGCCACTTCAGAAGTGAAACTTCTATTATATCTAACTGTTATGGTTTGGATGAGAGGTGTCCCCCATAAGCTCACATATGAGATAATGCAAGAAGGTTTAGAGGAGAAATATTGGTTATGAGAATCTTAACCCAATCAGTAAATTAATTCCCTGATAGAGTTTAGAGTGTGGTAATTGAAGTGGTAGGGTGTGCCTGGAGGAGGTGGAAGTTGTGGGCATGGCAATGGGATATATATTTTGTATCTGGAGAGCAGAAACTCTCTCTCTCTCTGTCTACTTCCTGATCCTGATGTGAGCTGTTTCCCTCTGCTGTACTCTCCCACCATGATGTTCAGCCTCACCTTGAGCTCCAAGGAATAGAGTCAGTCTTCCATGGACTAAGAACTCTGAAACTGTGAGCCCTCAAATAAACATTTCCTCCTCTGCAATTGTGCTGGTCAGGTCCTTTAGTCACAGCAGCAAAAAAGCTGACTAAAACACTAACCAATGGATGTGCATTTATTGCTTAGACAGTGACTTAAACAGTGATTCATAATAAGCACTTATCCACATGGCTGCTCAAGGTCCCTACACCTGTCTTCTTGCAGCTGTGCTCACTTTGGGAGCATCAGGGAGAAAAGAGCACAGAGCAACACACTCTGGAAGGTTCCATGCCCAGGCTGGGTGCAGGCCCCACGCTTTTCTCCACTCATTCCAATGAACAAAAGTCAGCTACATGGCCATGTCTAATTTCAAGGGCGCCTGAGAAATGGTAGTCTAAGGTAGCCCAGGTGAAAGAGGAAATGAATTTCATAATCAGCTAGCAGCCTCTGATGCATGGAGTTTTAATTTTTATGTTTTTAGCAGAATTACTTCAAATTATATCTTCTGAAGAAATTTTAATATCTGCAAAATATCTTTCTTCAATATTCATTAAGAATTCTTTGAACTGAAAATAATACCTTCTCATCACCTTCATCTCATAACCTTGTCTGAAATATACTTCCATGGAAATACTATTTACCTCGAGATATGTCTGTATACACATCTCTGAGTTCATTTAAAACATTGTCCAATAGATACTATTGCAGAAAAGCCCTTCAGGATCATTAACTCAGGAAAAGAAGAATAATGAAGTTGATTCAGCCAAATTGATATCATGGTACGATTTGCTTTGCATCTTTTATACTTAAATATATGAGGTCATGACTTGTTTTTATTGATGATAGACAAGAAGAAAATCTTTCACTGACTTCCTTTTTAGGAATATGAAGACATTCACATGGGACATAAGATGGACTAGCCAGCCAGAACTCACTAAGTTACTGTGAGTCAAAAGAACAAGTCTCATAGTGGCAGATACAGATGGAGACCAAAGGATAAGGGGAAGAGAACTCATGCTGATTTCTGCCTTTTAAGAAACGTAGTGACAGAACTCTGTACTTTGGCAGCTTTATTTCGGAGGCACTCAGGTGTTTTTTGGGTAATTGACACAGTGGATTGTTTCCTGTAATACTCTCCTGCTCTCATCTTCTAAAATTGGAGTGTTTTTATTTCTATTCAGAGAAATGGAGAGCCAGGGCTGCTTCTGACCCTTTACACCTCCAGCACCCTGAAGTCGGTCTGAGTTGTGAGGCTGGTGAGTTGGGGTCAATGAGACTGTCATTTTCTCTCAAGAAAGGAAGAAACTGCACTTGCCTAAGTCGTGGTTCTCCTATCTTTGCAAAAGTTGGCTGCCACTGTGTGCATAGCAGTTGGGCCAGCTAGGGTGTGAGAGGTGATTGCGGTGCGTCTCCCCCACCGTTTGGCTTCTTTGTCCCTACACTACGATCTCAAATTTGTTTCAAAAATTGGCTCTTACAAAAGTGAGGAAGAAACAGTGGGTCTCTAGGGATTTTATCTGGTGTTTTGGGCATGAAAAATAGGGTTTTTTTTTAGATATATCCAAGACATAAAGCCAATTGTGCCTACACACTCTCCAAAACTAGGTGATCACATTTGTAATCAATTTAGGATGCAGGGTAATATCTAAGCAGAATGCAAGGAGAGAGCTGATGATGGCATGCTTCCTTTTCACCCCTTTCTACAACCTGCTCAGTTCTTCACTTGCTGAGCCTCTGGGCACCTTTCCTCAACCTTCACAGGTCCAAACTCTATGCACATTGCCAGTCTGTCACTTGATTTGTCACTGGGTAGCTCGCAGCAAGCCCATCTTAGCTATTTTGTCAGGAAGATGTGGGGAACCCCAAAACAAACACCTACACTATTGTTTTGTCTACACCTCCACGAAGGAGCATGTTTTCTTGAAGGAAAGTATGAAACTGAATTTTCCTGAGCTATCTGGTTGATTGTGCAGAACTGACCATCAGGTCTGAGCCCAACAAAGCACAATGTTTATTTTTAAAAGGAGCCAGGGACATGGCAGTATAAAACTGATCAGGTAGATCTTTATTTGCATAACTCAGGCGCTTGCTGAAAAGCTGTGTGTCTCATGGTAAAGAAGATATTACAAGGCATAGGGAAGCCTGTGGAAAGTACTTGGAGATACTTCTATTTCTTTGTAGGTAATAGGATCAAATACCTGCCAGATGCCGGAATAGCCATAATGCTATTCATTATTTCCCACATCGTTATCCACTGTACTTGTGGTTATTCATTTTGCTTTTTCATATTTCCTGAGTATACAATAGAGGCATGTTATTTTTAAAAAGTATATATTTTAATTCCTATAATTATATACATATCTTCATAGTGTATATTGAGATTAGCCTCTGGAATAATGCCTAAGGTCTTGTATGTTATACCTCTTTCCAAGTTTTTTTCATTTTCATCTAATGACTCAAGAATATTTGCAGACTCTTGGCAATTTTGATGACTCTGATGTACTCATATTATTAGATGAATGACATTGAATCAACCAGAGAAGACAGTTATTGGAAATTAGCTTCCAATTTTCATTTTCTTTTCTTATGACATTTTCATTTCTTAAAAGATTCTCTTTGTAAAGTAAAAGGCCTTTTGTTATGTTTAAGGTGTATTTTGTTAAAAAGAAGTATTAGAAGAGAAGATAGTAGAATTACTTTTCTTTCCAGTTTTATATTTGAGTTTGTAATTTCTTGCATAGAAAGATTAATTAATTGTTCCATTTCCAACCATGGGAGGTTGCATGCTTCAGCACCATCCTAACAGAATGACAGGAAGATAATATTTTAAACTTTTTCTAATCTATTAGAGAGAGACTTTTACTTAGGAACTATCTGTTTGAAGACAGTGATAAAACTTTGTTTACAGATTTTCATGTAGGAGGATGGAGGATTTTTTCATCTCAGAAATTGGGAGAAAAAGAACTTTGAGTCTAACAAAGTATGCAAAAGCATATATATATATATGCTTATATATATATATAAGCTTATATATATATATATGCTTATATATATATATATATATATATAATATGCATATTTTGTGAGGTTCAGAGAAACAATTCCAAGATACGTGTTGCGGTAGAGATGCAGAGGTCTTTCCACTATGCTCTCAAGAACCAAGTGGAAAAAGATCGACAGGTTCTTATGAATTTGTCATTCAGTTTTTCTAACCCACTTTATACTCTAAAATACCTGAGTCTCTTCTGTGCTCTGACCAAGAAGTCTAATATTCAGTTATGGCTCAAAAGGTGATCATGAGGTTTATTCCACAAGTATTGAAAGGTGTTGCTGCCCGTCCCATGGTGGATTGTGCTTCCCTTTCCTTCAGCATTAGTTGTAGTCGTATGAATTGATACAAAGGGCATAGTAGAAATAATAGTGGAAATAATGTGTTTTTCTAGATGGAATATTTAAGAGGCACTGTGAAAGTTATCGTTTTTAAATCTCTATTTTGTTTAAATAGTGACCACACTATCAGCCTTGAGCTGTCTAGATGTGGAACGAAACATCTAGACAACATGTAAAGTACATATTGGATGATATAGATGGGTGGATGGAAAGGCAGGTGGTAGATAGATAGATAGATAGATAGATAGATAGATGATAGATAGGGAAATGTTTGTTATAAGATGCCAAGATCTGGGATTTTTAGCATACTAGAAGATATCCTGCCTGATACTCTGCCCATGTGAGAAGTGAGGTGTTTGGGGCACTTCTCTCTGAATGTCAGAATAATTTTTCCCAAGGAAATGTCAACTAAATGTATTATAAACAGCATGGTATACAAGGAAGAGTTCAAAATTTGGACTGAAATTCTTTGTTTCATCCTGCTTGCCATTGATTTGATTAATCAATTGAATTAATCATTCCACTTATCTAACATAGTGGTCATAAACACCCAATGAGAGACCCAAAGAATCATTTAATAAAGTTATAGCTCATAAAATATTTAAGATGTGACTATCACTTTTCAGTTACTTTATGTGTGGTATAGATTAAATACTTCTATAATACCATTTCTAAACATTTGACAACAAACAAGCAAATGAAATAACATTGATTCATGCAGGATTGCTTAGAAACTTATAAATTAAATAGCATTAACTGTTGCTATTATTAACCCCATTAACTTTCTCTGAAAGTAGTGTCCATTTTCCTATTCCTGTTCTCTTTATAATAACTACATATCATTGGTGCTGAAAACAAATGATAGGGTAAAAAATAGACATATATACATAGAAAAATATTATCTAGGATATAAAATTCAGCATTTCAGAATATTATTTAAGAATAAAATATCAATAAAAAAAGTTTTTTATTATTATTTTTTTAATCCTGGGGATTGATCTACATTCCCATGCCTTTTAATTTATTTATTTTTTGATTTTGGGACAGGATATTGCTGAGTTTCTGAGACTGGCCTTGAACTTGTAATACTCCTGCCTCAGTCTCCTTCGCTGCTGGGGTTAAAGGTATGTACCAGCATGTCCACCAAAAGGTTGATTTTTGGACAAGTGAAATTTGGATGATTGGCTATTAATTTGGAAACAAATAGGTTATATCCCTACAAAGCAAATTTTAATAATGAACAATATAAATAAAAAACAAAGTTCTAAAAGAATCAGCAGAAAATGTAAGGATTATATAACCTTGGAGTCGAGATGGCATTTCTAAGGATGCCACTGAAATTAAAGTTAGGAAAAATGTCGATAAGATTTGACTTCATAAGAAGTGAACTTATATGTATAGTAAATTAATCATAGAGTTAAAATCCAAATTATAAAGTGGAAAAATTTCCATGATTCATAATAAACAGTTATTAGTCTTGAAATTTATTAATAACCTTATGTCCAATAAGAAAAATATCTATCTACAACTGAAAATTTGTTAAAGAACATTTTATTTGTGAGCTTAGCTATAGTAGCAAAGAATTCTAAAATCCTATGGCTTACCACAACATCTTACAATTGAGTTCCACTTCCCTGTGGGTTAGACACAGGTCTGTTCTGACTCAGACTGAAGAAACAGCTCTTATTGGGTCTATACTCTTCATGGTCCAGAGTGTTACTAGAAACACGTCATGACTCTTTTAAAAAGCTTCTGCTTACATATGGAAGATGTGATTTCTGTTCATGTGATGGGGGATAAACCAGTCCTAATGCCCAAATGACAAGGGTACATACAAATTGTAGGCATGTGCCCTGAAAAATCATATGGCACTGGGTTGAATAATCCTCACTGAAAAAAAAGAGGGAGCAAATATTTGGGACCAATAAAAAATTTTTAGCACTGAGATACAGATAGTTTACAAAAACACAAATAAGGCAACACCTAGCACCTTACGTGTGTTTATCCCAAGTAGTAAAAAAATGCAAATTAATAATGTAATGGTAATTCTTGGTCTAGGTAGGAAATGTTTTAAATTCTCTGATAATTTGACCTCTAAAATCAAGAAATTTACTGCCAGCATTCCTTTGATCAGAATTAAAGGTTTTGGAAAATAAATTTCAAAACATCACTAAAAGGAAATTTATCAAAGCATAACTTGGGAACTGTTGAACACATTCAATGGAGCGAAATACCATAATGCCATTAAAAATCAGACTCTGAAACTCTCTTATGGTATCAGTAAGATCATTTGAGATCTTCAGTTCACTTTGTGATGCTACATGTCTGAGTCAGTCAGTACTGTTACCTGTGGTTGCTTCCAGTTATTTGAATAGCAGGTAAATTCCTATGTGAACTCATTTGCCATTTTCTAGTTATTTTTTAAGTAACAGACATTGCATGTAATTAAACACTTTAAAATTAGGTCTAATGCAAGCACATTGATTTTAGTAGACACTGCCTTCACAGGACCTAACATTTTGTTTCTGTGTTCAAATCCAAAGGAAAAACAAGTTAGAAACAGTTATCGAAGCTGGCTGCTCTCAATAACCCCTTCCCTAGCGTTGTCAAATGAAACGTTTTTAGACATTTCAGACACACACACTGTGCACCATTCACTTGCTCTGTCAGAGCCTTCTGTGTTCTATAATTTTAAACTCTAAAAATACTCACTGGTGAAATATTGATTTCCTCTCTAATTTCTGCTCAGACCTCTGTTGGATGCCTGGTAAGGATTCCATTCTGAGATCAGTACTTGACCCTGCGTTTTGTTCTTTAGTAAAGCAACACATTGTATCTCTATTCTTTAACCTCAGGTAGTCTATGTCTTTTTTTTCTTGGCTTTTGTATCATTATGGCACATCAAAGGAAGATCATTATTTTACTTTAAGATCAGCTAATGAAAAAATATCCAAGGTGTTTTCAGGTTTTCTAAGAAGGTAAAAGTTCCTAACAAGAAGACAGGAACAATATATATTATTAATTTATTCCTAAGTAAATTGCCATGGGCTAAAGTAAGCAATATTTATAAAAAGAAAGTTTCATTCATTGTAATGTGTAAATTATCATCTCCATGAAAGCAGGAAGATCTATTTTCTAATTCTTAAAAAATGAATTCATAGTAGCTTATAGAAGTTAAATCATAGGAAAGACTAGAAAGATCAAAGAACAAACACATGCATATGGAAGAATTTAGTATATCATTTTTTAAAAAAATCATGTATTTTTAACCAATTTATAAATATTTCTGTATAAATATTTATTAAATAGCTACTATAGTCTAGGTAATGTTCTATTTTCCAGTATTATGAAATTGAGCAAAGCAAATATTTTGCATTTATTCAGCTTACATGTCATATGTAACATATATATGTTTATATACATAGATGTCTATTTTTTGCAGTGCTAGGGAAGTAACCCAGAGCCTTATTGTATGTGCTCTACCACTGAACAATAACCCCAGACCCAAGCTTATATTTTAATGAAAGGAGGTAAGATTAATCCAGTACTTTTAAATAATGAAAATAAATTTTCATTGAATAAAAAACAACGGGTCAATTTGAATAAACCAAACCCAATGTCAACGGTACAGGGATATAATTTCTAGGAGCCCTGGAGAGTCCTATGGCATTGGGTGAGAAAATTTAAGATACAATAAGTTCTTGATGGACAGAAACTTCTAAAATGTGTATAGAACCACTGTTTTAACACACTTGACAAGACAGGAGATTAAACAGAGAAAATGCCAATTTTCTGTGGAAGATTTGTCAATAGTGTGAAGCTCTGTTATTGAATCTAAAGAAAGAGGTTCAAAGTTCTCCATCAGTTTCATGGCAGGAGGAGGTCACAGCACACCAACTACAGGATGCTGTGTGGGTTAGTACCCTGTCCATACAGTTCTTTGTGCTCATGGTTATTTTGCTTTTCACAGTTAAATCTTGGTAATCAATAAAATGACCAAATCAATCATAAAATTATCAACTCCACCCCACTCCTGCCAGTGACACACTGAGCTTTCTTCTATGTCAATATATTTCTCTGGAGCCTGAATATTACTTGATTCCAAATTTTATAATTCAAGTTTCCATGGTTTCTTCTTTCCTCTGAGTTTATATGGAAGTGTATTAGAGATGAATTAAACTTTACTTTTAACACAAGTGTTAACTTTAACACATGTAAACTGATATTGTGTTTTTCATGGAGGTTTAGAGGAAGTTTGGAGAACCTGAAGTTTTAATAGGTATGTTACTCATAAAATTCATTACAAATAAAATTTTACCTTATGGGAGAAGAGTGAATTCCCCATTTCAAAAATAATTAAATTTGAAGTTATATCAATTTACTTTCCTTAAGTAATATTTTCAATTCTTGTTGGTTTTAGTGAATCCGTCGATCTGAAGTTAAACTGAAAATGATCTGAAGTTAAACTGAAAATAATTTTTATGTGGAAAATTAGAGGTTTATAAGAACTTTGTAACAATATTACAAAATATTAAAATATTGAATGAAATTTTAAAATGGTGTAAAAGTCCATTTAGCTAGAATTTTGAAGAGAGAGAAGTATATGGAAATAATTGAAATTGAATACAAGATGGAAACAAAAAAAGGGCAATATCCAAAACAGTATGATGTCTAACTTTTATCTCTAAATGACAGGGAAAATGGTGAAATAAACACATGATCAATATTTTAAAAGAGAGGAGGGCTAAAACTCGTTTTCTAAAAATAAATTTTTTGAAGTTTTAAAATATATCTTTGTACTCCTTCATAGGGGAGACTATTATTATTTCATAATTTCTCTTTTTAAAAATTGCAGTGAACCATTTGACCCAGTTATCCCACACCTTGGCATTAACCAAAGGACTTATAATCAGCACACACAGTGACACAATCACAGACACAAGCAGCTCAATTCACAATAGCTAAGGTATGGAACCAAACTAGGTGTCCTTCAATGGATGAATGGTAAAGAAAATGTGGTATATATACACAATGGGTTATTAGTCATAAAAAATAATGGCTTTATGACTTTTGCAAGTAAATGGATAGATCTGGATACTATTGTGCTAAGTGAAATGAGCCAATTCCCCAAAACAAAGTTCAAATGTTCTCTTTGATATGCAGATGCTAACACACAATAAGCTGGGGATGGTGGTGGAGGGATAGAAGTCATTAGATTAGACAAAGGGGAATGAAGGGGAAGAGAGGGGGACCAGGAATAGGAAGGACAGTGGAATGACTCTGACACAATTTTTTTTTATGGAAAAAGAAACTTACCCTTTCTGTATTTGGAGGTGTTGTACACATTTCTGTTTAAATTATTTGGCAAAATAGCTTGACTTAACTATATCTTCTACTCAGCATCTTCTAAATTTACAGACTTTAAATAATAACAATCTTAGAATTCCAAGAACTCTTTCTCAACTCTATCGCAACTCTTTCTCTCGTTTGTTGTGTGTGGGAGATGTCAGGATTAGAAAGTTATATTACTGAGAAAACTCCCAACGTTTTTACTAATCAGTTTTGAATTTTATCAAATAATTTTTTTCATGCATATGTTAAATTACTAATTTTTGCTTTCTTTATTCCTATTAATGTAGTTCCAAGAACTGCCATGGCTGTCACAACTCTTTCTGCTCGTTTGTTGTGTGTGGTGCATGCCTGTAAGCCCAGCTGCTGGGGAGGCTGAGGCAGGGAGGATCACCAGTTCAAAGCCTGATTCAGCAACTTAGTGAGGCCCTAAGCAGCTCAGTGAGACTCTGTTTCTAAGTAAAATAGAAGAAATGGGCTGAGGATGTGGCTTAGTGGTTAAGTGTCCCTGGGTTCAATCCCTGGTACCAAAAAAACAAAAACAACAACAACAAAACCCACCAAGGAAAGATCACTAGAATAGGAAGATTGACGGGGGAAGAAGGAGGGACTGGAGAAGCACTTGACAGCAGAATGAATCTGACTGAACTGTGACTGAACTGGGCTATATTCATGTGGATATAGCACAGTGAACCCAACGTCAAGTTTATCCACAAGATACTTATTTAAAAAACATATAAACAAACTACAGAAAAATCAGTAGAGGGAGGGGAGCAAGGGAAGGAAGAAGTCGGGGGGTGGGGGAAGTGCTAGGGACTGAATTAGGTCACATCATGTTCCACGCTTTCATGACCACATCAAAATGTATCCTAATGTCATATATAACTACAAAGAATTAAATACTTTAAAAACTTATTTTTGAAAATGAATGTGAAAAATGATAATTTTTCCAAATGTTCAATATTCACATAAGAGCCAGAGCCAGTATATTAGTAAAATTCTACATATTTGGAGGGTAACATTTTGTATGTATCAAGATTTTGTTTGTAATTTTCAGTATACTTTATGTAATGAAACCTTGTAAATCATTTTAACCCCTACACCCCAAATCATTGATCTAGTGTTTTGTGATAGGTACTTATTTACAGAGTCACATGTAGATAAAATTATATGACTTTTCCTTCTTTATAGGTTATATTTTGAGGAGAGAGGGTACATAGTGAGCACTCTCAGACTTATTTAAAGGAAACTAGATCTTGTAGATTTCTCATACTAATGAAGGAAACTTTGAGTCAAAAATGTTGGAAATTCAATCTTGGCAGCTTGAAAAGATAAGTGAAATCCAATTCTGCTGCTTGAGTCACTTCAAGTTCGTGCTTGGGGTGAGATGGGCCTTGAAGGCTTCACCTCTTACAGAGTCCCTGTCTTTCTCCTAGATGCTTCCATAAATACGAGGAAGATTTACTACAGCGTGGATGATTTAGGGGTGCAAAATACTTTGCATGTGCTGTTAATGCCATGAAATTATACCCCAAATTTAAAAAGAAACAAACTTAGAAATAAATTAAGTACATGAATGATTTTAGAAATCCTAGAATTTAATAATAGTACACTTCCATTGGGAATGTTCAAAATTGAAAGCCCTAAATAGAACTGCTTGAGAAATAGCTCAGAAATCTGACTTAAGAATTGTCAGATACAGAAAATCAGAATGGGAATCACATGATGGTGTATCCATCAAAAGAATTGTGTGATTTTTTTCTTCTGGATGGAATATCATAAAGGTTGGACTTTACATTTTCCGTGTAAATGTATTCGGTTTAATTTTTAATTAATTAAATTAATGCCTACACACTAAGTGAATGTTTCAAATTTATGTTTAACATTGAATTCAACATAATAGATCTTTTATTATAGCTTACTAATAATAATTTGTATTAATTGAATACAAGGGTACCATGTGCAAGGTACTAAGGGAAATAAATAGATGAGATGTGTATATGATTGCTGTCAAGGAATTTTATTCTAGTGGAAGGCAGAAGGTAGATATTCAAGAAAAGATATAGCACATTCCACATATTAAATTACAGACCATCAGTGAGTGATAAAATCATGCTAAGGCACTCAGAAAGCATCATACTTCAGAGGGCTTTTACCTGAGTTTGTGAAGGTGATTATATTTGAACTATCTATCATTTGACAAATGCATTTGAACAGATGTAAATTAGTAACATAAAAAGTTTTCCATAAAAGTGTACTATTATTAGTAAACATGTAGATAATAAAACGATTAAGTTAACTGAGTAGGTTAAATAGGACATTTAACAGTTATGGAAAAAAATTATTAAGGGAGGTTGGGACTGTAATGTGCACTGAGATCTATGCCAAGAAAGTAGCCAATAATAAACACAGGTATCAAAAGGCTTCTCTTGTAATCAGCAGGTTCTTGTATGATTGAAGCTCTGCTCTAATAGAACTAGAAAGATTGCAGTGGAAATGAAGGGGAAAGACCATACAGATGCTGCTATAAGTATCCTCACAAACCACGTTTCAAGGTATGGGAAATGGCAATGGATTAGGTTTGTTTGATTAAAAAGTAATAGAATTTGGTAGCTGGTTAGAATCTGCAGGTTTAGGAACAACATAAAGAAAAGTAATAGCTCCATGAATAAAGGTATGCAGGCCTGGAGAGGGAACTGAAATGGGCAAAAGAAATAGTAAGTACCACAGGTTGCCTCTGGGAGAAAGAAATTTTGGTGCTTCATTGCTGAAGATCGAAGCCCAAGATGGTAGCCAGGATTTGTATGGCAATGGTCCAGAATGAGAAGGGTCACATGGAAAGCCCACAATTAATTGTATAAGTCTAGTAAAGAACACAGGGCCAACTTCCCAAATAACTTAAAGGAACCCCCACGCCCCCTAAAAATCCCTCAAACACAATAGTGTATGACTGAATCCAATAAAATGTAAAGCAGAAAAGTTGATAGCTTCTTATGATATAACAGACTCAGGAACAAGAATAAGAAGTGATAATCAGTCATCCTAATGTGTAGTCATGAGGTACCTGATTGGTTACAAGAGTTCAGGCTTCACTAGATCCCTAGCTCTCACCCTGCACAAAAGTCCTCTCAAAATGTATCAATGATCTATGAATTAAACCAGAAACTTTGCAACTTCCAGGATAAAATAGTGTCAACACTCCCAACACAGCCACAGGCAATAACTTAATATGACTCCTAAAGCTTAGGAAATAATACCAAGAATTAATAAGTAGGATGGCATCAAATTAAAAATACTTCTGCACAGCAAAGAAAATGATTAAGAGCATGAAGAGAGTTTCCATAGAGTGGGAAAAAAATCTTTGCCAGCTTCTTTTCCAACAGAGTATTAACATACAGAATATATAAAGAACTCAAAAAACTTGACACCTGAAAAACAACCCAAAAAATCGATAAGCCAGTTCTCAAAAGTTGAAGTTTAAATGTTTTAGCTGATATGAGGAAGATAATACAAAATGAAGCCAGGGAATAATAAGGTGGTTTCAGAGGTCTCAGTCCATAGATGGCAGACTCCATTCCTCAGGGTCAGGGTGAGGCTGAACATCATGGCAGAAGAGTGTGGTAGAGGGAAGAGACTCACATGATGATTAGGAAGCAGAGCTACTCCACTAGTCAGATATAAAATATATACCCCAAAGTCATGCCCCCAATGCCCACCTCCTTCAGTCACACCCTACCCACCTTCAGTTATCCACTCAGTTCATCCGTATCAGGGGATTAATTAACCGATTGGATTAAGGCTCTTCTAATCCAATTGGTTCTCCTCTAAACCTTCTTGCATTGTCTCACACATCCAAACCCTAACAGTGATTCATAGTTTTTCAACTTGAAAGAAGATGGTTTTCTTCATTCATGAATCAGTGCTCCATTTTGAGGTAGTCCTATTCATAGGTATAGACTTATTTCATGGTTAAAGAAAATGGCAAAATGTTATCAGAGAATTGAGAGAGTTTCTTTCTGATCTTATTCTCTCTGTGGAACACACTACTTAGAAAACAGGGGACTCAATTCACGTCTTACACAAGCAGTGCTTTCTGCAAAAACATCACAGCATTGCAGATTCTGTACCTAAAGAAGAAATAAAACTGAGGAGATATGGTGGCGATTCCAAGATATCCCTCCCCCTGTGTCCATCTTAAAAAGATCTGAAAGAAGATCATACTGTTTTAAGAAATTGTTGCCTTGCATGTGTTAAATGCCACATGAACCATATGTGCATGCATCCTATAGATATGGCTTAAGCATATTCACTAAATTCATTGAAAAGAACAAACTAAACATGAAATCTGTGATAATGCATTGGAAGGTATAGAGCCATCAGCATGTACACATCTGAAATTCCCAGGCAAGTTCCATTTAACCGAACACTTCTGCAAGGTCATGTCATGTAACTGAGTAAAGAAACCAGGCTCTAAGCAGGGCAGAAATCAATGCTGCACATCAGGGAGAAGGCTTTTCTCTATCTCTATCACCCTGACACTGTTTTCTTAAAATGAAAATATCTATAAACATAGGAAATTTCACTCTTGCTCAAACACACAGTAATTAAAACTGCCTTATGCATCTGTTCAGTGAGGACATGTGATGATATTCTGCCTTTATTTCAATCCATCTTTGGTATTAAATGTTGTCTTACCTCCAAAGTAATATAGCAGGATGACTTTTATTATGGATGGTAATTTATGAAAAATGTAGCCAATGGAATTGATGTCAAACTTTGATCCACAAACTCTATTGACTTTTATATTGCTCACTATTTACCAAGTTTGTTACGGCACTAGTCACTATCTCAGCTGGCATTCTGCCTGTTTATATTTTTTAAAGTGGCTTTGTTTTTTATTCTCATAGAACAGTGGAGTTAATTACAGCTGCTCGCTCTTCTATGTCAACCCCCCAATGCTCTTGGTTTTCTCTGGGCTTGCTTTCACTCACAGTCATGATATTTTTTCCATTTTGTCTCGGATCCTCTTTCATATATAGCCAGAGAGCAGCATCCTACGCCACAAAGAATGAAAAGGCTTTTAGAACTAATTTTCATTTTCTGTGCAATGCCCA
Organism: Glaucomys volans; assembly: GCA_020662805.1. Classification (NCBI taxonomy): domain Eukaryota; kingdom Metazoa; phylum Chordata; class Mammalia; order Rodentia; family Sciuridae; genus Glaucomys; species Glaucomys volans. Next base: position 93,260 of record JAJEJO010004370.1, read on the forward strand.
TGGCGTCCTGAGTGTGTGATGTGCTATCATCAGGTTTTGATTATGCAATTGAAATGCAAAAAGGTTAAAAGCTCAGCTTTATTGGCCTTATCAACAGTTTGCACTCTCCCCAAAGCTCTGTTTGAACAAATATGTACTTGATCACTTTTGGTCAAAGAATATCACACATTTTAAGAAAAGGAAGCTCACGGATGCTTCTTACAGAGGAACTGATGCTTTGAAATTTTATACTATATTTTCGTGCCCATTTTACTAAGTTATTTCTGTTAAGAATTGTCTTAACTTGAATCTGACCAAAATTTGGGAAAAGTACTTAAATGTACTTTATCTTTTCATTTGCTGGCAAAGAACCGAATGCATGAATATGATAACAACCTTCCAGAAAGAAATGCAGTGAAAACTCAAGTCTTACACCCTCAAGTCTTCTACTTGAATTAAGTAGTTCTGAATTAATGTGGAGCCTGGATTATTGTGAGCCAAACACTATGAATGGGCTTGGGAAGGACCGATGAATTTTTGTGTGTGTATGTGTGTGGGTGTAGGTGATTCTAGATGAGTCAAGGTAAGATTGCAGTAAACACACAGAAGCAGTGAACTTCAGCTAGATATTACCAGTGCTGAAACTGCATCACTGAGATCAGTCTTGAAAACTAAATGAGCTGTACCATAGAAAATAAATGACTTGCTACATATTCTCTCCCTCCACTGGTTTAGATATGGGAAGTGGCTTATGGAAGGTAACATGAGAGAAAGGCTTGGCTATAAGAGATCAAGGAATCATTTTATTTCTTTTTTTTATTTTTAGGCTTAGATATTCACATTTAAAATGATTTTTCACTCCTTTCAGGAATAGGAGTATAAATGCAGAATTACAAGATATATAAGACATCTTGCCGAACCTTAGATCTTCAGAGAACTTCTGTCACATATGCATTGGATAGATTAAGCACCCAGGGAAAGGACAGTGATCAAGTTAACATCCCATGAAATATGAATGTAAATCGCTGAATTAGCTTAGCAATGCTGACCTCACCACATTACATTCTGCTCATGGAAATGAGATCTGAATGTGACAATGTACTAGCACCAAAGAAACCTGAGGGAGAAAATGAACTTCAGATTCCTTACAGAATCAGAGATCAAAAGATCTGTTCCATTAAACTTTAAACCAGAGAAATTCATCTGTCTGCCCCAGTGCCTAGTGTCAATCAATGACTCAGCTTTAGCTGGATTATGGTTAAGCCTGAATGGTCATGCTGGAGAGAGTTTCAGACAACCAGTCTCCGAAGAGATTGCTATTCTAAGACTCAACATGAAAGAGAAATATGCTTAGGTTTTAGTGCATAGCAAAGAAACCTTATTCACCATAAAAGATATAGAGAAGAATTGTGTGCCGAATCTCTCTCTCTCTCTCTCTCTCTCTCTCTCTCTCTCTCTCTCACACACACACACACACACACACACATACACACACACACACACACACGGGACACTCATTAGGAATGAAACACAAATGGCTGTTTTCTCTCATATATTTCATTCTAAGGATTTGGGGCTGTTATTTCTTTTTTACTTTCTGAATATAATTTGAGCAAAGATTTGCACTAGCTGTAGTGTTAAGCAAATGATAAGAACCTAAAGTCTAATTGTGTCTCCAGCATATATAATTGTAGCCAGATTATTAAAGAATTTCAACTCATGGTTATATAAAGAGAAAATGGTTTTTGCCCCACTAACTTTCCCCCACCTGTTCTGTATTGAATCTCCTCCTCCTATTTCAGTTAATTACTTTGCAGCAGCTTAGGTAAGCCATCTACTTTTTCAGTTATATCACATATGACAAAAGTCTTCTTTTTGTTGTTAAAACTCTGTTCTATTCGTTATGAAAATTCAATATGCCATTAGTTTGTATTATGCTTTACTCTTAAAAATACAGGAATAGTAAATTAGATAGAGAATCATACATTTCTAATGGCATCACTTGAGGAATTGGTCGTGTGGTACAAGTCAAAATATATAAATAAAGTTTGAATTAAAAAATTTTAACATGAAACTAAAAACTAAATCAAGTCCATATATATCCTATTG
>JAJEJO010004370.1:95747-168311 GCA_020662805.1 Glaucomys volans
CACACACACACACACACACACATACACACACACACACACACACGGGACACTCATTAGGAATGAAACACAAATGGCTGTTTTCTCTCATATATTTCATTCTAAGGATTTGGGGCTGTTATTTCTTTTTTACTTTCTGAATATGATTTGAGCAAAGATTTGCACTAGCTGTAGTGTTAAGCAAATGATAAGAACCTAAAGTCTAATTGTGTCTCCAGCTTATATAATTGTAGCCAGATTATTAAAGAATTTCAACTCATGGTTATATAAAGAGAAAATGGTTTTTGCCCCACTAACTTTCCCCCACCTGTTCTGTATTGAATCTCCTCCTCCTATTTCAGTTAATTACTTTGCAGCAGCTTAGGTAAGCCATCTACTTTTTCAGTTATATCACATATGACAAAAGTCTTCTTTTTGTTGTTAAAACTCTGTTCTATTCGTTATGAAAATTCAATATGCCATTAGTTTGTATTATGCTTTACTCTTAAAAATACAGGAATAGTAAATTAGATAGAGAATCATACATTTCTAATGGCATCACTTGAGGAATTGGTCGTGTGGTACAAGTCAAAATATATAAATAAAGTTTGAATTAAAAAATTTTAACATGAAACTAAAAACTAAATCAAGTCCATATATATCCTATTGGTCAGTTACAATTTCATTTTCACTTGTATATCAAAGGAAAACTTAATCTAGAAGTTACGTTGAATAAAACATCTTTCATGAGGAGAAATAGAAAAATTTTGACTCTTTTAGCCATACATAAATTTTATGTTTTTTTTTTTTTTTTTTTTTTTTTTGTGGCGGTGCTGGGGATTGGACCCAGGGTCTTGTGCTCATGAGGCAAGCACTATACCAACTGAGCTATATCCCCAGCCCCATAAATTTTAAATACATACATAAATATTAAATTTTTGAAACATGTCTAAAATTTTTAAATTTCATTTTTTAATTTTTAAATTTGTTATAATTAATAATGCATGACAGTAGAATGCATTTATGCATCTTGATAAATCATGCATGAATGGAATATAATTTCTTATTTTTCTGATTGGACTTGTTGTAGGATCACATCAATCATGCAGTCATACATGTACATGAGGTAATACTGTCTGTTTCACTCAACTATTTTTCCCACCCCCATGTCTCTCCCTCCCTTCACTCCCCTCTACCTAATCTAAAGTAACTCTATTCTTCCCTACTGACGCACCCCTCTTATTGTGAATTAGTGTCTGCATATCAGAGAAAACATTCAGTCTTTGGTTTTTTGGGATTGACTTATTTCTCTTAGCATGATATTCTCCAACTCCATCCATTTACCAGCAAATGCCATAATTTCATTCTTCTTTAGAGCTGAGTAATATCCCATTGTGTATATAGACCACAATTTCTTTATCCATTCATCTGTTAAAGGACAACTTTTTGAGCAGAAGTGGAGAGAGTTTACATTGGTACCTTTGAAAAATATACCCATATATCTCCATACAAATAATATGTATCCATGTGAATATCATAGAAAATTAAAATCAAACCAATAAAGGCAGATTGGAGTGCCCCAAAATACAAGGCCGAGTGGACATGAAAGACCAGGCTGTAGTTACATCTACTTCCAAACAGACATCTGACTTTTTGTAAGCTGTACTTTCTTTAACCAGCACCTATTGACACCCTTCCAGATCCACACTTGCTGCATCCTAATAGCTGGGAGCTATAGTTTTCATTAGAACAAAACATTCTGCCCACCAGGGTCATCAAGACCCTCACTTCTTCCCGCATTGCCCAGGCATGCCTTTGTTTTTGTCCTTGTCTGCACCCGCCTGAAAACTGCTTTATGTATATTCTTACCCCAGCCATTTCTTAGAAGACCGTTTTCTACCCTGTCTGCACCAGTGTCAATCCTTGAGGACCAACCAACGTGATTTCCAACCCCGCTCATGGTTTTTGCTTTTGACATGTGTATAAACTCTGTAAGACCCCACAGAACAAGTTCAACCTGCTTGAATTTGTGTCTCCAAAGTTGCAACTCTTATCAGCCCAAATAACTTCTCTGTTTCTTTATCAATTTTTCCCTCAGTTTCCCTTATGGATCAATACTGTATATATGAAGGCATATCCATATAATTTTATAGTCAACACAATAGATTCATTGTAGGCTATTATATATAATAGAGACAGTTAATGTATATAATTTAATAGTAGATAACAGGACTTGAATGTGAACCTTTGAAGTATGATTCATTTTTATTAGAATGCTGACATATCCAAATATTAAATTATAATTATTTCAGGAAGTTTAGCAATTTTTTTCACCTATTTTAAAGGAGACAAATCAATTCTTTTCTAATGAAATGATAGTGAAATATTCATTCCTATACTAACAGCAAAAGCATTGATGAGAAGCAAAGCATGTTGACCTGAGTTCTGGATCAGGGATTATAGGAGGAAAATAGATGGAGGAGAGCCTGGTGAGCCTGAAGTGCCATCTGTGTGTCTCCACAGCGTCTGTCATTGTGGCACCTGGGTGTGACAGGGAAATCTGCCTGGCCACATCGGTAGGATAGCTTTGAGGTTCCGAGTCCTGGTAACCTCAGAGACCTGAGGACTTGGAATGCATTTATGGACTTTCCTTTGCAGACTTTGACTCTTCTTCTAATATAACTCATTAGCAAATGGCAATCAAATAATAGTTTTCACTTGGATGCTTACAACAAAATGATCCTCTCGACTTTACAGCCTCTACTCCAAGACAAAACATCCTAAATGCCAAAGTGGAAAGAGTACTCCTGTTCATTGCCTTTCTGCATATAAGGAATGAGACTGTGACTGATGTTTACAGCTTGGCCTTTTTTATGAAATAACTGTCGTTCTTTGAGCAATGGAATAATTTGAAAGGGAATTTGTGTTCATTAAAGAACATCGCCTCACTTTCTTCCAAACACTCTCATGTTCTCTTCTGAAAGAAAAGATGTTGCTTGGCAGCCCTGTCATCTTGATCTGATTCAGGATCCTAATTATTTTACTTTAATGGAAGAAACTCTGATAACAAATTCATAAATACATGCTTATTAAAACAGCTCATTTATCAGTGCCTCTTTATAATCAGTTCAATTGGGTTATGATTTAGGTTACAATGCCTTCAGCATGTTAATTCAGCTATTCAAGCACAATAATCAGTAATGACTTGTATTTGTATTTTGACCTTCCTTCTAAAGATTTCATCCCACCTTCAAAACAGCACATTAATAATGTGAAGTTTGAGCACTTCTATGAAAAAATAAGCAATTTTATCTAGTAGTAAACTGGAATAAAGTATTATAAGTCTAAAATACAATTACCTAATGATATCTTTGTTTTGTAGAATTCACGTTTTGAAAAACAGATGAAGCAAATGTTACCCCTTTAACATGTACATGTTAATAAACTTCCTTAGGAATTTATTCTGTGTGTATATCATGTATATGTTTTTAAAAACAAAAAAAAGTTCATGTACAGGGAAAGGATTGCATTGTCCACTGAGACACAGTGGATTAAGACTTGTTTAGGAAGGCGTCTTATCTTACTGCATATTCCAAATGTGTTTCACTTAATCCAGAGTTCTGTTTTTTTTATTGTCTATATCTTTTTTACAGATTACTTTTTTCAGTCTGCTTCTTATTAGTTCCTTTAAAAATGCCTACAGGTTACACAGCAGTCTGCTTATTTTACTATATTATTGGAACAATTTGATGTGAATAGCTGACATGAGGATTATAAAAGACTGACTACCTATACAAGGCCTAACCTATGGCCCTGTATGCTTTTAGGTTCCTTTTCTCATCCTAGACACTGAGATGTGTTGTTGTCTTCAACAAATTTCAGTTAATACCTCCAGTGTTAAAGATGCTCTGGGAAATTCAATATAAAATACAAAAATAAATCAGGCCTTAACAGTTTGTGGAGAAGGTGGGCATGAAAAAAACCCTTCCTGAGTGGGAGACCATGTCATTACTTTGTATAACCTCAGTATCTGGCATAGTGCCTACTCAATATTTGGTCCTCAATCTATTAACTAAATCAATGATTTCTATTTGGAAGAAATAATAAGTAGACTCATAAGCAATGCACCTATAACACTAAGATATTATATTTTTATTTGTAGCAAGGTATTGAAGAAGTAGTATTTTGTTTATGGCCTTAAAATATTGATAAATTATAAGAGGGGGCAAAAGATATTATGGACTAAGGATAGAGTATGGGGGAAAAACTGTATATATGGGAATAGTGATGTAGTTTTGTGGTGAGGGTTGTTCACAGAAGCTGTATGTATAAAACTGAATGAGAGATGAATCTGTAATGACAGGTTTAAATAAGCCACTAGATGGCCTCAAACACCTCTTCTACCTTGTGTCCGTAGATATGGAGAATATGGGTTAGGTGCCTGTTCTCCCTGAACTTGACTCCTGGTTTCTCCATTACAGCTGGCTTTGGTACGTACTCTGTGATGTTTTTGTGTTTGTCCACACGTTTACAAAAGTAGGAATCTTGTCACCTATGTCTAGTCCCTTGAACATGATGTGGTGCAATGCATGATTTCTATAAAAATTATTTTAATCATTGAATATTTAAAAAATTCCACACAATTCTATATGAACTCCTAAGCAATTGGAAAATTTTAAGCAGTTAACAGATGTTATTTCACCTCTATTCATAAATGCAACCTTAACTGTTGACATGGACGTTTTGATCCATCTACTTGCATTTATGCTCATATATACATATGCCTGTCATCACGGATGAATTGAATATTCTGCTATCTAAGATCAATATTTATATTTCCCATTTGCCTATCCAGGTGCCTTCTAGAAATACTTCCTTTATGTACTACATTATCACTGTTGCCCCCTGTTGTACCATTTTTGTTGTCACGTAAACAGTTATTACTTTTGAAGATCTTAAAAATAATAGAAAATATAACTGTCTTGACTATTCTTCCTGTAAAGCAACTTTACCTTTTCTCTATGACTTTTGAGTTTCTTGAAATTGCTGTCTGTACTTACTGCATTCAATCTGTCTCCTTGGTTCTCTCATAAACCACTTATATTCAAGCTTTATCCTCTTCACTTCACCTAAAGTCGTCTTATAACGTTATGAAGTATGGACACTTTGCCATATTCAGTGGCTAATTATCAGATCTCATTTAAACTTTCAGCATCATTTGATAGAGTAGACAACCATTTGCTTGACATGAAGTCTTTCTTTGGCTTCATGATCTTTATACTTTTTTTTATATTGGTTGCTTCTCAATTTTATTCTCTGGCTACTCCTTACCCTTTGGATACATTAATTTTGGAGAACCTGAAAGTTTAGTTCTTGGACCACTTCTTTATACTGTTGCTATTCATTCCGTTGTGATTTCACCCATTTTTCCATATATCACTAACTCCCAACTTCATACATACAGCCAGACCCTTTGTCTAACATTTAGTATATGTCTGACAGTCTTTTGGATAATTCTACTGATGTTGTAAGCATCACACTGTCTCAAGTTAAACATATCTAAACTAAAATCCCTTCATTTCTCTTCTTCCAAACCTTTACCATCTTATTAAAAGTCAATGCTTTAGTTCTAGTTGGTCAAGGAATACTTTGGAATCATTTCTGACTTTGTTTCACACTTCTTATGCAATCTATAAGCAAATAATGTTGATCCACCATCAAGAACATTTCTCACCACCCTATCCTTCTGGTCCAAGGTATTCAATTATCTAAAATAGATGATTGGAAAAACCTCATAATTTGTATTCCTTCATCCATATTTGCCTTGTTTCCTGAGTATATTCACATCTCCATAACCAAAGTGAACACTAAACATTGAAGTCAAATCATATTACTTATCTGCCCAAATTTTCCAATAGGTATCCCTCTTACCCAGAGAAAAGAGCCAAGATGTCTATCATTTTCACTTTCTCACCCTCACATCCATTCAGATCTTCCCACACTCACTTCTAATCCCTAACATACACCAGATATGTTCTTGTCTAGGTGCCTATTCCTGAGATTTCTCACCTGAAATTCTACTTCTCAGATATCATCATGATTCCTTCCTCATCTAAATTAAGTCTCTATTCAGCACCCTCCATTCCAATTTAGTGATCTTGTCTTCTTCTCTTTCCATGACATATTTCATAGCATTGCATCTTTTAGTTTTCTTACCTTGCTTCTATCATTAGAATACAAGCTCCACAAAGAGTAGAATTTTAAATGGCATTCTCCATTGCTATTTATAGTTTATGGCATATAGCAAGTACTTAATAAATAGTTGGTGAGTAAGACATGAGTGAACATCTTGTGTAACCCCTAAATAACTGGCAAACAGTAATGGAATGACCATGATGGTTTAGGACACTTCGTGTTACTCTCCTGGTGATAGTTCTTATTGCCATCTGCATGAAATTAGAATTCCCTTAGTAAGGAAGGTAGGTGGCCACATAATTGGCAACCAGTTGGAAATGTTTTGCAGGCAGGGAGAAGACTGTGGGATGATATGTGAAATACTTAGAGTGTTTTTCTTTTTTAAAATTTCAGATAAAATATGGCAATTTGTTTTTGTGCATTTGAAAAGTTTCTGGTTTTTTTGTGCTCTTCTACATTGTTTTTTTAAAAAATACAGATTTGTAGAAAGCACCAGGAATCTTTGAAATATCAGGGTCTTTTATTTTCAAAACTACTATAACATTGTGAAAGACAGAGTTTTGACTTCCTTGTTGCTTTTTCTCTAAAATCTTTTTTCTTTTGTAGGCTGATAGTATCAAGGGAGACTTTGGTGGAACTTGCATACTTCAAGTCAATTTTAGAGAACCTGAGGGAAGGTCAGAAACAAAAGAAGAAGGAAGACAGAACAAGAATTCAGAAAAAAATTCACAATTTTTTGCTAATTTTGAATAATCTCATAGGTAATTTGTCTATTTTTACATCTTTTTAGTCCTCCCAAAGCCCCAAATGGACTGGTAACTTGAGAAATGCACCATCGATATACAAGGGTATTCATGGTCTTTAGCTCTGGATTCTATTGTTAGTTAAGTCCATAACTGACAGAGCAGATGGTAGTTATATAGGTTTTATGTGAGTATATGTAGTATTTTAGTCAACTTTTTCATTGCTTTGAACAAAAGACTCAACAAAAACAATTTTAAAGAGGAAATGTTTATTTTGCGGCTCATGGCTTCAGAAATTGCAGTCCATAGATGGCAAGTTCCATTCCTTGGAACTCAAGATAAAGCAGAATATCATGGCTGAAGAGTGTGATGAAGAAAAGTAGCTCAGGATATCACACCAGGAAGCAGAGAGAGACAGAGAGAGAGAGAGAGAGAGAGAGAGAGAGAGAGAGAGAGAGTTCTTATCACAAAAAAATATAAACCCCAAAAGCACACCCCCAATGACCCACCTCATCCAACCACACCCTACCTGGCTAAAGTTACCACCCAGGTAATCCATATCAGTGGATTAATGCATGATTAGGTTAAGGCTCTCATTACCTAATCATTTCACCTCTAACCTTTTTTGCATTGTCTCACACTCGCTTTGGGGGACACCTAATATTTAAACCATAATGTGTAGGAAGCTTCAAATATATGCAAAAATGTGTTTATACACAGAAATACAAAAGTGATGGAAAATTTGTCACATGAAATAACAGAAGATAATTAGAAACTATTTTGAAAATTTATAATCCAATAAAATAAAAAAATCTTGAGGATATTGACATTTCTAGAGAAATATGACCTACCCAAACTGAATCAGGATATTGATTCAATACAACTGAATTGTATATTGACATATACAATTTAAACAGATCAGTTTCAAAAAATGATATAGAAGCCTACCAACCAGGTAAAACCCAGAACTAGATGAATTCTCAAAGTCTACAAGACTTTCCAAGAAGAATTAATACCTCTAATTATTCTATGAAATGGAAAAAGAGGGAACCCTTCTAAACCCATTCATCCTACGAAGCTAGAATCACCCTGATATCAAACCAGACAAAGACACATCAAGGAAAGTAAACTTCAGACCAATATCCCACATGAACATAGATGTAAAAGTTCTCAATGAAATTCTGCAAATCACATACAAAAACATATTAAACAGATAGTGCACCATGATCAAGTGGGGTTCATCCTAGGGATGCAAGGATGGTTCAACATATGGAAATCAATGAACATAATTTGTCACATAAATAGACTCAAAGAGAAGAATCAGGATCATCTCAATATATGCAGAAAAAGGATTTGACAAAATACAGCACCACTTCATGTTCAAAACACTAGAAAAACTAGGGATAGGTGGAACATATCTCAATATTATAAAAGCTATTTATGCTAAACCCCAGGCCAACAACATTACAAATGGGGAAAATTGAAAGCCTTCCCTTTAAAAATTGGAACAACTCATGGATGCCCTCTTTCACCACTTTTATTCAACATTGTCCTTGAAAGTCTAGCGAGAGCAATTTGAAGCAAAAAATTAAAGGGGTAGGACTAGGAAAAGAAGAACTCAATGCAATCCTATTTACCGAGGACATGATTCTATAGTTAAAGCACCCAAAAGACTCCAACAAAAACTTCTAGAACTCATAAATGAATTCAGCAAAGTAGCAGGACATGAAATTAGCACTCATAATCAATTGTATTCCTATACATCAGTGATGAATCTACTGAAAGAGAAATTAGGAAAACTACCCCATTCACAATAGCCTCAAAAAATGCTTTGTAATCAATCTAACAAAAGATGTGAAAGGACTTTACAATGAAAATTACAGAACACTAAGGAAAGAAATTGAAGAAGACCTTAGAAGATGGAAAGATATTCCGTGTTCTTTTATAAACAGAATTAACATTGTCAAACTACCACACTACCATACAGAATTAATGCAATCCCTATTAAAATCCCAATGATATCCTTCATAGAACTAGGAAAAACAATCATGAAATTGTCTGAATGATAAATAGACCCATAATTGACAAAGCAATCCTTAGCAAGAAAAGTGAAGCAGGAGGCATCACAATACCAGGGATTCAATTATATTACAGAGACAGTAACAAAAACACCATGGTATTGGCACCAAAACAGACAGGTAGACCAATGGTACAGAATAGAAGACACAGTGACAAACCCAGATAAATACAGTTATCTCACACTAGACAAAGGTGCCAAAACATACATTGGAGAAAAGATAGCCTCTTTAACAAATGGTGCTGTGAAGACTGGAAATCCATATGTAGCAAGATGAATTTAAACCCCTCTCTTTCACCCTGTACAAAACTCAACTCAAAGTGGATCAAGGACTTAGACACTAGGAGAGAAACCCTGTGCCTAATGGAAGAAAAAGTAGGCCCAAATATTCCCCACATTAGCCTAGGATCTGAGTTCCTTAACAAGACCCCTAAAGCACAAGAAATAAAATTAAGAATCAACAAACAGGATGGAATCAAACTGAAAAGCTTCTTCACAGAAAAGGAAACAATCAATAACATAAAGAGGGAACCTACAGAATGGGAGAAAATCTTTACCACACACATGTCAGATAGAGCATTAATCTCTAGGATATTTAAATAACTCAAAAATCAATCACCCAATCAACAAATAGACTAAGGAACTGAACAGACACTTCATAGAGGAAATACAATTGATCAACAAATATATGAAAAACTGTTCAATATCTCTAGTAATTAGAGAAATGCAAATCAAAACTACATTGAGATTATATCTCCCTGCAGTCAGAATGGCAATTATCAAGAATACAAGCAACAATAAATATTGGCAAGAATGTGGGGAAAAAGGTACATTCATACATTGCTGATCGGGATACAAATTGGTACAACCACTTTAGAAAGCAGTATGAAGATTCCTGAGAAAACCTGGAATGGAACCTCCATTTGACCCAGTTATCCACTATTCCGTTTATATCCAAGGGACTTAAAATAAGCATATTACAGTGATGCAGCCATGTCAATGTTTGTGGCAGCTCAATTAACAATAGTCAAACTATGGAGCCAACTGAGGTGACCTTCAACAGATTAATGGATAAGGAAAAAGTGGTATACATACATAATGGAATATTAACTAGCCTTAAAGAAGAATAAAATTCTGGCATTTACTGGTAAATGGATGGAACTGGAGACTGTCATGCTAAGTAAAATAAGCCATTCCCCCCAAACACAAAATCCAAATGTTTTCTCTGATATGTGGATGCTAATTCACAATAAGTGTGTGTGTGGGGGAAGGGTAGGGAAGAACAGAGATACTTTAGATTAGACAGAGGGGCATGAAAGGAGGTGAGGGGTATTGGGATAGGAAGCATAGTAGAATGAATCAGACATTATTACCCTATGTGCATATCTGATTACACAACCAGTGTAACTCTATATCATGTACAACAAGAAAACTGCAAAGTTATAAACCATTTATATATGATGTGCCCAAATGCGTTCTACTGTCATGTTTAACTAATTTGAACAAATAAAAATTTATAAAAAGTTTGCTTCCTATAAAAATAAAAAAAAAAAGACATAAAATAGAAATCTCAGGATACATGAACAAAAACGTTTCCCCTGTGGATGAAAAGTTATCTTCATAGCCCAGGAATCAAGATATGTAGGATCCACCCTTAGCTTCCAGATTTTAGAAAGTAAAATGATGATCAGCAACTCCGCAAAACTAAACAAAATAAAAATAAAAATGGATTCTTCTAATGTCTCTATTTTCAGTAGAGATGTTGATTAGCATTATCTAAGAAACATCAATATTCAAATACGAGTATCTTATATAACTTTAACTTAATTTGGTTTGTATTGCAAATGTGTTGTGGTGTCCTGGAAGAGTCAGATCACAAAATTCCGTGGTCAGAGAGAGAGAGAAACTTTGAGCTGAGTAGATTATCACATTCCTACGTAGTGAGCATTTAGGGGTAAGCATTTGCACAGCAAACAGGAAGCAAATGTTTATTTCAAAATGTAGTAGATAATAAAATATGAATTGTTAATAATTTGAATTGTTAGAAACTCACTTAAATTATTTTTACATGCTGTAATACAAGGTTGGCATGGAGTGGGAAAGCCATTTACAAAATTCTGAGACATCTGGATAATACAAAATCCAGACTTTAGTGGGAGATATTGAGACCAAATTTTAAATACATATATCAACATTAATTTATTGGTCAGAAAAATTTGCAAGTTCCTTTAAAAATCTAACATATATCATTGAGAAACATATTTCCTCTATTCTCTGAGTCTTCTAAAAGGGAGTCGAACAGTTGGGTTTGTATGTATTTATTTCTTATCCCCAAAGCATAAGAAAATTAACGTATCCTCCCAGGGATTCTACTAAGGAAACTAAGGAGTCTGGGATTTATAAGCAATCCATTTTATTGTAAACATTTCTGTGTTAGGGAAGCCGAGAAGCAGTACTACAATAGTAAAATAAAGTATTTATTATAAGGATTGACCACATGCACTGTGGTATTTGTTAAACATTCTATTGAAGACTGTTGTTTTTTCTGGAAGGATTATGTCTGAAGTTGGCAGAACAGACTTCTGGGAAAGTGACAGATGTGAAATAGGAAAAGCAAAGGCAAATTGGAGCCACTGTATCTCATTGCCTCCCTCCCTACTGCTGCAGGTGCTGAAGGGATAAGCCTGTGATCCTGACCACAAAACTCCATGTTCACAAGGCCTAGTTGCTGAAGAAACTGAAAGAACAGAGCTGGCAGGAGTTAGAGAAGATTTAGGCCTGGCTGTTCCTCCCACAAGATAAACCAGCAGATCAGCAGCAACATGCATAAGCTGCAACAGCCCTGAACTCACACTCAACCTTTTGGGGATAAACCTGGGTGCTGCTTCCTGGCTCTGCTTCACAGGGTATGCAAATTTCATCTGTGGTCCATTTTACCTTGGAAAGCTAGATGGAAGACAAACGTGAAAGCAAGTTCCAGTTAAGCTAAATTGACACACTGGAAACCCACAATATTTCATTTAATTTTGTAGTTTTAATATAATTATGTTTATAATCATTAACTTCAGTTTAGAGATAAAATTCCAGGAAACTGTGCCACGTTACCTCATGGTTTTCAGAACACTGTAGCACTTCACTCAGACTGCTAGGTTCTTTATAAAACTAAGCTTACGGAAACCCTGCCTAGAATGGATTTAGTTATTACAAATAATTCATTTGATTTTATAAAAGCTGGAATTGAAATGCTCTTTCAAGTATTTTTTCTAATGTTTGAGTTTTTAGTATTACGCTTTTAATCAACACATAGGAATTGTGCATACTTACGATGTGCAGTGTAGAATTTCAGAGCATGTATTCAATATGCAATGATTAGATCAGGATAATTGACATGGATATCACCTGAAACATCATTTTCGTGTATGTTGGGAGCATTTAAAGTCCTCTCTCTTAGTTGTTTTGAACTGTCCAATTAAGTGTTGTCAACCATAGTTGTTCAACTGTGCTATGGAACAGAAGAAGCTGTTCCTCTTTTCCAACTGCATTACTATACCCATTAGCAGTCCTCTTTCCATGTCTCCCTCCTCTGCACTCCTCTCAGAATCTGTGTAATTACTATTCTATCCTCTATCAAGTGTCATTATTGATAATTTCCTGTACTAAGAAGTTTTCAATGATAATTAAAATTAAAATTCTTATATCTAGGGCAGGAAGCTATTAAGCAAAACTAATAAGAAAAGAAAGATGCCTTACCTGACTTATATGGCAGGCTTTTTTTTAGGTTAAAAGAAAGAGTTTATGGGTCTGATGTTAAATATTAAATAAAATATTCAATATGGTAAGTCAGTAAATTCCAAACCCAATGCTTGGAATATGGTAAGGAGTCTGCCAGAGGAGAAAGCAATACAAAGGATGGCAATGTCAATGCAGTGGAGGACTGTGATGATGGTGGGTGGTGTAAGGACACAGAGTGGCAGTAAGTGTAGAAAACCATCAAACCCTGCTTTGAAGGCAAAAAGACCCACCACTTCTCATGGAAATGGATTGACAGTTCCAATGACTCATTTATCTCATTGTAATCTCCAAGGTGAGATGTGCTTTATGAACGTCTGTTATCTCCAAAACAAAGTCACTCATGTCCCTTTACTAGTTTACCTTCAATGGTCAGTGGTCTCTGAACAAGTAGGGGATATTTGGCTTTCAGGGTCACATGGCCAAAAGCATGGCATCCTTGGGTAGAAAGAACCACCTTATGTAGCAAAGACCCATGGGCATGCTAGGCCTGCTGGTATCTGGATAATTGTGCTATTCTCACCACTAGTGATCCTAAATAGGGATGTTTTAGAAGTAGAGAGCAAAGTATTTGAAGAATACCTTACAGAGTTTGAAAACAAATAAAATAAAATAAATTATTTTGATATTAAAACTACAAAATATTTCTTTCCTGAAATTCAGTTATCTTCTGGGGCACATAGTTGGATTACACTTCCTCACTCTCTTCTCCAAATCCTAGTTCTGTACTTGAAGCTAGTGAGGTATGTATATTGACCCACAGAGGTCAACAAAATCAGAGCAAAAGGGGAGTCCATTCATGGTAGAAGGATTGAATTTTAGGCACTTGACTCTAAACTTCTTTTTCCCAGGTCAGTGATTATAAAGAACCCTATTCTGCTCTATTTGGACATTCAGGGTGAGTGGAGTAAAATGTAAAAAAAAAAAAAAAAAAAGTGATGTTAAGTCACTGAAAATAAGGTGATATTTGTTACTGCAGAGTGACCTAGCCCACCCTGACTAGTGCAGATGGTGACCTGTAATACTTAGGTACCAGATTGCACCCCAGGATGAATAGTGTAAATTTACTCAGTAACTTGTCATAAAATTCATACAGTGAAGAAGATACCACAGATCCACAGATGGTGGGCCAAACACCTTGGGTGGTCGGTATTGGGAGAAAAAGTGTTAAGCCTAGGGAGAATGTGTAGGCAGCCATCTGTCTCTGGCCAAGTGAATATGTGAATGTTCCAGCTCTTTAGGCAAAAGCAGAAAACAGATGACAGCTTTCAGCTCAATAGATAATCTCAAGATGCCAAACTTTTCCTTCTCTATGCATGCTATGGTTTAGCTATGAGGGGTCCCCCGAAACCTCTTGTGTGAGTTTTAGAAGTGAAATGATTTGGTTATGAGAATTTAACCTCATCAGTTTGTTAACCCACTAATAGGGATTAACTGGGCAGTAACTGTAGGCAGGTAGGGTGTGGCTGATGGGGGTGGGCCATCGGGGGTGAGCTTTGGGTCTATATTCTATCCCTGATGTGCAGAGCATCATGGTGGAAGGGTGTGATGGAGGAAAGTTGTTCATCTGATGGCAGCAAGAAAGGAGAGAGTGTGTATGGGGGGAGATGTGCTAGGGAAATCCTTTCAGGGCATCCTCTCAACCTACTTTCTCAAAGTTGGTCCCACTCCCAGTATCATTCAAATATCAGGGTATTAATCCACCATATAGATTAGTCCACTGTATTGTCCAATCACTGCCTAAAAGCCAACCTCTGAATTTCACTTCATTGGAGATCATCCTTTCAAAACACAAGCTCAAACCACAACATGCTCCTAAATTATGAACTGTAATTCTATAAGTACATCTTTTTTTTTAAACTTTTTAAAATTTCTTATTTCCTAATACATATGGAACTGGTAAGAATTATGGTTAACCAAAGTCCTCCTTTACATGAAATATAAATGAATTTTCAAAAAAGGTGTGATGTTAAAATAAGGTTTTTTGATGTCTATATCAATTATTTTGACTTCTATGAAATTTAAAATAGCTTCATTAAATTGAAAGGAAAAAAATCGAATTGAGTGACAAGTATAAAATCTAGAGATATATACAGTAAAGTCAGTGGAAGCCAGATTATTTTTATACATAATGTATGATAAAGCAAGTGGTATGTTATTGTGTGATTGAATTTAAAATACAACCCTTATTCCTGCAAGATAAATTTCCAAAGACAGTAGGATGTGACTGGAATATCTGTGACCCAATGGTGGCCAACGCTGGTTTGACTCCTTATAATGCTGCTGTATTTCTTCATGAGTCTGTTGGGTGTGTTTGTTTGTTTTCTGAAAATTTGGCTTGGAGAAAGAAGAGAACCATTTCTGATAAATACTGATGGATTAATTTACAAAGTCATTTCATTATGTACTCATTTACCTAGATGTAATCTTGCTAACCGCAGACTGCAGACAACCTCAGTTCTCTTAGATGTAGAATCTGCATTAGAAGGCTGTTAGCAAGAGGAATTTAATTCAGATGGTTTGAATGAAGATATTTTAGCCATGTATCTATTTAAAAGAATATGTGCAGATGAAGGCCCTATTTAAAGGGATAAACATGAATATTCAATGAGGAGTCCAGAGAATAGCAATTTAGGAAGTCATTACCTGCCTTGGCCTTGTAGCAGAGAAGGAGAAAAGAGTGTCACTCTTGGATCCCACAGAGAGCTGAAGCAGCCAAAGAGGCACCACCCAGAGGAGCTGTAGTTGCTGAAATAAGACTTGGCAGCAAGAAAGCTGAGGAACAAGTAACTGGAAGTCTCTCTCCTCCCTCTTCTGCTCTTCTGCAGATGCCTGTTAGTGGTTCGCAAGGTCAAGATGGAGTCTAAGTGGGTGTACAAGTAGAAAATAATTAGCACAGATCCAAAACCTGAAGGCTGGACCAGTCTCCAGGGCAACCTTGGGCAGACTCTTTGTATGGGGCTCAGGAAGAATGTCAGAAACCTTGGAAATTCCAAGTAATACTGAACGGAGAGGTTCCTAAAGAAAAATAATATTCTGAAGCTGATGGTGCCTAATACCCTCCAATATGGTTGAGTCAGAACTGGTACTGAGCCTTTCAAATGCTTGCCTCATTTCTTGCTGACAGCACCCATCTCTTGGAGGAATAATTAACTAATGTCTGATAGGCTTATTAAAAATTTTGATTTGGGAGAACTTGAACAGCTGGTAAGTAGATAGACTGGCCTCCAGGCCAAATTCTCGTCAGGCCTTCAGCCTATATTCTTTCCTTTATTCCATTTATTCCATGCTTCCCTTTGACATTTGAAAGTATTCGCTCTGCTCAAAGGAGTTATAGGCAGCAAACCCTTTCATCTTCTTTCCTGGTGGTAGCAGTGACCACTTCTCTCAGTAGGATCATCACTGGTTCTTTTACTTCAGACCTTCCAACTCTGTTGCTTTTTCAGATCTGGCTTCAACCCAGGCTTAGGCTAACACTTAACTTTCCTACCATCTGGTCCACTTTTTTTCCTGTTTCATCCTGGCTGCAGTCTTTAGAGTCTACTTAACTACTTCCCACAAATAAATCTTATATTTAGAAGAAATCTGGAATCAACTTGAAGACAGTGAGGGAAAAAATTGGAAGGAAGTAAAGAAGAGAGGGTAGAAGCATTCACAGGAATTGCTGGCACTTGTCCAGAGTAGGTTTATGGAATCAGGCTGCTGAGGAACTGGGCTGCTCTTCTGAAGCTTTGCACCCACGGTGAGTTCTGAAGAGAGCATTCAACTGCTTTAGTTCCTAGTTCTGAGTTTAAACCTCTAAAAGGATGGAGAGAAAGCAGAGCAGAAGTGGACTAAGTGAAATGGGAAGAATTGTACTTCTGTAGCTTATGGGGACTGGTTTGTTCCTCATCTGCATATTTTTCTGAAAAAAAAAAAAAAATCCCCAAATAGGTACTTTCTTAATTCAGGATTTTACTAAAATATGGAAACTTTGCTTTGCAATCGAATCAATAAAATTGACATTTTTGCATTATGATTTATTAACAAATGTGGTCACACTCTCTATGAGGCCTCCACTTCTCTCTTTTCTGTTAGGATAAAAGATGATCTTCCCAATGCTAATGAAGCTCTCTCACTTGCCTAGTTTCCTTCTAAAATCTTATGTCTAATTTTGTATTTGTACCTTTGTAATTTTTTTTTTTCTCAAAGCAGGCCCCTCATATTGTATAAGATTCAGACACCACACAATTTGACTGCTGGAAGTGGGAGGGGGTGAGGTTGGGCCTCAGGAAGGGACATACTGGGTACAGATCACACGTCCTTTTAGTTCCAGTATTTTTCTGTCAGAATTGTCACTGTCCCCTTCACTGTTCTGCTCCACAACACATCTAAAAAAGTCAATCAGTGACAAATTCTTGTGTGATAAATTGCCTCCAAGATCTTTTTCACAACCCTTAGGCCCAGTAAACTTGAGAGGCTTAATGCATGCATGTATTAAGTGCGCAAACCTTCAAGGAAGCTTTCAAACCAATGAACTCTAAATTGCGTGGAAAGGAAAATGTAGAGCGAGTGATTGTAGCTGATGCATTACTGCTGTTTAATCAGCATCTTCAGAATAACACTTCCTTCATTTCATTTTTTCTATGACTCCACTTTATATTTAGACCATATCTACAGGTAGGAACATGTATTAAGGAGGAAACAACATATATAACTGGGGTCTGCAAACATTCTTGGAATGGGCCAAATAATAAACACATGCAGCTTTTCAGCCCACACAATCTCTTTTCCAGCTGTTGTAGCATGAAAAGAACTGTGGATAGCACTTAACGAATATTCCAATAAAACCTTATTTATGGAGACTAAAACTTGATTGATATGATTTTATGTATCAGCAAATTGAATTCTTTTGTATTTAAAAATCATTTAAAATTGTAAAACCATTCTTAGCTTATTGCCCAAGGAGGCTGGATTTGACTTAAGGACCCATCACATCCATGGTAAATGTCAGTATTAGAGAGTGTGAATTTTAAAGCACTTAGACTTGGTTTACAATCTCACTAGGAAGTGAATTAAATTGTGCCTCAGTTTGCTGACTCCACAGATCCTTAGCTTTCTCATCTGTAAAATGTGTTTGTATTGCTTTTCTCAAAGGGTTCTTGTCAGAATTGTCAGCATTTCCAAGCACCTCCCAAAGTCTCTGGAGAGTAGTAGTCAATGTATTCAAATTCCCTCTTGTGTTCCTGACTACTTCTTTGACTGACTTGAACAGATACTCTACATTCTCAAAAACTGTAAAGAAAACAGCATTCTGAAGTTTAACACTAAAGTCATTAAGTTTTCAAGTAACTTAAGTAAGCTTCAGGATAATATGACAAAAATCTCATTCATATTTGAAATTAAAGTTCATATTGCCAATATTGTAATGTTAAACCTCAGGATCATTATTAAATTTTTTATGTTTAAATGAAAATATTTTTATTTTTGGATTTTCATAGTACTACATTAGTAAAAGCCACTCCATTGACGTATGTTTATATGTCAATGCCTGTCTCAGGGATATAATTCTGCTTTTTATACTCTGGAGGTTTATACTGTTGACCAAGGTCACAAAGATCCATAGGAAAAATGAATCACTTCTAGGCCACCTGTATCCAATCATTCCTCCACATGACACTTTTATTTAGGCTGGAATTCTAGGACAGTGGTCCTGCAGGAACCTGATCAAAATTTACATGTTTTGAGTTTTCACTGCCTGACTTCCCATCTTTTCAACATTCAGAAAACTTTCTTGTGGGAAGAGTGGTTTATTTGTATTTTGTAAAAATAAAAAGGTTCTCAATCAAGTTTAGCATCTTTAGAAACTGGGGTGGGGGGAGTGGAGAAAGAGAGAGAGAGAAAGTACTTGTGGAGAACAATGACAGTACATTTCTGTTTGGATTCCTCCTAGTCAAGAAGTTATTTTGCTTCAAAATCTACTCCAGATGTGGAGGATTATTACCAGGGAGTTTTCTCCAGGGCAGCAGTTTGATTTTTGAGATATTTTTTCTTCAGTCTTTGATGCCAGAAACAGTTACTGAGCATCCACCTAGGTAGGACATGGCCACATGCTGTGAGGTTTTAAAATGATGGATGCTGCTCCTCAACTTTAAAGAGGTACAATATAATAACCAAGACAAGGTAAGACAGGTGCACACATAGGTACATACCATGACATTAAGTAAGAAGTGAAATGTCCTATTGGAAATTATACAATCATGATATCATTTATGATTTCAGAGGTCAGTAAAAGCTTCTTATGTAACTGGAATTGCATTATAAAATTTTGCTAGGGTTCAAGGACATGAGTAACTGGAATTTTCTTTCTAAGTCAGCATTGTTCATAAATTTCAGGCTTAATTCATGGTATTGAAGTGTTAGGTACATGTTGATTGAAAAAGTTTGAGTAGTTCATGTATGAGTAGCATCCATAAACAGTGTAATGGATTTGAGGGTGACAGCATTCCTAAACTACTCTCTTCAATTTTATTGAAGTATATAGCTGTGAAATCCAAAGTTTCCTTGATAATTCAGAAGCATATTTCCCAAAGGAATCAAATCCAATATGTTGCATTTAGCTTTTTTCCCCTAAATGAAGGATCCATCATGGTGAATTCTAGTTTTCCTCTTTCATTAAAAGTAAAGGGAAGAAAAAAATTAAAGTTTTCTCTAAGAAAAATTCATCTACATCTACAATATATGAAAGAAAAGAAATAACTTGCAAAATGCTTACAAAATATCTTGACAGACCTAAATCAATTGTTTGCAACAGGTTCTGCTAAACTGTAAACAGGTTTTGTAAACTGTACACTCCTCACACAAGAATTGCCTTCTGGGATATAAATAATGCACATGAAAATTACAGTTTAATAATAATAATTGTTAGAAAAATTAGACACCGGCATATGTCATTGATTCTAAACATATTATCATTTTCTTTTTAGTTTTTAATCCCTTCAAATTCTTTAGCAGGGATTTGGGTCATTTTTAAAATCTAGTTTCATTACATGTGGAAATTAAGTAAGATTTAGTTCAAGTTAGTCATGAGCAGACCATGAAATATTTAATTCATAACAAAATAAAACTTTGCCTCTCTCCTGATGCTCATTTCCAATTTCACTGAAAGGACTGAGTAAAAATCCAAATTACCACTCAGAAATCCTGTAGGATGCCCAGAGTTTTAAAACAGCAAATATTTGAATAATATATATTGAACCCTATTTCAATAACTATTTGAACTTAAAAGATAAGCAAGTCAAATTAAAAGGCATGGAGGATTGTTTGGTAGCTTGGTACTTTTCCTTGTTTTGCAACTTTAAAATTTTTGATGCATTAATGTTTATTTTTTCTAATGAAAAGGATCACAACTTATGAGTAGTTCCTTTGAAGCATTTTTTTTTAGGAAGAGTATCCTATTGTTAGATAGGAAAGAGTGGTATCTTCCACACTGAATAATTCTCTTCCATTAAGTTCTTTCTCTGTCCTTTAAGACTGTTCATGATTTATCTACAGATACAATGAATGGTGAGAAGATTCTAAGTTTCTAACCTTATAGCTTTTTAACTAGCAATGCTTTTTAACTCTTTATACCCATTGGTATTGGGAAATGTTCTTTAATAAGTGGAATTAATTAATTCTAAAGCGAACAAATGTGGAAAAAATATCTCAACCATCCATCCATCCTATTTGTGGGTATAACAGATTAACTTTTAGTATAAGCCTGTCACATACCATCCATCTATAATGTCTTCTGAATGCATCAACTTGGAAATATAATTGTAATTATTTACCCAGTTTGGTGTAAATTTGGTCTATTGCCATCTGAAATAAGTTTTATCTAAAAACAGATTTATAATGACTCAAATATTAGAGATGGATGTCAAGAATTATCTCTGTTACTAGTAGTGCTACAACTTCCATAATAAATAATTAAAACTATTGCTAAATAATACTATTACAACAAATTTTCTTTTAAATCCTTTAAATATGTTCTTTCTAAACCTCAAAATAACCATATTGAAAGATGACATGATGACCTTATTTTCACAAATGAAGAAAAGGAAACACAGAGAAGATAATTTGGGAACTGTCAGAAAATAGTAATGCAGACATAATGATTCTTATTGAAATAATCTGGCCCCAGAGACTATGCCCTATCACTCTGCTACACATTTACTCTGTATTTTCTTAGTAGTTAATAAAAACACATGCATCACATGCATTAGTCATGGAGGTAGAAATTCTGGGGTCTGCTGAGTTCTCACTTGTTCATGGGCCCTACCATCAAATCCCACTGAACCTATGTTATGAAAGAGAAAAATAAAAACTCTAGTTGAGATAAGTCACTAAAAATTGGGAAGTAGTTACCAAAGCACAACATCTCCCTTCAACTGGTATGCATCTGGTCAGAGTCCAGCTGATGTTGGGGCTTCATGTAATTGGGGTTGCAATGGAAAGCCTCTTACCTGGGACTAAGGAAAAGGAGAATTTGGGGTTACTGAAAGGTAACTGGAAACTTGAGTTTTGATGATCACAAAATATAAGGGACCAATTCAAACTGAAAACCTTGTTCCAAAAGTACTATAATGTAAACTGGAAAAAATTTAACCAACCACTGACTATTGTGTTACCCTGATATGATTGATATATGTGTCCAAGGACTGTATACTTGCATTAATCTGGTCTCAAAATGCAGAGGTGGTATCAACACAATATCTGACATATAATTTAAAGTTCAACAAATTTTTAATGCCTCAACTATTTTTTAATAAAATCCTTTGTTTCCTATGCATTTCTCAAAGGACTGAAATCATTCGACCTGAATAACCACAAATACCATACCAATGAAATGATTAACTTCTTCAATTCATTGTTCCAATAATTACTTCCCTTGAAAGCATAAATGTGAGGAGCATTCACTTCCTTTGTTGATTATTACTGTAAATAAGACCGATCTCAAAGGTTTCAACTTAGAAGCACCAAATGCTCCATCCCACAGTTTTATTCCTGTGTTGCTACATCTGTATGGAAGTCACTGAATGTTTTCAATCACAGCATTTTATTCTGTGAGAATGTGGAGAGAGACACTTTGACAGTATCAATGTATCTTAATAATTGACTCTGATGACCCTGTGGCCCATGAAGGTCTGTGCATCTGACTAAACTGTGAGTGTTTGGTATGTTTTTGGATAACATCAACTTTTAGGGAACTATAAAACAACCTATAGAATATTCTGTAGCCTAATCTCTAGAATAGATTGTGAAATAGTGTCTAGTACTTGGGGCCAGAAAAACAGAAGAGGAGATGCAAGTCATGACAGGAACAAAATCGTATATAAGTGTACAGAGTAAGGGTCTGTCATCTGAAGAGTCCTCACAGCCAGGTATTCAGTGATCAAGATAAAATACACTTCACCAGTAACTGGCACCAGAGTTCCATCATTTCCTGGTACCTCCACCCCATTTTTTTTCCTTTTTCTTCTATTTGGAAGGGGAATAAACAGGAGAGAGTTTAAAGTTCTGCACAATTTAATCATGATGACCCAGCATTTCCAAGGACCTGCTGAATGCTGTCCTAGGCATAAATAGATGAAATAGACACAACCCAGGAGGTCACCAAGTTTAATCACCATAGTTAGCTAACGTAAAAGATTGTCTATTCTTTCGGAAAGAATGCAAAAGGTGAATGGAGTACTAATAGGTACAGTCTGAGTATATTATCTGAGGAGCAGTCACATGACGCAATTAGTAGGAGCCTAGTCAAATCTCTTTTTATAGGATTTACAGGAATTAACAAATTTTATTTGAACATTTTCAAATATAGAATTGCGAACATATTATTTTCAAGTTTTGTGATATGATCACCAAGAAATCTATTAACTTGAGTTTTCTGTTTAGTAACCTTGTTCCTACTAAGGAAAAGTTTTAGATACATTAGTTATATTATTTGAAGTCTTATACTTAAATGTATTTTAATGTTTAATAAAGTGATTTCAATCAGAACTGCTATGGCAAAAGTGATAATAAGGCTAAAATCAAAAGTTGAATAGATACTTCTTTCGATAAATTATTTTTACATTTATTTAAGGTTAAGAAGACCAACTTCTTGATGATATAATAGCCTTTCATAATAGCAGCAGAATTGTCTGAAATCTTTGTTAGGGGTTTTGGGTTGGAGGGCTAGGACCACAGGTCTGATCTAACTGGGATCTCGAATGATAGGCATTCTTGACACCATAAAACTCTTTAATATGACAGGTGGAAAAATAGTAACTTATACTGTAGTTTACAGATTTAGAGACTTTCTGTTCAGTTCTGCCTCTAACATGTTTTATGAGTTGATCAAAGGTAGAAGCCATAAATCATTCTAATTTACTCTTATCATTAGCCACAGTTCTTTGGTATCTGAGTGTATAATAGAGGTGATCAAAACAACTTAGTGTTTCTAAATTAAATAAATACTGTTAGATTGACCATGGATTATATTATAAATACCCTTAAGTTATAGTAATAGGGATAATTTAATACAGAAGTAAGAAAACAGATTTCCAAGAGTGATTAACTATCAGAACAGGTAATATATCCACGTCTCAATGTCTTTATAAAATAGACAACTCATACAAGTTATGATTAGCCAGTAGTGCTGAAGCAATAAGGTAAGATCTAAAAATGAAAGGGAAAGTAAGAATTTTAATGAAACTTTAAAATAAATTGTGCATTTACATTGAGTCATTAATCTTAATAAGATAGTTGATAGGTTTATATAAAAGACAGAAGTCACATTAAATTCTGTAGATTTAGTAATATTATTTAGAGGTCAGCTTATTTCAGATAGTAATGTATGAGGTTTGACAATATTCCTATAAAATGCATTAAAGAGTTTCTTATTAGAATATCTTTCAGAGAAGTGCCTCTAGGGGACTATATGCATTTTTTAATGGTAATTAAAATATGGTTTTTATTTTTAATTTTTAACTCCTCACATTGAAACTGCCTTCACAGACAGCCTATAATGCACTTGACAGAAAATAATGATCATTGCTAGGTGGTTACATCTCCTTGACATCCGAGATCTTTCTAAGGGAACACATTTTTTTGTCAAGGATAAAGCTTCACCATCAGTTGGAGATATTAAAAAGAAAATGCTGCTGGTCTCAGGTAAGATGAAAGAGGACCTAATAAAGTGTTCTGAGCAATAACAACATCACTGAAATAAAATGACATGTTTCCAAGGGAATCTGTGTAGCTGGCCATATTCATTTACTTAGGGAAGCCGTTTCTTATGGGTGTAAAAGAACCTCCTTTGTTTCAGTTTCCTTGTAGATGCTTCTTTCCTATCTAGCTCTTAAAAATGGGTGCCATCCAAGGTTCTGCCATTTGCCCTCTTTCCTTCTTCTTTGATAATTCACTTGCATATCTCAACCTTATAATTGACTGCAATGATCATTGTTGTAGCTACCAGATTTATGCAACAAGGCCACATCTTTTTTCTTGACTTTACAATACATCCATATACCCTCTGCCAAGTTCAACATGATTAAAATCGGACTCATCCTTTATCACCTTAAGAGACCCTCCATCTATTTCTGTATTGGTTCAGTGAAGAGAACCATTGCCTGCCCTGTTGTGCCAGCCAGAATCAGAGTCTTACCCCTTCTTTTTCTTCTCTCTCACCTGCAGCAGGTGCACCAGGTTATTAGATCTTCTTCTAATATTCTCTCTTCTCCTTTCCCACTATAACTGCTATTCAGATCTTTATTAGTTCTTCTTGGAAGGCATAGTTGTTGGGTTGATCTCTTTGGTTCCTGCTTCTTGCTTGTAGCCCTTTTGCAGCAGTGTAGCTAGAGCAACTTTTCTAGGACAATGATAATAATTTGCCCCATTACTCCAGAACAAAAGGCTATGTGTTTCCTTGGATTTTTATAGAACACTTAGTTTTCATACTCTGTCTGAAATGCTCTTCTATTCCCACTGTATACTGTTGTGTAGCTTGAAGGGTGAACAACTCTGTGTGCTGGGTCACCTTTCCTCTGATTTCTGTTTCTAGCTTCCAAAAGACTTGGGTTAGTGCATATCTTTGTGTGTGTGTGTGTGTGAGAGAGAGAGAGAGAGAGAGAGAGAGAGAGAGAGAGAGAAAGAGAGAGAGAAAAGAGAGAGAGAGAGAAGGCTTTATTGGGTACCAGGAACCAAGCCATCTTGATGATCAAGGTGAACGAATGTTAGGTGACCTTCTATGTCTCTATGTCTGGAATATGCCTTTTGTTCTAGGGTAAACTGGGCTATTTTGGGAGCAAAGATTTTTTTCTTTTTTCTTTCTTTTTTTTTTTTTCAAGATCTCTATGTCTCCAAGGACATAACAGAATCTTCAGGTGTTCAATGACTTCATGAATGAATAAGGATCTCCCATATTCTAGGAGCTGTAAAACTGGAAAAAAGAAGGTGCAACCCTGATTTAAAAGGTTATTTAGAGCCTACTGTTAGGAGGCTCTAAATAAATAAATAAATGCATAAATAATGTTGCATAAATAAATGCATAAATAATGCATTTATTTCAACAGAATTAAAATTATTTTATAGTGGTAGTCTATTATTTTAAACAGAATTAAATAGCTTCATTCAATTAAGTAATCTACTTGGATCCATATGTGTAAGAATAGTTAAAAATTATGGACAGATTTAAGGATTCTATTAATATTTATCTATATGAAGTTGACAAAAACATGAGAAAAGTCTTCATTTTATTGTTTTTAAAGTTTAAACGGATAAACATGGTTTACGGGTGAGCACCAGCATAACTCAATATCATAACCTGTTACTAACTGGTGTTTATAATAAAATACGTTTTAAAAGGGTGTTTTAACAGCACAAATCACAGAGGCCTCAATTTTTTTAGACAAAGGAAATTTTATGAATTTAAGATTTACAATTAATAGTTCTTCCTCAAGTGTCCTCATAATAGCATTGAGGTTAAATAAAATTTGAAAATGAAGTACAAAGAAAAAGACCAAGTTTGGCTTCAAATTTTGCAGATTTTGCATATGCCTTAGGTTTTATTTGTAAATGTATTTATATAGATAATTTAATTTTTATCTTGAGTTTAGATGATTAAAAAAAACTTTCAGTCCAGGAGTTCATAATAAAGCACATACACACCAAACATGGGCTTGGGCCATAATCTCGAAAGACATAATTCTAAATTTCACAACCTTGAATATTAATTTTGAATTGTCATAATTAATTTGGAAAGATCAACATTCTCAAAGTCTAATTCTAGAAAAAAATAGCAAAACGTATTTAAAACACATTTATTTAGACATTTAAAAGGAGATTAAACAAAACATAAAAACATGACAAAACACTTCATAGTATTCTTTACACAATAAAACAAGCCAAAATAAATATATGCTTTTGGAAGCATAAGAATTCAGGTATACCAATAATATCACATGGAAATAGCAGTTAAGAGAAGAGGAACCATATATGGAGAGAAATAGATGTGAAAGCAAAATGCATAATTGTGTATCAAAGTGATTTATAATAGTCTGATGGCAATCCCAAGCCTGTTTTTGAAAGATCAGTCAAAAATCGTGATCAGTCACCGCTGCATACACAGTTACCTAAAAAGCTGAGATTTCAAGAAATTTAAAATTTCATAAATGCAGATGAACAAAAAGGACATCTCTTCATTTATTGGGGAAGTTTCAAGTTTTTACACATGCATATACAATGTTTTCACATAAAAGTGGCATTTGCATAATATACTTTGATGGAATCAAATTTGCAAAAAAATGCTTAAAATGAGTTAGAAGACTAAAAAGTCTATAAAACTTTACGTCTAGTATTCAAAGTGATTTGAAGGTGATATAGATAGAATAGCAAATTGTCAAATACAATACTGACAATTTAAAATAGCAAGAAAAAAACTAAAATACTGAAGAGAAATTTCAGTATATGAAAAATTATGCTGCAGGGATAGATTTTGGGAAATTGCACTGAGGCAGTCCATAAGAGTGACTGACTTGCATCATCATTAACTGTGTATAAAGTCCTGCATCATAAGGAATAGCTGCTGTTTTCTTTTAGGGTGTGACTCTCCTCGGACAATATATTCATATTCACTTTGTACATGTTGTTGCTCTTTTTGAAATCCTTCTATGATTCCATATATACTGACATGAGAATTCCTTATTAAAATTTCCCATCTTCTGTGACATGATTCTGGGTTCTTCGGGTTTATCAAAATCCATTCCACATTCATTCATATGTACATCACAGGTCTGGTGGTAACAGTAGGATGTGGAATAGCAACACCTTTGCAAAAGTGACTTCTCATCCCACTGTGCCCGTGATTATTTTCAAGCCAATGAGTAACTTCACCAGCTGAAGAAGTTAGCAAGCATGACTTTACTTCATCAAAAGCTCCTGGAATTTCTTCAGTGGAAGGAATGTCAGTACAGATAAATGATACATTTTTAAGCTGAAGTTATGCTGTGGCTGTTTTCACACATGAACAATCCCTTCCCCAGAATTTGAATTTCTATTTCTCTTAGTCTTTTTTCTTTTCTTTTTTATTCCCTGTCTCTCTTTTTTTCATGAGAATTGATGTTTGAAGGATTTTCGCTTTCAGGATTTCAGCATTCGGGATTTTAATCTTTTGGGATTCCAACTTTGCACATTTTATACATTAGAGGTTTTGATCTTTTGGGATTTCAACATTCAGGATTATGGTGCTAGGAACTGTGTCTTGGGATTCTGACTGGCACAATCAAACATATCATTCAACAAGATAGACATACAATTTTATTTAAAAATCCCCCAAATATTTTCAAGAATATCTAGGATTTTGTACCTATACATTTTCACTTGGTAATGCTTACATGTTAACATTAAAATTATGAAAACTAAACCTTAAGACTTTAAGCTATTGGGAAATTCAGCTTCAAGATGTTACTTCCAATATGGATTTTCATGGGTATATCCTTTGAAATACCAGTAATAAAACTGGAGTAAGTAAGGCCTTAATCGAAATTTTAAAATTGTTTTTATACCAGGCAAATAATAACTCTTGCAAATACAGAATCACATGACATTTTAGGTGAATACAATCCTTCACAGAAATACCATGCTTGCTGAGACTCTGAGTTTCATTTTCTATCTCCTAGAGAAAAGTGCCCACACTCGCCTGTCATTATAGACACTTCTGTACACAAATTGGAGAAAGGCTGCAGGCAGCTTTAGATGAATTGCACTTTGTAAATCCACCCAAGGATATTGTTTGACTATTCATGGGAACAAAGAAGCAGGTGTGCACCTCCTCCATTCTTAGCCCGACTGGATGTTGTTAGATGGAAGAAACTGGTGGCAACTCTGTCTCCAGTTTGGGTCCCTGAGAGTCTTGGCATATTGATGAATTCCCAAGCACCTGGTCCAAGAGCAGGAACACAATTGTACTTGAAACGGCATTGACTCCCTGGATGATAATCACTGTTTTGGAACTTGTACCAAATTGTCATCACAACAAGACAATTAATACTAGTGAGAAGAATGTATTACCAATCATATTAAGCTCTTGTTCCTGATATTTCAAAACCTAAATCTTTATAATTACTGTTTCTATTTTTTTCATACTGTACTAATAATAACTGCTTCTGATATTGCTGATAATATCAATTTGAAATTTGATGTTATAACATGGAAATGTCATCATTATACATTGAGCACAGTATGTCTAAAAACAAAAACTAATCTTAAATATCTTTAATAAACATGTAGTTAAAGCACATATTTGGAAGAATAAATAAGTTGTTAAAGTACACAATACTTTTTCTTAATTACTAAAATTTAAATTGATTAAAGGTAGCAATTATCAATATGCATATGTACATACCCACATAAAGTTATTGATAGTATTTATTATACTTTGTTTCTAAAAAACTCCAATTACATTTTATTGTACTCCCTATTATAGATAAGAAAATAGGGGCTGGGGTTGTGGCTCAGTGGTAGAGCACTTGCCTAGCACATGTGAAGCACTGGGTTCTATCCTCAGCACCACATAACACAATAAGCAAAATAAAGTTACGATAAAAAGAAAACCTAACACACCAACTATTTGATTGAAATAGTTTTCTAAAAAACAAAATAGTATCACTTGCCATATTTTACTGTTCCTATGGAAATCTTTTGTATAAATTGAAATACACGAAACTGCAAGCATTGTACTAAAAATTACAATTATGAAACAATACATTTAAACAATTTCCACTTACTAAAATATATTTCCTGTTTGTAAATGTGATTAACAGAAGTGATAATATACTTCTTTCAAAGTCAACCTGTATATACTGTTAGAAATTTTATAAAATATATTGATATAATACTTATGAATTGGTCACCTATAGATCTCCATGAACTATACTATGCTCAACTGACTATCTGAGTATATCCTTTCATGTCTATTTGTAGAAGGAACCTAAAACCACCTCTATAATTTTAGAATCAAGAGAAATAAAGGTAAGCAATAAAAAGACATACAAAGGGAAAAGTTAGATTTTGAAGACAGATAGATCTGATTTCTGATTTCATCTGAGCCAGTTATTTACTGCGGTATCCTGAGGCTGGTCACATAAGCTCATTCATAAAATGTAGTTCTAACAACTACCTTATGTAATTATTGAACTTAAATCTGTAAAGTTAAATTTTAAAATAGTGCTGAAGTTATAGACATATGACAATTTATTACAGTACTATTGTTATAAAGTACATGAAAATTTTGAAAAGCTTTCTAACCATGGTTTTTATCAGAAGATTTATCAGCTATTTTGCTATATGTGACACATTTGTAGCAAATTTTAGAACCTGACACTTCTATGGTTTTGTGATGATACTATAACTAGTTCAAGTTGGAAACAAAACAACATGAAAATGAAAATGTCTGCTATATTATGCCTTAAATGACCTGAGTGTTTCCTGGAAATGTCTGGCATCATTGGTCACAAGAAAATCACTTTTTTTCCCCTCTGTGAGTATATGGCCCTATCTTCTAAGTCCTGCTATTAAGACCATCTGTATTGATAAGTTTTAATTGCCAAAAGCAGATGCATTAAAAATCCTCAATGAAATTGCCAAACAATAATACAAGGATCATAGTTTTCAAAACAAATCATTTTTTAATCTTTTATCTGATGTTTGAAAATACTTTGGATCTGAATAGGGCAAGAAGGCAAAGATTGGAAATTTATTTTCCTGAGACAAAGGGGACTAATTGTTGAGCAGCAGGCTTTAATGATATTAGAGGGGAAACAACAGTTGAAAAACAAAGGGTGTTGCAGAATCCTGTTTAGAAGAAAAATAGCATAAAATGTAAAAATGTGTTTTGCATTAATAATGATAAGGATATTTGTATTTACATGCTCCTGCTTCAAAATGTCCTTGTGAAAATTGATGGCGATGGTTTCAGATATAAAAGCTAGTGGAAGAGAATACACTTTAAATTGCACCCACTGATGTTATAAGTTATTGGATGCTATTAGGAGCTCTTTTAGAAGATTTATGATAATAAGTATTCCTTACAAAGCCCATCATTCCACAGAACAAAGTGATGCTGCATTCATTGTGTATGATTAATGATTCACACGTAATGAGGAAAAATGTTCAGGACTAATCTACAATTGTAAATGAAAATGAACTTTATAAAGAGATTTTTCTTGTTAATGTCAACAAAAGAAAGAAACCCTGCATATGCAGGATGTTTGCAAGTATTTATATCAGCTAACAAGAAACAGTATATCAAGTAATAAGACAGTCTGTTAATTTGTATCATAATTAAAAAATTGCTTTCTGTAATACCTCAGAACTTTAAGCATGTTTAATAAAATTTAGGTGGTGTATTTATTTTGCTACCTCAGATGTAGTACTAATGAATGGGCTGATTCAAACCTAATTTGCATAGCAACTGAATATAATTTAAGTCAGTCTTTCATTACACACTCACAGGAAAATATTTATTCCATAATGCATTTGCAAGAAGACAAGCAGAGTTTATTTTCAGTTCTAGCCTATTCTAAAATATCAGATAAATGGGAGACAACTCAGGTGTATTGTTTGGATATTTCCTTGCCACTGGGCTTTGGCATCTTGGTCATGTGTTTCGAAGAAGTAGAATCTAAACCTCATTATGGTGTTAAAACCCCGTAAACATGGAATGACAGATGTTTGTATTTTACTGCTGGTGTAAATATTTCTTTTCCTATTTGACCTGTGTGTATTTTCAAGTTTGAATTGTATCCTCAAGGTGGAGAAGCATAATTTAGTAACTATATATAGATACATCAGAGCTAAAAAATGATTCTATGAAGAAATCAAACCAATCCTCTCAATATTTGTTAACCTTGTCTATATAATGGCATGCTTGTTTTTGTCCATAGAACAAAGTCAGAACTTTGACTTCACTTAAAACTTTTCTGAGAAAATTCACTGGACAAGTGAAAAAATAATCCCTTTCACCAACAAAAATTTTTTTTTCTGACTTTTCTGATACATGGATCAGTTCTGTGGTTGTTTCTCCCTTCTTTGAATATAGACAAATCACTATTAGTGTGCTATTTAACTGGGCAGGGTTAAGATAGAGTAATTGATTGCCTGTTCTCTGATTAATTTTTAAAAATCATAATGCTTTGGATCTTATATGAAATCTACATCCTTTAGTCAAGTACTGTCTCCTCCATACAGATGTCTGTTCTTTTTCTCTTATCTTTCATGACTCTAATCTCAAATGGTTTGTCCTTTACCTTGAAACCCTGTTTCCTCTTGTTTCATATTGACTTCTAGTTTACTTATGTCCCTGTATAGATTAAATACCTTAGAGTACTCAATACAGTTTCATTGATTGTCTGACTCCAAACCCCTCTCCTGCTACATTCTGATCCTTGGTCTCTCTTGATCCACTCTCTGAAATTGACCTATTACCTGTACTTAATTACTCTTTCCTGGCAAACCTGAAATATCAAGTTCAGTGGAAGAGACATCTCTCCAGGTATGTAAGAAGTGTTGTAGCCTAGTTTCATCCCAATTAGAGCTGAAAGAAAAAATGCAGCTAATCACACCCAGGTTAACTCTTAAACTCTACATTATCAAGCAAGGGAATGCAGCTACTTCCTGACTTACATTATCATGTTTTTATTGCAGTTCTCTGACACAAACTCACCCATGTTATGCAGTCTAGGGTAAGACATCCAGTTATAAAGCCACACAGCCAGGTTCAAATTTCAATGTTTCATCCTATGAGCTATATGACTTTGAGTTGTGATGACCAGAAATGGCAAGCTTCACCACCCCCAAGTTCTAACACAGTTCTCAATTTGAGATCAGAAAAGGCATCCAAGATTGTGGGAAGCCATCCAGGTTTAGCAGGATCAGGCTTGGCTCAGCCATGGGATACAGAGGTCTGATTTCCAGGAACTGGCAGTCATGGGAGACTGTTTCTGATAGCCAGGGGTAGGTGACCCTGTACAGGGTTGGCTCACTACCTGAGGAAATGCTAATTCTCTAAGCAATTGGCTTCCTTAACTCCTATCCTGTTCCTTACAGAAGAAGCCCTTCCCAGTCCCTCTTTACCTGTGTGTCTATAAATAAAGGTGAACCTGGGCTTCTCCATGTTGTTGGAGACCAGATCTGGCATGGCTCAGTTCGCCATACCCACTTCCATTTGAAAAGATTATTGGCTCTTGTGTTTATTTGATTAGACAAGTTTCTTGGTAATTAATCAATAGTGGCACCATCCTCTGACAGAAACTCTTTCCCTCTTCCAGGAGGGATGTGGCAGGAAAACCCCCACACAAGATGAAATCTTGCTAATAAAGATGTAAGAGAAACTTAACCAGTTTTATAGAGACAATGTATCTTTAGAGCTCTATTTCTATGGGTAGGAAACAAATGGTTTGTTATTTATATTTTTTGAAAAACAATTGAGTGTCGAATATGGTTCATGCACTGTAATAAAATATGTATTTTTTCATGCATTATGGTTTCCCTTTTAACCAGTGGATCACTTAATTATCCAGTTAATCACATAATTGAATACCCAGGGAATGGAAGTAGTATGCATTGAAGGAAATCAATTTCAAATTTCTCTGATACAATTAGATATCTAATGAAAAGCTAGATATGTGAAAATTTTAAATACTCATATGAGGTGAATCAGACAGCAATGGAAATATTGGACAGAAAAATGTTCCCTTATATATAATTTAGTTATATTTATATGAGAAAGGAAAAGAGGGGCAGAGTTCGCATTGTAAGAAGTGGGAATTTCATAAGAAATCACTTGCCTGTTTTGTCATGCAGGTGAAAAAGTAAATTTAGTAAAATTCACAGATCTGGCATTTACTCCTTGCTTGTTATCATACTTACCCTTGATATTTTCTAATATTCACACTTGCTTCTTTGAAAAGAAAAAAGGAACTCTACTACTGTTAATTACAACTGTTTAGTAAATACTGTCTATTACTTAAGACACCCTAAAATTTCTACAATCTGCACTTTGGCTGGTACAGTCACCTTGTCCAATATTTCTATCATTTGATTACATGTTTTATATACAAAATAAATAAGGTACAATCTTTCAAGTGCTAAAATTTTTGTGGAATTTTTTCTGAATCCCAGGAAAAGGAGAAAGGGGGAGGCAGAGAGAGAGAGCGAGAGAGAGAGAGAAAGAGAGAGATATAGACTTTAAGTGTAACACAGCAGAATTTGAGCTTTAAGTTGTAGCTTAATTTACATACCTTGAAAATCAAAACCAACTATATTCACAGAGACTACTACCTATATTAAATTCAGTTAGTCAGACTTTACTATTTCCCTAACTTCAATGTGATTTTATTATTCTATGAAACTCTTGCCAGAGAAGATAAAGGTTGAAAGCAACATTATTGCCATAGAGAAAACCATTTAAATGAATGTCAAACTGTTAAATTCTTAAAAACATAACATTGATCAGTGAAGTGCCCCCAAACTCTGAATTTCCTTCACTCCAAAGCCTAAGTCCTGCCATTTCCACTAGTATTACACCAGTCTGCTCTACCCCTTACCCTTTTATTTATGAAAGAAGTATATTCCTCAATAAATTTGAGCTTTCCTTCAAAGTACAAGATCTTTATGTACAATATTTCTAAGGAGATTTGTTTCCCTCCAATAGTGCCTGGAGGTCTCTGCTCTGTCTGCTTTCCATATTTTCTCCTTATTTCGTCCCTTATCTCTGGATTATGGTGCTGGAGCTGACAAAAAGTAGAAGAGGAATTTTTATTTAAAAGCCACTCTGTGTTTAGGAGGATAAGGCAGCTTTCAGATAACATCTATCCTTAGATGTAATATCCTTTTGGGGAAATGCATTTTATTAAGAAACCTGCATGTAGTATTTATTCACTCCCCTTGGATAGAAAAGAAAGCTCTGTAGACAATGTTGGGGAAGTTTTGTGTTGTAGTTGTTCTCTTTCTAAGTAGGGAACCCACAAAGGGGAGTTAGGAGGTTCTTCCCACATTTCTCACTCAAATACTCTGCTGTTTTTCCCTTTGGGTGTTAGTGAATTGTTTAAGAAATTTCATTAAGTCCTTAAGATAACACATTAGCTCCTCTTTCCAGACACACGCTATCATTTCCCATCCAATGTTATTCAAAATGGGACAAACAGATCACAGGGAATTAGTTAACTAAAGATAGGAAACTACGTGCAAGATGTAGAATCGACCAAGCTCCTAAACCTTATTAAGGACAAGCTGAGGGATTTACCAGTCTTGAATAGACCTTCCAATGGAAGACTGAAGGAGCTAAAAGCAATAAAAATGTAACTGGTTACTTGGCAAGGATCTTTAGAATGCAGGCTCTGCTGAAAGTGGGATGTAAATGCAATGGTGTATGTGACCAGAGTATGCTTCACAAAAGATAGCTGATGACTCCTAAAGCATTTTTGCCTTTTTTGGTACGTTTTTAGGGAAAAGAAACCAACGTGTTCAATACACATCTGGATTAAAAGAAGTAAACGAAATTCTAGCCCACATATAAACATTCATGAAATAAGTTATTAACATGTTATTGCTAATTTCACTGAATAGGTGATTCAATGAAAATAAAAACAAAGTACACAATGGCATCAATATGGTTATTCGTACATTGTTCTTAACCCATTTTATAGATGTCAATTCTGTGTCCCCATCTCTTGGTTTGGCAAGACTGAAGAATGACTGTAAATTTGGGAAGTTAGGTAGATCTATGTGTACCTTACATGTCAGAAAGAAGCTAAAGATCATGGTTAAAGGAAACAATAATAAATTGTTTTCATCTTGCCCAATATACATTATACATTATACGTTATACAATATGCATGTTTTTGATTTTTCATTAATTTATTCTGAACTATTTAATTTATTTTTTTTTATTTTTACATACTGCATTTTGGTTCATTGTACATATTTGGTACAACTTTTTGTTTTTATGGTTGTACACGTGCAGATTCATACCATTCATGTAATCATGCTTGTAAATAAGGTAATAAGGTCTGTCTCCTTCAGCCATCTTCCAATGTACATTTTATTAGAGCTTTATAGTTATGTATAGTGGTTGGGCTCCTCCTAACAAACTCATACATGCCTGGGAATTGATTTCTGTTCATGATCCTCCCCTTTTCCCTCCCCTCTCTCATTCTCCCTGTCTCTACAAGACTGCCTTTTGCTAGTGTATTAACTTAAATTTCACTGGTTCTTTACGTTATCCTATCATTTCCCCTTTCCTTTATTTCACTTTAACTTCCCCAAATGAGAAAAAACATTTGCTTTTGAGTTTCTGAGTTTAGCTTATTTCACTTAGCATGATGCCTATTTCCATATATTTAGTGGCAAATGCCATAATTTCATTCGTTTTATGGCTGACTAGAACTCCATTGTATTATCTACCACAATTTCTTAATCCATTCATCTATTGATGAGCATCTAGGTTGAGCCTATAATTTAGCTATAATGAATTGTGCTGCCATAAGCATTGAGGTGGCTGTATCACCATATTTTAGTTCTTTGGGGGAATCGCCATATTTTAGTTATTCTAGTTCTTTGGGGGAAATATCAATCAAGGATTGAGACATCTGGGTCACATTCCATTCCTAGCTCTTTGAGGATTCTCCACCCTGCTTTCCAGAGTGTCTGTGCTGTCCTACAGACCAATCAGCAATGTCCAAGTGTACCTTTCCCCCCATAACCTCACCAGCAATTACTGTTGTTCATGTTCTGATCACTGATGTCCTAACTGGAGTGAGAAGAAATCTTAGTATGGTTTTGATTTGCATTTCCCTGATTGCTAGAGATATTGAACATTTTGTTCATATATTTGTTGGTCATTTGTGTTTCATCTTTTGAGAAATTTCTCTTAGTTCTTTTGCTTATTTGTTAATTGGGATTTTTGGTTTTTGGTATTAAATTTTTTGAGTTATTTGGATATTTTGGATATTAATCCCTTATCAGAGGAGTAGCTGGCCAAGATTTTCCTGTGTTCGGCAGGCTGTCTCTTTACACTCTTAATTGTTTCCTTTGCTTTGCAGAAGCTTTTAAGTTTGATGGCATCCATTTATTGGTTTTTGGTTTTATTTCTTGTGCTTTGGGTATCTTGTTGAAAAAGTCAGTGCCAGCTATATGATTGAGTGTTTGGCCCTGTTTGCTTCTGGCAATTGTTGTAAAGTTTCTTTTCTAATTCTTAAGCTTTGATTCTTTTCAATTTGAGTGTTGTCCAGGATGAGAGACCTGTGTCTAGTTTCCCTTTTCTACATATAGGTATCAAGTTTTCCCAGTATGATTTGTTATAAAGGCTGCATTTTCTCCAAGATATATTTTTGACACCTTTGTCAAGTATCAGATGACTATAGGTATGTGAATTTGTCTCTGTGTCTTCTATTTTGTTCATTGTGTTTTTGTGTCTATTTTGATGCCAATATCATCATGCTGTTTTTGTTACTACAGCTCTCTAGGCTGCTTTGCTTTTCCTGCTTAGTATTGTTTTGGCTAATTTGGGTCTCTTGTTCTTCCAAATGCATTTAATTTTTTTTCTAATTGTGTGAATAATGTCATTGGTATTTTGATGGGGATAACATTGAATCTGTACATCACTTTTGGTAGGATGCCCTTTTTGACAATATTGATTTTGCCTGTCCAAGAACATGGGATGTCTTATCATCTTCAAAGATCTTCTTTGATTTCTTTCTTCAGCGTTCTGTAACTTCCATTGTAGAGCTCTTTTGCCTCCTTAGTTAGATACATTTTCACATTTCTTTGAGATGACTGTGAATGGGATGGTTTTCCTGATTTCTTCATCAGCTGAATCACTGCTAGAGTATAAGACTGCTATTGATATATAGGTGTTTATCTTCTATCCTTCTACTGTGCTAAACTCATTTAGAAGTTCTAGAAATCTTCTGGTGGGTTTTTTGTCATTGTTGTTTGTTTGTTTTGTTTTTGGTCTTCTAGATATAGGATCATATTGTCAGCACACAGAGATAGGTTGCATTTTTCTTTTCCTATTTGTATCTCTTTGATTTCCTTTTATTGTTTGATCACTCTGGCTTATTTTTTGAGGACTATATTGAATAAGTGATGAGAGTGGACAGATTTAACTTTTTCCTGATTTTAGAGGAAATGTTTTTAGTCTTTCTCCATTTAGTACGATGTTACATGTCTTTAAACACTAAAAAGATAGGAAGTGTACCCAAATGTCATTGCCATTTCTTTATTTTTTAAAAAATATTTTTATTAGTGCATTATGGTTATACATAATATTGAAGTTGATGTGATACAATAATAACATATACATGAAGTATGGTTCACTCCATTTTGGTTATAAGTGCTTCCTCTTTCCCTTCTCCCTCCCTCCTCCTGTTTTCTTTCCTCTGTTATTCTGGTTTTTCTTTTATTTATTTATTTATTTATTTATTTATTTATTTATTTATTTTTAGTTGATGCTTTATAGATACACTTAAAGGTGTGTATTTTTATGTAACTGTTTTATTTCATATGTGCAAGATAGAGAGAAACAAGGGAAAATAAGTGGGGGTGAGAATCCCACGAAAATAGAAAAGAGATCAGTGGAGTAGAGGAAAGCAATTGGTGGACAGGGAGTAGAAACGGGAAAAGGAAGGAACTGAGGAAAATGAAATTGACCAAATTTTGCTATGGACATATATAAAATCAACTTTTAACTTTAAGGATCACTCTAATTTCAAGTTTGAGACTATTCATTAGTATAAACAAAAACCTAGAATTTAAGAGTAGATGTTATACTCCTGATATTTAGGGAAAATGATCAATGTATAATTTATAGGTGATAAAAGAACTTTGGGTGGATTTGCCTTCTTGTTTCAGTGTGTAGAATTTGAATCCATGAGGCTAGAGTAGAGCAAATAAGTAACAACCTTACTGTTCCTGCAAAAGAGAAAGAGGAGGAGACCTAACACTTCTGAGAATAGGAAGATGTGTTAGGACTCAGTAATAAAGACTATATCAATCAATGCTTCAGTACTTAAAAATCATCCTGTGTATCCTATATGAAGATTGATAATCTATGGCTTGTTTCTATTTGTTTGTTTATTTGTTTAAATCTTTCTTAATAGCAGGGAGTGTATTCTTCCAATTATGGAGGAGAAAAGATTGCCTTTGCTCTCTGTCTTGAATCTAGATGTCCTCAACCTAGCTAGTTGTTCTGGGCTTGACTATGCTGATCAGAAAAGAGGGGCCTCGATGTTTTGGAGGATTGGATTGTGGATCTGTAGGTCTAATTTGATGATGAGCACAGCTGTCAGAATTAAGGGGAGATTCAACTCATCTTTGTGTAGGTTAAAGTTGCATGTCAGACTTCATCTGTCTCTGCTTTTATCCTTTACATTTCTACTGGGTGGAGTAAGGAAGGGGGAGAAGCCAGAAATGAAATAATATTTGGAGTTTGGTTAATGGTTGCTATAATAATATTTTTTCAATTACTAGCTTTCTTAGAATTTCCCATTTGGGAGATTTCAAGGCTTCTCCAAAATTTCCTAATTAGTGTTCTATAGCCCCATGAGAACATGAGAATTCCTGGTTCAATTGATACCAAGTCTTGACATTTCTTTGGTAATAAAAATGTGGAAGAGATAAAAATATTGATGTTTAATTCCCTCATCTCACTATTTCATACTTTATTAAACATACCCATTTTTAACCATTAATTTTCTTTATGATTTGTCACAATCCATGGTGCCATACAAAACTTTGTAAAGGCTTTTTAAAGTTTACGATGAGAAACACTTTCAGCTTTGCATTTGTTTGTGTATAAGTTTTGTGACTTTTAAATGTTACATTTAGTTTATAAATTGGAAATAATGGATTTATGGCTAAATTTTCCATGCATTAATGAGAAACCATGAAGCCTTAGAAGTTTTAGACTAACTTGGTTTTGAACTAATAAATATTTTATGGTTCCTCTGGGGTTATTTTTCAAGCATTACATTGCCAGACCTCAGCTTAGATTGTTTTTTATTTCCTAATATATGTCTTGTTTGTTTGTAATTTTACCCCAAAATGGATATGTAATAAATATTTAGTAAATATTATAAAAGGAAGAAACAAATAGTAAGCACCATATTTCAGCTACATAATTGATACCCACATTACACAAAGACCAAAGCCTAATGTTTCCTTCTGCATTTGCCCCTGGCCTTTTGCTTTAATAGGTATTTCAAATTGGAAATTATGACAGCTTGAAAAGTTTCAGCAGAGAATCGAACAAAAAAGATGAGCAACTTTATTTTATTTTTATTTCTAATGTAGTGACTTAAGAGAAGGGATAATTTTTTGAATACCACTTGTCCAGATTCTATAGGAAGAGATGAAAAGCAATGTCACTATCAAATGGCAACATCACTCTCAATTTAATGAAAATCTGCCAAATGCTTCCTATTTATTCAGGCATCAACAGAGTTGCAAAAAGAGACTTAGTGACTGCACACATGGATGTGGGGGAAATGGTCAGCCTGTAACTGACAAGTGATAGAAAAAACTTCTGAGGTGGGTAAGGCTTTCTTGTTACAGTGTGTAGAGTTGGAACCAATGAAGCTAGAGTACAGCAAATAAGTAACACTGTTCTTGTTCCTGGAAAAGAGAAGGAGGAGGAGACCTAATACTATTTTACAATTATTTTTATTTGTTTTAATTTGTTGCACATGACAGTAGAATGCATTTACACACTTTAATAGAACATATATAAATGGAGTCTGATCTCTCATTTTTCTGATTATACATATTGTAGGAACACATCAGTCATGCAGTCACATTTGTACATGAGGTAATAATGTCTGTTTCACTCTACTATCATACCTGAGAAGAGAAAAATGGGTTAGGACTCAGTCATAGAGATTATATAGGTCAGTGCTTTGGTAGTTATGGATCGTCTTGTACATCCTACATAAGGATTGATAATCTATGGTTTGTTTTTATTTGATTATTTTATTTTTTGTTTGTTTTTATTTATAACCAACCACCAGTTTCCGGGTTATGGTTCATTTGTTTAAATCATCATAAAGACATGGGCAGGCCTACCGTGAGGCTGAGGAAGCGCTTCGCAATATGTTTCTCAGTGATTCTGATGCAGGATTCCTGGGACCAAACACTAAAATTGTTTCATGAAAGTATGGATTCTTTGGCCTCAACCAAAAGATACTGAGTCAGTGTTATTGGTGCATTCTAGCATATATTATGAGGCCTGTACCTCAGCTACAAAACTTAAGGCACCAAAAAAACTTAGTAATAAAGGTAAATACTATCTTAATGCAATCTTTTGAAAAAAATCAAAATTATAGCAAAATGCAAAAAGTAAGGAAGGATTATAAGAAATTTAAATACAGATGCAATCAGAATTACTGATCTTTCCTCAGGCTACAGTATAACTCAGGAGGACATTGTATCCTAAAACCAAACAAAAACAAATCACAAACTATTACCAGGGCTGGGGCAAGCCCTAGGGACAATGATTCCCTCAGCAGCCGGTTAGTTGGTTTATCCCTCCTGTCAGGGAGTCCCATGGTTAAGGTCTGCTTACTGCTGAAGCTTCTGTGCTTCAGTTCTTTGTCCTCTCAGGCTGTCACAGAAGATTACCAAAGTTGTAGGGAGCAGTTGGCTAGAAGACTATAGTCTTGGCATGATTACTCTGTACCTCATTCCAAGAGGACTTTGTTAGTCTTTTTTTCACCACTGTGACCAAAATACCCAATAAGAACAATTTAGAAAACTATTTTAGGCTCACAGTTTCAGAGGCTCAGTCCATGTTCTGTTGGCTCCATAGCTCTGGGTCTGACGTAGGGCAGAACATCATGGTGGGGAGATGTGATGGAGGAATAATGCTCAGTGGAAATCCAGAAGTGAGGGTTGTGGGGGCAAAACACTAAAGACAGAATGTAAACTCAAAGGCAAACTACTAGTGACCTATTTTCCCTAGTATTGCCCCACCTTCCTAGAACTACCACTCAGTCCATTCAAATTATTAGTTCATCAATGAATCAATACCCTGATCAGGTTACTGATAGTTGTCATAATCAAATCATTTCAGCTCTAAAAATTTCTGCAGTATCTCATACATGAGCTTTTGGGGGATACCTCTTATCTAAACTATATGATTCTTCCCCTGGCCCTGGAAAGTTCATGTTCATCACACAACACAAAATATATTTAGTTATATGACACTGCTGCCCAAAGGTCTTCTCTGGGTGGTAGCGGGGGGGGGGGGGGTGTGGCCAAGCTGCCCCTGAGGCCACTGCTGCAGTGCCCAGAGGTGTCTTCTTGGGTTGCCGCTGCTGCCCGCCACAGATGCCCAGAAGTTTTCTCTTGGGGCACAGCTGCTTCTGATGCTGTTGTCACAGGTGCCCAGAGGTCTTTTCTCCAGGTGCCGCTGCTGTTGATGCTGTTGCAGTGGCTGTGGCCTTGGCCCAGAGGTCTGCTGCTCTGGTAGTTGCCTCAGAGGCCTTGTGGCCATCTATACTGCCACCAATGACACAGCTGTGACCAAAGCTGCTGCTGCTTCCTGGAGATCACCTGGAGGTCTTCTCCAGAGTGCTGCTGCAACTACAGTCATAGTCAACACCAAAGCCATGGCTGCTGCAGTCCCCCAACCTGCTGCCAACACCACCAACGAATGCAGCTGCTGCTGACCCCTGCTGCCACCAACTCTTGCTACTACCACTTTCCCCACTAAGCAGAGATCTGCTGCCAGGGAGACTCCAGATTTGGCTGCATGAGGTCACATCCATTTTGAGACACTGGCCAGAACCAAGGGTTTGTTGGGGGTGCCAGTGGGTTTGCTGCCACTGCCATCTTGGGGTGCAGCCACTCCTGTCTGGGAACACTGGCCAGGACCTGGAAGTTCAGTGTCAGTGTCTATGGATTTGACTGCAACTGGGGTCTTCTTCCTGGGAGTGCAGGTTGCCATCATCTAGTTACTGTCTCTCAGGATTGCTCATCCTGGTGGTATCTCTCCAAATCCCAGTGGCATTGAGATCTTAGGATTGCAATGTGGCTGAACCCAGGATATCTGAGACCCAGATTGGAGAGATAGTGACTGGGTCTGCC
Organism: Glaucomys volans; assembly: GCA_020662805.1. NCBI lineage: Eukaryota > Metazoa > Chordata > Mammalia > Rodentia > Sciuridae > Glaucomys > Glaucomys volans. The sequence goes on from JAJEJO010004370.1 coordinate 138,171, forward strand.
AGGGCCGGTCTGGGCCAGGCAGTCTTGTGGGAAGTCAAGGACAGGGCTGAGAAGGTTTGGGACACTGGCAGAGACGGTTGTTCAATTTCCCACCAAGATTTATTCTATTTTTACTTTTTTCTTCTCTGGCATCTCTCTCTGCCGTATTTGGAGCAGGGTGTTTTTTGAGCATCAGTTTGTTGAGGATAGTGCTATATGCATGGAGTTTTGCAGTTCTGTGGTATAGTCTTCTATTATTAATTTTTTTCTGTTTCTATGTATTCTTCCTCTCATTTGTCTTTCTAGTTTCCCTTTCTACCTTTCCTCCACCTAATAACCAATCTCTGTTGGATCCTCTTCCACTCTCTGCGGATTTTTGCTTGGCCTCTCTCTTTCTCCCTCACAAACACCATGTCCTGCACTGTTTTTGTCTTTCTTTATCCACTATTTGAGACTGTAAATCATTTGACAAATTTTCTGTTTTTATTGTTCACAGTGATTGAACTCATCATTGCTGTTTACAGTGAGAGGGCAATGGATGCTTTGCTAGGAGCTATTAGATTTGAGGCTGTATATTGTTTGCATTGGGTGCTATTGATATTGGTTTCTCTCTTAAAGGCAGGACACTGGAAATCTTCAGTGACAATACAGATCTACAGGTAGAATCTGTATTGCCTCAGACTCATACAGCTAGATGAGAAAAAACACAAGCACCATGAAAAAACAAGGCAACAAAATGCCACAAACAAACCAAGATGCCCCAATAAGAGAAGCCACTGACAACACAATAGAAGAAATGTCTGAGAAGGAGTTTAGAATGTACTTAGTTAATGTGATCAGTGAAGTAAGGATGGTATGAAGAGTGAAATCAAATAGAAAATGCAGGAAGTAAAAGATCACTTCAATGAAGACTTAGAGACTTTGAAAGAAAAAAAAAGCAAGCAGAAATCCTTGAAATGAAGAAATCAATAAATCAAATTAGAGATTCAATGGAAAGCATCATCAACACTCTAGACCATTTGGAAGACAGAACCTCAGACAATGAAGATAAAATATTTAATGTTGAAAATGAAGTTGACAATTCAAAGAAGATGGTAAGAATCCATGAACAGAACCTTCCAAGAATTATGGAACAACATGAAAAGACCAAATTTAAGCGTTATCAGGATAGAAAAAAGAGAAAAGATACAAACCAAAGGAATGCATAATCTTTTCAATATCATAATATCAGAAAATTTCTCAAACCTAAATAATGAAATGGAAAATCAAATACAGGAGGCTTATAGGATCCCAAACGTACAAAACTACAGAAGACCTACATCAAGACACATAATGAACATGACTAAAATACAGAATAAGTATAAAAATCTTAAAGGCCATCAGAGAAAAAAAGCAAATTACCTATAGGGGAAAACCAATTCAGAGTTCAACTGATTTCTCAACCCAGAACCTCAAAGCCAGGAGGTCATGGAACAACATATTTGAAGCTCTGAAAGAAAATGGATGCCAACCAAGAATTTTATATCCAGCCAAATTAAGTTTCAGATTTGAAGATGAAATAAAGACCTTCCATGATAAACAAAAGTTAAAAGAATTCACAATTAGAAAGCCTGAACTATGGAAGATTCTCAACAAAATATTCCATGAGAATGAAGTGAAAAAAACAAAATGAAATCCAGCAAAGGGAGGAATTACACTAAAGGAATAGTCAAAAGAGAAACTAAAACAAATTAAAAGCCAGAAATGAATCAAAATGGCCAGAAATGCAAGTCATATCTAGGTAATAATCTTGAATATTAATGGCCTAAATTAATCAATCAAAAAACATAGACTTTCAGATTGGATTAAAAAACAAGACCCCACAACATGCTGTCTCCAAGAGTCTCACCTCACAGGTAAAGATATCCACAGACTGAAGGTGAAAGAATGGAGAAAAACATATCACTCATGTGGATTGTGTAAATAAGCAGGAGTTTCCATCCTCATCAGATAACAGGGACCTCAAGCCAAAGTTAATCAGAAGGGACAAAGAAGGACATTTCATTCTACTGAAGGAAATTATAAAGCAGCAAGACATTGTATATTTATGCCCCAAATAATGGACCATCTATGTACATCAAACAAACCCTTCTCAATTTCAAGACTCAAATAGACTGCAACACAATAATATTGGGTTACTTTAACATACCTCTCTCACTACTGGACAGATCTTCTAAACAAAAACTAAATAAAGAAACTATAGAACAAAATAATACCATCAGTAATTTAGACTTGATAGACATATATAGAATATTTCATCCATCAAAAAGCAAATACACTTTTTCTTGGCAGCATATGGATCCTTCTCTAAAATAGACCATATCTTATGTCACAGCAACTCTTAGCAAATACAAAAAAAAAAAAAATGAAGATAATACCCTGCATTCTATCAGATCGTAATGGACTGAAATTAGAAATCAATGATAAAATAAAAAATAGAAGCTACACTAACACATGGAGACTAAATAATACACTATTGAATGACACATGGATAGTAGAATAAATCAAGGATGAAATGAAAAAATACAGAGAGGTAAATGAGAACACTCATACAACATACCAAAATATCTGGGACACTATGAAGGCAGTGCTAAGAGGAAAGTTTATTGCATTCAGCTCATTTATTAAAAGACTAAAAAGTCAACAAATAAATGACCTAATATTACATCTCAAAGCCCTAGAAAAAGAAGAAAAATGAACACCAAAATCAGTAGAAGACAGGAAATAATTAAAATCAGAACTGAAATCAATAAAATTGAAACAAAAGAAACAATTGAAAAATTGACAAAATAAAAAGCTGGTTCTTTGAAAAAATCAAAAACATTGATGAGCCCCTAGCCACACTAATGAAAAGCAAAGGAGAGAAAACCCAAATTACTAAAATATGTGATGAAAAAGGAAATATCACAACAGACAAAACTGAAATCCAGAAGATAATTAGAAACTTTTATGAAAATTTATACTCCAATAAAATAGAAAACATTGAAGACATTGACAAATTTCTAGAGACATATGACCTACCTAAATTAAATCAGGAGGTCATGTATGATTTAAACAGAATACTTTCAAGTAATGAAATACAAAATGCCATTAAAAGCCTACCAAGAAAAAAAGCCAGACAGATTCTCAACCGAGATCTATAAGACTTTCAAAGAAGAATTAACACCAATACTCCTCAAATTATTCCATGAAATATAAAAGGAGGGAACCCTTCCAAACTCATTCTATGAGGCTAGTATCACCCTGACAACCAAACCAGACAAAGACACATCAAGGAAAGAAAACTTCAGACCAATAGCCCCTCATGAACATAGATGCAAAACTTCTCAATAAAAGTGTAGCAAATTATATACAAAAAGATATTTAAAAGAAAGTGCACCAAGATCAAGTGGGGTTCATTCCAGGGATGCAGGGTTGGTTTAACATACAGAAATCAATAAACATAATTCATCATATCAGTACACTTAAAAACAAGCATCATCTGATCATCTCAATAGTGCAGAAAAAGCATTTCACAAAATACAGCACCCCTTCAAAACACTAGAAAAACGAGGGATAGTAGGAACACCTCAGCATTATAGAAGCTATATATGCTAAACCCAAGGCCAACATAATTCTAAAGAGAGAAAAATTTAAAGTATCCCCTTTTAAAACTGGAACAAGACAAAGATGCCCCCTTTCACCACTTTTATTCAATGTTGTCCTTGAAACTCTAGCAAGAGCAATTAGACAGAAGAGAGAAATTAAAAGTAAATAGGTACAAAAGAACTCAAACTATCACTATTTGCTGTTTGTTGATAATATGATTCTATATTTAGAAGATCCAAAAAATTCCACCAAAAAACTTCTAGACTAATAAATGTAATTCAGTGAAGTAGCAGAATAAAATCAACACCCATAAATCAAACACATTCCTATACATCAGTAATGAATCCACTGAAAGAGAAATAAAGAACACTACCCATTCATAATCTCCTTAAAAAAATAAAATAAACTTGAGAATCAATCTAACAAAAGAGGGGAAAGACCTCTACAATGAAAACTATAGAACAGGAATAAGAAGAAATTGAAGGAAACTTTAGAAGATGGAAAGACCTGCCATGCTCCTGGATAGGCAGAATTAATATTGTCAAAATGACCACACTATCAAAAGTGTTATACAAATTTAATGCAATTTCTATTAAAATCCCAATGACATTTTTCATAGAAGTAGAAAAAGCAATCATGAAATTCATTTGGAAAAATAAGAGACCTAGAATAGCCAAAGCAATCTTTAGCAAGAAGAGTGAAGCAGGAGGCATCACAATACCAGACCTCAAACTATACTACAGAGCTATAGTAATAAAAACAGCATCATATTAGCACCAAAACAGACATGTACACCAGTGGAAAAAAAAAAGAAGAAACAGAGACAAACCCACATAAATACAGTTATCTCATACTAGGCGAAGGTGCCAAAAACATTCACTGGAGAAAAGATAGCTTATTTAACATATAGTGCTGGGAAAAATGGAAAGCCACTTGTAACAAAGTGAAATTAAACCCTTATCTCTCATCCTGCATGAAACTCAACTCAAAGTGGATCAAAAACTTGGGCACTAGAGAGAGACCCTGCAACTAGTAGAAGAAAAAGTAGGCCCAAATCTTCACCATGTCGGCCTAGGATCTGAATTCCTTAAAAAGACCCCTAAAGTTCAAGAAGCTAAATCAAGAATCATTAAATGGGATGATTTAATGATCAAACTAAAAAGCTTCTTTTCAGCAAAAGAAACAATCAATAATCTGAATAGAGAGCCTACAGAATGGGAGAAAAATCTTTATTACATGAACCTCAGATAAAGCATTAATCTCTAAGATATAAAAAGAATTCAAAAAACTTAACACTATAAAAATATCAAATAACCAAATCAATAAATGGGCTAAGGAACTGAGCAGACACTTCACAGAAGAAGAAATACTATCTATCAACAAATATATGAAAAAAATGTTCAACATCTCTAGCAATTAGAGAAATGCAAATCAAAACTACTCTAAAATTTCATCTCACTCAAATCAGAATGGCAATTATCAAGAATATAAGCAACAACAAATGTTGGCAAGGATGTGGTGAAAAAGGTACACTCATACAATGCTGATGGGAATGCAAATTGGTGCAATCATTATGGAAAGCAATATGGAGATTCCTCAGAAAACTTGGAACAGAGCCACCATTTGACCCAGTTATCCTACTCCTCAGTTTATACCCAAAGGACTTAAAATCAACATACTGCAGTCACACAGCCACCTCAATATTTACTTTATAGCAACTCAATTCACAATAGCTAAGGTATGGAACCAACCTAGATGCCCTTCAACAGATGAATGGATAAAGAAAAGTAATATTCCATAATGATGGAATATTACTCAGCTTTAAAGAAGAATGAAATTCTGGCATTTGCTGATAAATGGATGGAGTTAGAGAATGTCATACTAAGTAAAATAAGCCCAATCCAAAAAACCAAAGCCTGGATGTTTTCTCTGATATGCAGATGCTAATTCACAGTAAGGGTCGGGGATATGGAAGAATAGTGTTACTTTATATTAGGAAGAAAGGAGTGAAGGGAGAGGAAGTGGTGTGGGGGAAGGAATGATAATAGAGTGAAACAGACATTATTACCTCATGTACATATATGACTGCATGACGGACATATAATCAGAAAAATGAGAGATTACGCTCCATTTTTGTATGAGCTATCAAAATGTATAAATGCATTCTACTGTCATGTGCAACTAATTGGAACAAATAAAATTAAAAAATCAAAAAAATATATTTAGTCCAAGTCCAAAGCCTCCTCTGAGACTTAATGCAAGATTTTGGAATGTAAGCTCCTGTGAAAATGAAAAGCAAGTTACATTTGTCAAAAATAGCATGACACAGAATCAAAATTCCCATTCCAAAAGGGAGAAACAGAGGCATAGTAAAAAGGATGGGAACAGGGCAAGACTGATATCCAGCTGGCAAACATTAGGTCCTGTAACTTCATGTCCAACATCCAGGTCACATGACGACGTGCAAGATCCAAAGGGCTCAGGTAGTGCCTTCCTTATGGCCTTGCTGCATGCAGCACTTACGTCCTCTCTCTTAAGAAGCCTCTGTCTGCAGGTAGCGGCTTTCCTTGGCAGACGTCCCACATCACTGTCATCCATTAATCCAGGGATTCTCCATGGCAACTTTGGCATCCTTCACTCAGCATCAGGCATGGCCCTCTCAGGGGCTCCCTGCAGGGAGTTTTAACCCTGCTGCACTTTGCTTGGCCTCCCAGGTCTTCCTTTACAATTTTGGTGGAAGCCTCCATGGTCCCATAGGTTCAACATCTGCAATCCTGCAGAACTGGCAATGTGTGGAAAATGCCAAGGTCTGTGCCAGCTCCAGCAGTAGCCAGGCTCCCTTGCACCAAGGTTTCAGCATCCTCTGATTGCCTGCCTGGCTGAGCATGGTACGTCGAATCCTAGAGCAACAAATTCCTAGGCATCCCTGTGTGAGCAGTGCATCCCCATGGTCTCCTCTCAGAGGAGCTTTCCCTTTTACCCTTAAGCCTTGAGGGCATCTCACTGATTCCTGAGATGTCTTTGGCAAAGTACTTAACTTTTCTTTTGTGGTGATTATCTCTTCAGCAACCACCACTCCTTTGGCTCCAATATTACACGTGCTTCTTTTATGGCCAAGCAAATTTTCAAATGTTTTCTTTTTGATTTTTGCTCCCGATTTTCCCAGGAAACCTGTTTATAAAGCTACTAGTAAAACCCATGTCACCATCTAAATGCTCTGCTGCCTTGACATTTCCTCTGCCAGATTAATTAGTCCATCATCTTTAAATTCAGACTCAGAGAAAGTCTCAGGACACAGGTAAAATGTAGAAAACTTTTTGCCAGAAAGTACCATAAATGGCTTCTAGTCTCATTTCCAGTGGATTCTCTGCTGCCCTCTGAAATCTCATGAGCACAAACTGTACTCTCCACATTCCATCAGCATTCTGGTCTTCTGGCTTCTCCAGTCTACATTTCCAAACTTTTCTGAACTCCTCCTGCAAACAATTTCAAAGGCTTTTGAACCACATGATCAGCTATTGGCTCAGGAATGACTTCACTTCCTAGAACCAATTTCTGTGTGAGTTAGGTTTCCATTGTTGTGATCAAAACACCCGACAAGAACAACTGAGAGGACAAAAGTGTGTGTTTGGCTCATAGTTCTGGAGGTCTTTCCATGGTCAGCCAACTGCATTGCTCTGGGCCTGAAGTGAGTCAGAGGAGCATCATGGCAGAAAGGCATGGTATGGGAAAGCTTCTCAGTCCATGGCAGCCAGGAAGCAGAGACAGGAGGAGAGAGGGGCTGCAGAGAGGTTAAATGCCTCCAGGCACCTTAATGACCTGGTCACACCCTAGTGACCTACTTCATCCAGCCATGCTTCACCTGAATACAGTTACCACCCAGTTAGTCCATTCAAATTATTATTCTATCAGGTAGATTAACCCGCTGATGATAACTCTCATAATTAATCATTTCACCTCTGCATTCCTGCATTAACACAATAGCTTTCAGGGGATACCCCTGATCCAAACCACAACATAGGTTTACCAATTTCCTTTTACAGGCATCTATATTTAAATTAATGATTGCCTTAGAAGAACTGAAAAACTGAGGAACATTTAACAGAAATGAATAACAGAAAATCAATGGTTTTTCCTAGATGATTTTGGTGACTTTGGATACAAAATTTAGTTTAAACTATGCTCAGACAGAACATATCTCCTGTTTTTAGTTCCATTTATGCTCACTACAGTGAATGGTGATAAGTGACAGTTTTTGTGGACACATATTAAGTAATAAGTTTAAATGTTTCTGTAAGATAATTTTTTTAAGAGTGAAATACTTTGTATGCCTTTGATAGTCATTATCAATGTTTTTAGAAGGACAAAAATGTTAAAAGAAAAATGCATGCTGTTTCTCATGTAAAATAAATTATTCCAAATAATCTTTATTATTATTCTCCATCTATATGGCATGTGTATATGAAATAAAAAGACAACAAAGACAAATAGTCTTGATTTAACTATTCATTTTTTGTTTAAAATAAATTTTGCTCTATATAGCATAAACAATATACATCAGGCATGGTATTTTAGATTCATAAAGATACTTAATATTACTAACCCACTCTGAGAAATTTGAGTATCATGTAAGCTGAAATAGAAATTCTTCCTAAGTGTTCCTGTAAGAAACAATTTCATAATTTGATCAAAGGAAGGGGGTAATATCATAATATATGCATATTTAATTCCTTTGTGTGACAATCATAAGAATGTATGTGTTCTGTGCAAAGTACGGAGGGGAAAAATTCATTTAGCATGAAAAAGTAACTTCTGTGTTGTCTTCTCTGACTCTTCCTCGTGGCTGTATTTCCTAACTCTGCATGATGAAGCATGAAGGCATGTCCCATGCATGCAGCCATCAGACAAGAACTAGAATTGTTTATGACAGCTCATGAACCTTCAAGTCTCAAGAAAGAAGAGGTTTATGGGCATGAAATTAAGTTAACTTATTTAACAAGTTTAGCTTTCTGGATTTCCCTTAGGCAACTGCTGATAGGTTGTTACAAATCCATTGGGAAGACAGAGAGGTAAATAGGAGAATCTGAGGACAAAAGATGAAACAAAATATTAAGATTTAGCATCTATTGTGAGAAAACCAAGAGAAGATAAAGCAAATCAGCAACTGTGACTCAGTCTGTAGAAATCTGATGTGAGAAACAAGGAGTTTCTCCCTGCTTAGTAGCTTCATTGTGTATCATGAAATTACGGCACAATGGAATAAATATTTATCAAAACAATGAGCTTGGTTCTTTATAAGAATGACAGTGTATTCAATATTTCTGTTGAAGAATGGGAGAAAGTAAAGTTTATATTTTAAGTATTTTTACCAATCTGTGCATATGTGCATATATGTGTGTATGCATGTGAATGTATTGATACTGAAATAAGTGAAACAATTATTTTTAACATTAACTTATGAGGCTTTTAATTGATATGATAACATAATATGAAACATAGTTGCTTCTCTATTCCAAGCATTCATTTAAAAAAAATTAGGAATTTTATGTATCCCCTAGAGCAATGATAAAAAATTTCTTTTCATTGTCTAAGAAGAAAGAATATCTATGGAGAAAGGAAGCTAGACTTGGTATTAGAAACCCTTGGTATGAGACACAGCTCCATAATTTACTATTTTGGTAATCATGAATAAAAATCATATCAATTTTTAGAATTATACCCATTGAGAAAAATAGTATCTTTCTGTCAACTTTCATGTGCTGTGTATCAGATTAGGTAATGAAAATGGAAAAAAAAATCTGTAAATTTATGGGGTAATATATACCACTTAAATGTATATATTTCTTTTAAAAAAGCCCAAATGTGAAAAAGAATTAGTACTTCACTGTGGAAACCATTAACATCTTATTGAAATAATTGCAAATTTATAACAATCAGTTATATAACTTTTTCATTTTTCTTCCTTTCCTCTTTTCCTTTATAGGAGACAGAGTCTCACTAGGTTGGAAGCATGGCCTTGGTCTTGAATTCTTGGGCTTAAGCAACACTCCTGCCTCAGCCTTTCAGGTGCCCTAACAGGTGTGTACCACCTTGCCTGGTTTACAGCATTTTAAAATATAATTTTTATAATTGTTTTCTCAGTATGAGTGAATTTAAACAATAAACCTGTCCAATCTATTTTGACTTTGTTATTGGAATTATAATTTCATTCTCAGTACTGTTTTATAAAAGTTTTTTTTAAAAGATAAGAATATTCTCATAAAGATACTATAAACCAGGTCAAAAAATACCTTCATAAAAAATAATCCTGACTATTCTTCCCAAGCATGTTTCTTGTAATACATATATCAGTGATAATTACATTTTTAGTAAACTCATTTGAGAGTCCTAAAACCTATACTATATGACAAAAAAAGCAATTGCACTCATATATTCACATTTTTATACAATGTTAGAGAATTCATAGATATCTTGAGTCATTCCATGAATTCCCAATTATTTCTAAGGAAAATACCTAAGCAATGGGTATAACTGATTTCAAAGTAGACCTGAGTTTTTCCCTGAATTTGACCAATACCAAAGAGTGAAATGCTTCTAAGAATTTTGTAGTAAGAATAATACTAAGATATCCTGTTTCTCCAATTTAGATGGTTTTAGGATTTTTTTGTACATTAATAAAAACCCTGCAACATATGGAAAAATAAAACCATTTCTAAATTACTGCAAATAATGATAGAAAATGAAATTGAGTTGCAATTGGAAAAAAAAAGTCTTAAAAATTGTTGTGGTCATTTTTTTCTTATTTCTTTATTGTGGGATTATTATATATTATTGTTTGTTTGGAGAAAAAAGTACCACAAACAGAGTCACAGTTCATTTAAAAATAATGTCTCTTTTGAGAAAGTATTCTTAGATTGATGGTATTTAATTCATTGAGTAATTCCAAAGAGCTTGTGAATATTCCATTTTTAGTTACTCTGAAGGTGCATTTATCTACCACAGGATATGGAATTCATGGTTGCATGATCCTACAGCTTCTCCATGTTCTGGGGCTGTTTGCAGAGACTGAGTTGTCCAGATATCTTAGGCTGGGGAAATCCCCTACCTTCATTCCTATTTTGTGGTTGGATGAGTTTATTTAATGCCAATACAATTTGGAACAACTGGGTATTGATTCTTTCCTGTCATCCACTCCCTATTGCACTTCAGTTGTAGGCTGTCACCCAGATTTGCTTGGGTCATAAACTTAAATTTTTCAATGTTTTTCTAAGTGAAGAGTGGAGCAGGAAGTGGAGGGACAGGGGATTCTTCCTCCCCATAGTAGAGATCACCTTGGGAGATACAAACCTTTGGAGTGACTTACAAGAAGCAAAATCTAGAACTGAATCTGTCCTTTTCCAAAATGTGAAGAAACAGCAAGAAGCCCAATTTGAGTTTTAACACTGAATCCCGTTGCTTATGAGCATGCACAGCCTCAGCATGACAGTGGGCCAGCATCCCAGAAGCACTAGGAAGCCCCTCGCTGGAAGAACAGGCTTTACTGGGGTCCAAAATTATTCACATTGCTGGACCACAGCCACTTCTGGGAATGGTATTTTTTTTTCACAGTAAGAAACAATTTGTCTTTCCATGTTTATTTTTTGTGGTGTCTTTATTTTAACACCTGTACTGCCTCACCTCCATCAGCCTGACTTGAGATAACTCTCTGGAATTTTGGGTCAGGGTTGAAACCAAGATTTATTATTTTCTTCCTATTTGCCTTCCAAGACTTTTAAAGCAGAAGAGTTGCATGACCATATTTCCTTTGAAGAAAGCTCCCTGACAGAGCTGCAGAGCAGTGGAATACCAGAGCCAGTAAAGAGACCTAAGAATTCAAGTAGAAACTGCCATGGCTAATGAAATCAGTGTTTCCACAGCACCTTCCATCTCTCATCAGTCTCCCCATCATCATGGAGAGACCACACCAGGTGCACAGGACAAGAAAAGACCAAAGACGTGTACTCCCAAACCAAACTTTCCTCTCAATCCTGGATGCCATATTAGGAAGTAGAAAGGTTTGAACAACCATAAGAGCAGCTTGAACTTTGAATGTTCCGAACTTAATACGAAAGAGATTAAATTGAAAATTGGGTTTAAATATGGATAGTAATCTAAGCCTTAACTACCTAGTAGGTCGATGGCATCTGATGAAACCCATTCAAATGTAGATAATGTTTTTAAAAGCCTTTTGTTTTCTTTGTATATTAGAGTTTTAATTGTTTAATTGTGTAAGGTAAGAATAAAACAAATGTAGGAACAATAGGAGAAATGACTTATGCTCTCTTTTACATTTTATCCCCCATTTTCTTTCAGGCATTTCTTTCAATGTTCAATTTACTTTTCAGCATTTTAAGATGTTTCTAGGTCCATGCTGTCTAGCTGATCAACCGTAATATTTAATGGTAACCTTGTTAGGTACAGAAGTTTGAGAAAGTTCAGCCTAGCCAAAATCAGTTACCTAAGAACTGGAATCAGAGAGTCCACACTTCAGCTTGTCAAGGTCAGGTGGTTATTAGGGAGTCTGGAGCTTTCCAGAGGGCTCTACCATAATTTTAGGGCCTACCAGCGTCTCAGTGCCCAGATTCCTGCCTTGTCCACTAAGAGGTCCTGCACTGCCTCAGCAAACTTCTCTGCCTTGCTCCTGGCTCTGGAACCAGCCTGCCATTAGTCAAGAGGCACCTAAAATGCTCAAGCAGGCAACAAGTCACATTTTCCCAGTAGAACAATGCCAACTTTGTCCCCAGATAACACATTTTGCCTCTTTACTCAGACCAAGTCCTAGCCCTTCCTCGCTCTTCCTCACCCTCTCCTTCTCCCTTTATGTTATTTCCTTGTCCAGATTATAGTCTTGTCATCTAATTTGTACCAGGGTCCCTTGAGTGCTGGATTTATGTTTTGCTCTCATCAGTCTCCCCTCCAAAGCAATGGCTAATTCTTTGTAAACACCGGCTCTGTGACTGGGACAGAAAACTGTGACAGATGTATCATTTACCCTGCTGAGTTTCAGAGTAGTGCCTGTAGAGGTACCTTCATTACATTGTGTTGGGCATCAGGAGGCCGACTGTTAGCTGGCGCACCATCTGTTGTCTGCATTCTTCCTACGGAGTTGCACTTGGACTCACAGGTTGAGTTGACTCTTTCTACCTGGAGCCAGTTCATTGTTCCAAGTGTTCGCCTTTTCCTGTCTAGCCCACACCGCATGATTTTGGGCATAATGACTCTTCTTTGGCAAAAAGCTGTGGATCGGTTAGGCTATATTTGGCTTTCTATAGTGGGAAATCTGGCTCAAATGGATACACACAATGTAGAAATATATTAATTTTCAAATCTTGAAGTGCACAGGTAGGATGGCTTTCATGTAGATATCCACTAATGACATATCCGCACATGCAGTTTTGGAGATGTGGATATGGTGCAGAGAGAAGGCACAAAGAGATTTGAAGAACCTCTCCAGAAGAGATCGTGTGCTTTACAATAAACTATATGAAAATTACCTGCTCTTTAGAGAATATGCTCTTGCTTCTCCTTTTAATTAGCATTTACATGATAAGTTGGAAACAGTTATTTCCAGAAAAATATATATATGTTTACTAAAAACACTTAATGACATCTACGTGAATAACAGTTCTTCTTAAATGGTCCGTTTAAGTATATAGGAAATACATTTAAGTCGTAGATTTGTGTTAACATTTAGTGATGTTTTGTAGAAAGACCTCTAAGTGCCAAATATTATGGGCAAACTAGGTAGGGACAGTAGCATACCATTCCTGTCCCCAGGTTGCTTGACAACTATGTGCTGATGCAGTAAAAGTTTTGGTCATAGAGAAGCAAAATTAATAACCACCATAAGCACATTTGATAACTGTTACCTGAACTTGTGAAAAGGTGCTTTAAAAGATAATCAATAGAAAATGATAGACTTAAATATCTTTTCTTTGAAAATATTTATCCAGGAGATTCCTTGAAAGAAGAGAGTACTTTCTCCTAAAACCTTAATCTCCAAAATTCCGAATTCAGGTGTATTGCATTTGAGTCAGTATTTATAGAATGACTTTCTAGACAGGACTTCTTAGTGACTTTATTTTTGATAAAAAATGATTCCTGCTTTATTCAGTTCTACCTCTAAAACTATGGGTCTTAAATCAATGTTAACTTTTATGATATAATTATTATCTGGTTTTCTTACCTCTCTCTCTCTCTATATATATGTATACATATACATATACACACACACAGACACACACACACATATATATTTTCTTCAGTATAACTCTTGTCAATACCACATTTATATAAGTTAAAATTAAGTGATCAACAGCTTGGGAGGCTGAGACAGAAGGATTGAGAGTTCAAAGCTAACCTCAGCAACAGTGAGGTGCTAAGCAACTCAGTGAGGCCATGTCTGTAAATAAATGCAAAAAAGGGCTGGTGATGTGGCTCAGTGACTGAGCCCCCCTTGAGTTCAATCCCCAGTAGCTCCTCACCCCCGCCATAGATTAAGTAGTTCAATGTCATTGACATATTTTTACCTAGATATTTTCAAGATAAGTTATGAAAACTAAATGGAAACTTGCTTCTGTTTTCTTGTTTTATCACAAAGCTACTTACCAGCAGTTGGGTGCAAGGCCAGGGAGAGTTTCTACAAACCAAGGAATCTTGAGTGGTCTTTAGTGCAAAATCTACTTTAATATGTGCAAGTGATTAGATTAAGTTTGGAGATTATCTTCTGTGACTCAATAGAAATGATGGGCTGTAGTAGATACTCTTCAGGGGTTGAAGCTGCAACATCTCTTACATCTCAGATCTTCCTTTTTCCTTCACTGAGACTTCAGATAATTTCTTCACCTATGACATACTTTCCCAAAAGCACTATATAAATTCAATGCAATTCCAATTAAAATCCCAATGACAGACCTCATAGAAACAGAGCAAGCAATCATGAAATTCATTTGGAGGAATAAGAGACCCAGAATAGCTAAAGCAATGCTTAGTAAGAGGAGCAAAGCAGGGGGTATCACAATACCAGACCTTCAACTATATTACAGAGCAATAGTAACAAAAACAGCATGGTATTGGCACCAAAGTAGACAGGTAGATCAATAGTACAGAATAGAGGACACAGAGACAAATCCACATAAATACAGTTATCTAATACTTGACAAAGGAGCCAAAAACATACAATGGAGAAAAGATAGCCTCTTCAACAAATGGTGCTGGGAAAACTGGAAATCCATATACAGCAAAATGAAACTAAACCCAAATCTCTCACCCTGTACAAAACTCAACTCAAAATGGATCAAGGATCTAAGAATTATACCAGAGACCCTGAACCTAATAGAAGAGAAAATAGGTCCAAATCTTCATCATGTTGGCCTAGGACCAGATTTCCTTAACATGACTCCCAAAGCGCAAGAAGTAAGAGCAGGAATCAATGATTAGGATAGAATCAAACTAAAAAGCTTCTTCTCAGCAAAGGAAACAATCAGCAATGTGAAGAGAGAGCCTTCAGAGTGGGAGAAAATCTTTGCCACACACACTTCAGATAGAGCATTGATCTCCAGAATCTACAAAGGACTCAAAAATCTTTACACCAAGAACACTAATAACCCAATCAATAAATGGGCCAAGGAAATGAACAGGCACTTTACAGAGGAAGATCTACAAGCAATCAGCAGATTTATGAAAAAATGTTCAATATCTCTCATTATAAGAGAAATGCAAATCAAAACCACCTTAAGATTTCATCTTACCCCAATTAGAATGTCTTTTATTAAGAATACAGGCAACAACAGGTGTTGTCGAGGATGTGGGGAAAAGGGTACACTCGTACATTTTTTTTAATAAACTATGGAGATTTAAGTTTTTTCAGGTACTCTACTAAGCCTTCAGAAGGGACATAAAATTGCAAGTGATAAGTCTGAGTGAAGGAAGGTACCATGAGTTCTTTTGAAATTTCAAAGTCCTCCTCTCCTGTCCCAACATAAATACTACTCACAGGAGACTTCATTGCATCTGCTGGAGGCCACCACATTTTAGGCAGATACATCTCACCAGTCTTGTTGTAATTCATACATGCACACTATGAATACAGGCAGCACTTGAGAACCATGTAGCGGTCCTCAGGGCAAATGCTTCTCATTCACCACCTTAGTGTGTCCAGTACTGCCTTCGACTTAGAACTGAGAAACTGGGAAACGACATGATTACCAAGAAGTCCCCAAACCACAGTCTCTTGGCTTAGCTACAGAATATACTTTGCAGGTCATTTTATTATGTCAGCTTTATGCTTTCTATATATATACTTGTAACTCATGTAAAGGATTTGACATTCATATTTTGTTCTAAATATAATATTATCTTTGTCAGAGAGATAACAAAACTGGCATAAGTGATTTCTAGAAGCAGTAAAGAGGGTTAGGAAGTGGAGGTACATGATGAGCTTCTTGTTTCAGTCAGCACCAAAAACAAACAAAGAAACAAAAAAACAACCAAACCAAACCAAAGAACAAAAATCTTGCAATAGGGGGCAGTTTTATTTGATATCCTTTACTGAATTTGCAAGAAGACACTTGTCTCTTTGTCTGACATGACAGATAAGATACAGATCTTCTGAAACCTCCATAATTAGGCATTCATATTATACAGTTTGGTATATGATCGATTCCTATTGACCCTGGTCAAAGGCAACTGAGAAGTCAGTGAACATGCAAAGTGTTGCATATGCAGATTTGTGGAAGTGAAAAGATACTGCAATGAACTAAGTCTCTGTACTGACTTCTTTTCTTTACACTGAAGAAACGTTCACATCCTGAAATCTCAGGAACCTAGAATATAGTTCTAGTGCATTTGGGAAAGAGAGAGAATTCTGCTTTTGGATGCCTGAAGGTTGAAACTTCTTCTCTATCCTAGTGAAGTCATTTTCCTTCCTCCTCCATTTTCATTATGATAATGTTTAACAATTTATGTCAAAAATAGTTTCATCCATTGATTTATATAGTGATTTTTTTTTTAGGTCACGTTAACTGTAATTAAGTCCGTAGTTTTCTAGCTCCAGGTTCAAGAGGGGTCAGAATTTAATATTTTTTACTGTTAATAAGATTAAGCCTAATGTGTATCAGTTGGGATCTAAACTTCCTCCAGGTCCCTCCTTGAATAACTATGCACTTAAAGTAACCATCATTATTGGACCTATTAATAGTGGTCAGAACCTTCCACAAATACACACAAGTTCATTTCACCTTAAAAATCTACCAAAAAGCTTTAATTTACTCCTTTATTTTATTTTTGTTTTGATTTACATAGTTCTAGTTAGAGCAGAATACTGCTAAAAAGGCATATGTTTATACTCATTTGGGATGATCAATTTATTAGTAAACAAAGATTTGAAAACAAGAAGGAAAGCCATGCCTTAGGACAGTGGTAGCAGAAATTTTAGAGCCTCACACTCCATTTCAAACAGTCTATCAGCACACTGTTTGCTTGTTTCTTGTTTTTTCTCTTTGCTCTGGGGATTGAACCCAGGGGCACTTTTACCACTGAGCTACATTCTCAGTCCTTTCTATTCTTTATTTTGAGACACGGTATTGCTAAGTTGCTGAGGCTGACCTTGAATTTGTGATCCTCCTGCCTCTTAGCCTCCCAGTCTGCCAACTCACTGGGATTATAGGTCTGTGCCTCCACCCCCAGCTACCTTTTCAATGGTAATCATGGGGCTATTTATTATTTAATGAATTCCTACTATGTACCATGTAGTGCAAATGATTCTTACATATTTTTGACAATTTTTATTCTCACAAAAGTCCTGGGAATTATATTTAAAATCCCCCTCTATGTATCTTTCTATCTCATTCTCTCTAGGGGCTAAAAATAGTACTTTATCTATTGAGGGGTGAGTTAGATATTGAGCTATAAAGGAAAAGTTCAGAGGAAAAATATATTCAAATGGCTTTATAACATTTTATTTTCAATGAGATACATTCTGATTAAACTAAAAGGGAATGGTCATTATTATATCATTTCCTCTTATAGCAATTATATCTCATAGATGATTGTATTAATTTTAATAAAATGTTCTATTTTGATTCATTATCAAGTTTAAGGTTCTATTAATCATGGACAAAGACAGAAATCAATTTTTTTCTTTTCTTTTGAAAAATCAAATAAGGGGTATTAACTATATTATGATCATGAAAATCTGCAATGTAGTAATAGTGATAAAAATAACATTTTTCAAGAGACAAGTGACTGACATAAGAAAAGTTATTAGTGAACAGAATGCAATTGCATTCTGATCACTGAATCCTTTACCTTAAGGAATGCCCAAAACTTGGCTACTGAATTTCAATGCCCATAGTTTTGACTGTTTCAAAAATTCAAAAAATTATGGATGAAAACACTGCAGTCAGCCATCTGTAGCCTGAGCCTTTAAAAACCTCTTCAACTGCCAAGGGACCACATTAATCAATTTGTGATTTACAGTGGACTTATAATTGATTTTCATTTGAAATCATAAATATAAAATAGTTTCCATTAAAATAGACTCACACTCCTAACACTGCAATAATGCACTATTCTTCTGACAATATAGAGCTGAAGTTCAAGTTCATAAATGGAAGAGCTGGGTTCAAGTAGCTGACTAAATGCAGAATTAGATTTGCAACTTCCTCTCTAAAGTAAAAACCAAGATGAATAGAGAAAAATGAAAGTACTTTTGTATCCTGAATAAATCATTTTAAGTATTGAAAGGTACTGAAAAAGACTCTTGAATAATACTTTTATTATTTAAGCATTATTTATAATATAATTTGTCTCCATTAACAAACTTGCCACTCGCTTTTTTATTCACAGATATCTGGAGTTAGCATGAAAATACTAAATTTGAAATAGCATTGTTACTGTACTATATTCTAGCATTTTCTTGCACCTTCAATATCTTATATATCATTCATGAGAAAATCCAACTCATGTGTAATGGCCGAGCAAGAGGTAATATTAAATAATCAGAAAGAATTTCATTGTATTACAACAGAGTTTGATAAAGAATCCAAAAAAAACCAGTAAATTTCACATATTGTCAAAGTAGCAAGACTGAATCTTATGAAAAAGAAAGCAGCAAGCTTGTGAGTAAATAATATAGTCAAAATATTGTTGAAAAAGGGAGAGAAATCTAGAAAAAATGTGTGTGGCTTTATTTCAAATTTTGTTTCTAGTTACCTTCTGAGAGAATAAAAGGAAAAGGCATTTTGATACCAATGAGATGATGATATCAACAGATTCATATTTCTACAAAATGTTTAGCAATAAAAACAAAAGAACTGAAAGACCTCTACAATCAAAACTACAGAACACTAAAGATAGAAATTGGAGAAGACCTTAGAAGATGGAAAGATCTCCCATGGTCTTGGATAGGGAGAATTAATATTGTCAAAATGGTCATTCTACCAAAGTGTTACACAGATTTAATGCAATCCCTATTAAATTTCCAATGACATTCTTCATTAGAACTAGAAAAAGTAATCATGAAATTTATTTGGAAAAACAAGTGGCTCAGAATAGCCAAAGCAATCCTTAGCAAGAAGAATGAAGCAGGAGGCATCACAATACCAAACCTTAAACTACATTACAGCACAACAGTAACAAAATAACAAGGTATTGGCACTAAAATAGACATGTAGATGAATGGTGCAGAATAGAGACACAGAGACAAACTCACATAAATGTAGTTATCTTATACTAAATAAAGGTGCCAAAAACATACATTGGAGAAAAGATAGACTATTCAACAAATGGTGCTGGGAAAACTAGAAATCCATATTTGGTAAGATGAAATTAAACTTATATCTCTCACCCTGCACAAAAATCAACTCACTGACTTAGGCACTAGAACAGAGACCCTGCACCTAATAGAATAAAAAGTAGGTCAAAATCTTCATCAAGGTGGCTTAGGACCTGACTTCCTTAACAAGACTCCTGAAGTATGAGAAGTAAGCTCAAGAATTAATAAATGGTATGGATTCAAACTAAAATGCGTCTTCTCAGCAAAGGAAACAATCAATAATGTGAGAAGAGAGTCTACAGAATGGGAGAGTCTTTACCACAAGCACCTCAGATAGAGCACTAATCTCCAGGATATATAAATAACTCAAAAAATTTAGCACCAAAAAAACAAATAACCAAATCAATAAATGGGCTAAGGAACTGAACAAACACTTCACAGAAGAAATACAATCAAACAACAAACCTATGAGAAAATGCTCATCATCTCTAGTAATTAGAGAAATGCAAATCAAAACTAAGATTTCGTCTCATTCCAATCAGAATGGCAATTTTCAAAGATACAAGCAATAATAAGTGTTGGTGAGGATGTGGGGACAAAGGTACACTCACATTGCCAGTGGGACTGCAAATTAGTGCAACCACTCTGGAAAATAGTATGGTGATTTCTCAGAAAGCTTGGAATGGAAACACCATTTGACCCAGCTATCCCACTTCTTGGTTTATACCCAAACAACTTCAAATCAGCATACTACAGTGACACAGCTACATCAATGTTTATAGCAGCTCTATTCACAATAGCTAAGCTATAGAAAAGTAACCTGGATACCCTTCAACAGATGAGTGGAAAAAGAAAACGTGATATATATACACAATTGAATATTACTCAGCCCTAAAGAAGAATGAAAAGGTGGCATTTGCAGGTAAATGGATGGAGCTGGAGTGTATGCCAAGTGAAATAAGCCACAACCCCCCCACCCAACAAAGGCTGAATGTTTTCTTTGATAAGAGGATGCTCATCCATACTGGGGGCATGTAGGGAAGAATGAAGGAACTTTGGATTGGGCAGAAGGGAGTGAGGGGAGGGGAGGGGATACGGGGGTGGGATGGAAGGTGAAATGAGACTGACATTATCACCCTATACACATGTGTGACTCCCTACCTGTGTAACTCTGCACCATGTACAGTCAGAGGAATGAGAATTTGTGCTCCATTTGTGTACAATGTGTCAAAAAGCATTGTCATGTATAACTAATTAGAACAAATTTAAAAAAAAAACACTTGAGTTGCTATTTTCATATGATATCCAAGTCATTCTGATATTCTGGGAGCCCAGCCTCATCACCCATTTGTGAACATCTTCCCTTTTGAATCCTGGGTGTTGAAAACCCTCCCTCACCCATCCCATGAACATCTTTCTCATTCTCCTTTAAGTCACTGGAAGCATTTATGACCAGATACTGAATCTCTCTGCTGTCTGAATAGCAACCCTTTTCTTGTGTTTTGGCAGTATTCCCATGTAACAGGTCAGGACAAGTCGGCCTCTCTCCTATCCTAGGAACCAGTTATGAATCCCACACAGGGCTGAATCTGTTATCCCCGCCCCCCACCAAAGGAAGCCCTTGGAGAGACTCCATTCCATGTTAAAGAGAATGAGGGATGTGTCTTCCAGAGTTGGATGTGTGCATGTGCATAAATGTAAGGTAATTCCCTTAGTATTATGGGTGTTCTGGAATCCTGAGTAAACCTATGAATTAATGACTTTTCCACTTTCTAGAATCATTACTAACTACTATTTTAAATATTTCTACAGGGACATGTACATTGCATTCTAAGAAAATAAAAACAGATACAACAGCTACATTTTGTGTTTTACTGCCTCTATACATCCATTTATACATGCTTCAGATACATTACCAACTACAAAAGAATTGGAACATATAAATATACTTAATATGTGAAATAATACTTTCTAAATATAATTTTCATTAATGCTTTCCTAATGTATCATGAAAACATTATTTTTCAGTATTACTAATTCAGAGAGAAGAAGGTATTTCTTCAATACATTTCTGATAGCTGGGGAAAATTGTGTTTAAATTAATTTTATATCTCAGTTTGCTTAATTCTTATCTGTTTTAAAATAGACCTTGGAATTCTCTGAATAGTCCATATATTTCAATTTTGCATAAATATGATTTAAGTAGCTCATTTGGAACCCCACAAAAACCCATGATCCTAAAACATGCCACTTCTATAATAAGTTGAATATTAAGTCTATCACTTCTTATTGGATTGAAAGATGAAGGAAATGTTTTGACAAAATGTGATGAAATTTATGTAAAAAAACCTGAACCAAACCAAAAACAACAAAAATCAAACACAATATTATAAGTGACAATATTTTCCCTGCAGAAAATATTCTCATGTGAGCAGTGTGGTAGACCAGACCCAGAATGGTTAGGATTACTTCTTTGGAGCCTTGAAATAAGGCATGGTGCTTCTGCAGAGTCCACAGTTGGTCCTTTTTCATGGCTGATGTGTGTCAGTCTATAGCAGTATAATTAATCTTAGTGTCTAGCTCTATAATTTGTAGCCCTGGATGCACAGGAAACTGGGGACAAAGTTAGAAATTAGACCTGTTTTCTATGCCTGTGATTCAGTTGATATGGCTTGCTAAAGCTTGGAAGAAGAGATCACTCACCAGCTGCCACGTATCATCTGTCATTTGCCGGTATGGATGCCTCTTGCCTGCCCATCATCTGCCTTTCACCTACCCATCACCTACGGCCTGAGGTCACCTGCCAATAATCCACCGGTAGCCTGCAGACTGCCAGAAGATCGCCAGCTGCCTGCTGTTGCCTGGAAGTTCACTCACAGTACCTGCAGGTTTGGTTACACATGGCTGTCGCCATTTTTGGACAGCATCCAGGACCTGCAGGATCCCTGGCCCAACTGACCCCCAGCCTGACTGAACATGCGCTGCCTCCAGGAGCCCCCGCCTGACTGACCACACCCCACACAAACTCAGTGTCCATGCTCCACACTGCAGCTCTTCATTTGCCAACACGTTTGAAAGTCAGTGCAGCCATCTTGGATTATCCCAGAAGCAGAAGAAGCCATCTTTAGTTTGGGGCCAATCCCCTCCTTAGCTGCCTGCTGGAGACCGGAAGCTCATTGTCAGGTACCTCTCATGCATCAGGCTACTGAAGACTGGGAGGTTTGAAATACTATATGACTGTTATAATGTAGATTTTTTTCCCCTTTTTGAAATATTTAAGTTTTTATTTCTTTATTTTCCTCACTCTATTTTCCTTTTGTTTACCTGTTTCCTCAGAGTCTCTTTCTCCCTTTTCTCATGCTAACAAACAACTTCTTTTGATTCTGCTTTCACTCTTCCTACAGTCTAATACTTCTATATGCTCTTTTCTTATCCCATTAACAGTTACATCCTACACCTCTCCCCATCCTTTGTCCATCATTAGAAACTGTAGCCCTCATTGCAAATCTGTTTGTTATACTGTAGTTAATAATTGAACTCATTCTGTTTATTATGACAATACTGTTAACATCTTCATAGGGGCTATTTGATTTAGAGGTGCACATTGTCTGTACTGGGTGTTGATCTCCCCCTTAAAGAGGTTTTGGAAAACTGCAGGGTCACTATAACCCTATAGGGGAAAACTGCAATACCCCAGATCTGCACTGCTAGAGGGGAAGCTATGTGAACAAAATGAAAAAACAAGGAAAGAAAGTGTTCCAAACAAACCAAGATTCTGTATTAATAGAATCTAATGACAGCATGGAGAAATGTCAGAAAAGGAGTTCAGAACATGCTTAATTTAAATGATTCATGAAGCAAAGGATGAGATAAGAAAGCAAATGCAGGCAATGAATGATCACTCCAGTAAACAGTTAAAATAGGAACTGCAGGAAGCAAAAGACCATTTCAACAAAGAGAGAGAAATTCTGAAAAACAAACAAACAACCAAACAAACAGAAATCCTTGAAATGAAGGAAACAATATACCAAATAAAAAATTCAATGGAAAGCATCACCAACAGACTAGGTCACTTGGAAGACAGAACCTCAGATAATGATGATAAAATATTTAATCTTGAAAATGAAGTTGACCAAACAGAGAAGATAGTAAGAAATCATGAACAGAACCTCCAAGAACTATGGGATATCATGAAAAGGCCAAATTTAAGAATTATCAGGATTGAGGAAGGCACAGAGATACAAACAAAGGAATGAACAACCTATTCAATGAAATAATATTAGAAAATTTTCCAAACCTGAAGAATGAAATGGAATATCAACTACAAGAGGCTTACAGAACATAAAATGCACAGAAGTAAACAACAGATTCACACCAAGGCACATTATAATGAAAATGCCTAACATACAAAATAAAGATAGAATTGTAAAGGTTGTGAGAGAAAAGCATCAGATTACGTGTGGGGGGAAACCAATACAGATATCTCAGATTTCTCAGTCCAGACCCTAAAAACTAGAAGGGTCTGGAACAACATATTTCAAGATCTGGAAGAACATTGTTGTCAACCAAGAATCTTCTACCCAGCAAAACTAACCTTCAGATTTGAAGATGAAATAAAATCCTTCCATGAGAAACAAAAGTTAAAAGAATTTATAAATAGAAAGCCTGTACTACAAAACATTCTCAGCAAAATATCCATTAGGAAGAAATGAAAAACAACAATGTAGGTCAGCAAAGGGAGGAATTACCCTAAAGGAAAAGTCAATCAAAGGAGAAACCAAGTCAAATTAAAAACCAAAAATAAGCCAAAATGACTGGGAATACAAATCATATCTCAATAATAACCCTGAATGTTAATGGCCTAAACTCATCAATCAAAAGACATAGACTGGAGCCAGGCATGGTGGCACACGCCTGTAATCCAAGCGACTTGTGAGGCTGAGTCAGGAGGATCGCGAGTTCAAAGCCAGCCTCAGCAACTTAGCGAGGTCGGAAGCAACTCAGTGAGACCCTGTCTCTAAATAAAATACAAAATAGGGCTGAGGATGTGGCTCAGTGGCCAAGTGTCCCTGAGTTCAATCCCTGGTTCCTGGTTCCAAAAAAAAAAAAAAAAAAGACATAGACTGGAAGATTGGATCAAAATGCAAGACCCAACAATATTCTGCCTTCAAGAGACTCATCTCAAAGAAAAGGACATCTACAGACTAAAGGGGAAAGGATAGGAAAAAATTTACCACACACACAGGTTCTGTAAAAAAGCAGAGGGTTTCCATCCTTATATCAGATAAAGTGGACTTCAAGCCAAAGTTAGTCAGAAGGGATGAAGAAGGACATTTAATATTGCTTAAGGGAACCATAAATCAGGAAGGCATAATGATCATAAATATTTATGCCCCAAACAACAACGCATCCATGTACATTGAACAAAGCCTTCTCAATTCCAGGAATCAAACAGACCACAACACAATAATTCTGGGTGACTTTAACACACCGCCGTTAGAATGCATGAGAAAATGCTTTCCCCTCCAAAATCCTATCAAGAGAGTATGTTAGCTAACTTTGGATTGTTGCCAATGGGGAGAGAGAAAATGGTGTTTCATCCAAGTTTTAATTTACATTGCTCTTTTTTAATGAGTGAAGTTAATTATCTTTCTGTTTATTAATAGCAAATTTTATTTCCTTTTTCTGTGTTTCAAAAGGATTATAATTTGTCAATTTACATGGTAGGAAGGGCAGCACTTTGTGATATAAGCTGTAAATATCTCCCTTAGTTGTTTTTTCTTAAGTTTGTTTAAGATGCTTCTTTCCATAAAAAATTGATTTTTATGTAACAAAAGTACCAGTAAAATAATTTATGACTTTGGAATTTTGAATCATGAAATGTTACATAGTTCTTGCTAATTCCAGATTTGGAAAGAAAATTTTTTGAGTTTTCTTCTTATTATTTAATGTTTGTGTTATTTTGAAAATATCTTTGTTACATATGGAATTTATCATGGTAAATGAGGTAAGACAAGGGTATTACTTTACTTATCCCTATAACATTTATCGACTACTTCTTTTTCCCAGTGATTTGAGATGAAGCCTTCTTTATATGCTCAATTTCTATGTGTATCTGAGTGTACTTACATGTGGATGTTCTCTTTTGACAATATACCAGGATGATACTGTTAAATTTTTTAGGTTTTTAAAAATGCCTTAATGGGTTTTAGTGCTGGCTCCACTTCTATGTTCATTTTTTCCACTAAATTTAGTATCATGTTCTATAGATTAAAACTGTTTTTTCACTGAGTTTTGTTAAATTTACAAATTAATTTACATAATAATATGGTCCTTCTATTTGTAGAAAAGCCATTTTTTGGCTTCAGTGGTATTTTAATTTTAATTTTTAATAGGTCTCACATTTTTATTGACACACATATTAATATATTTTTTGTTACTGTTATATATGAAATATTTTCATCCATTAAATTTTCCAATAGATTGTTTGAATTTATGTAAGCTACTGATTTTTGTATGTGGATTTCGTACTTGGTAATCTAATTTAGCTATCTTACTGTTTGTAGTAGCTGTTAATAAAATATCTTGAATAGAAAAATAAAAATATGTAAAAAAATGATAATGTACTATATAGACAGAAGATATCTCTGTTGAATATTCACAAACCCGTGCTTGATGGCTACTCTGGATGATTTGTGGTGGTAGACTTTCATTCACTCCATTGTTTCTATCACATTGGAATTTTTATAAAGAGCGCCGTTATTATCTTTACATTGAGAGAAACAATAAATATAATTATTTTAAATAGCTGTACCCACTGTTGGTGAGGATACTGTGAAGTGGGGAAAAAAGAAAAAAAAAGTTGGAATAACAAGATGAAGAGTTTGAAAGTAAGGAAACTTGATGTGCTTGGAATATGTGTGCTGTAGTTGGGTTCTGGAATGCCCTCCAAAACTCAGGTCTGAAGTTACAGTCTTGGTCCCCAATGGAGTAATGTTTAGAGGTGGTGCTCACAGGAAGTGAGTGAATCATGAATGCTCTCACCTTATCAATGAATGAATCCATAGATTGAGTCATAATTCAATGCACTATTGGGAAGTGGTGGAAACTGTAGGAGATAAGGCTGGTTGGAGGAAGTAGGTCACTGTGAGCATGCTTTGGAAGGATATGTCTTGTCTCCAGTCCCTTCCTCTCTCTGTTTTGGCTTCCCATCCAGTATCAGGTGAGCAGCTTTGGTCCACCATGAGCTCTCCACTCTGCTATTCTGTCTCACCAGAAGCCGACAGCAATGGAGCCAAGTGACTGGACAAAAATGTCTGGAACAGGGAGCCAAAATAAGTCTTCCTCCCTTAAGTGGTTTTACTCATGAATTTTGTCACAGGAACAAAACCCTGACTAACTAAGGATGTATGACTAGCCTCTCCCTTGACAGATGGAATACATTATGAACCAAGGATGTCTGCCACGGGCCCCTGGGTGTCTTGAGGAACCACACTCAGCCTGCATTACTGAACCTGTTAGATGCAGCTGAGAATACACCTTTAAACTCATTCTAGGAAACTATAGCCTCTATGAGATGCATAGATTTCCTCTTAGACATCCAGCAGATTGGCTGTGAATCTAGTGCAGGCCTTATGGTGGGATTAGTAAGTGGCCTAACACAACATCCTAGGCAATGATTTCATGCTAATTGGAGCCGGAATACCCATGTAACTTTTTCTGAGGATGTTAATAGGTGTTAGATTACAAAATAAAACTGAAGATATGTTCTTTTAAAGCACTTTGGATTTACAAGTTTAAACATATTTCTGTACTGAAAGACACAGGATTTTTGATATCCTATTATATATTGTAAATGTGTGCTATCCAAGCATTTTAAGAAATATCCCCAGCCCTCACCCTCTGTTCCCATCCTTCCAGACCAGGAAATTTGCTGATATTAATATTCTACAGTTTATCACTTTGGGAAATTCTATTTCAGAAAATATATAATTTTTAAACTTTGTACATTATCTTAGGTAGTTGAATGTAGACTATCATAAAATGAGAAGACAGATTTTGTATATATGTGTGTGCGTGTGTGTGTGTGTGTATACATATATAATATGTATGTTCTACACGTGTGTATGAGAATGAAAAGGTTGATGTATGTGTTTTTAAGTATATATATGCACATGAAGAGAAAGAAGTCTGATTTTTCCAGGTTTGTAGGAGGCAGGCTCATCTGTGCATGTAATGAGGGATTTTGAATGACAGGACAGAAAGCATTCCTGGGTCCCTGATTGAATCAAGAAGACAGAAACAGAGGCAGCAGAGAGAATTTGCTGGAGTCAAAGGAGAGAAGACATTGAAGATAGATGTCTCAGTTTTGCCAGTGTCAGTCCTCAGTGCATCTATTCAAGTGCAAGAAGAAAGATTCTGAAGGCTGAGATGCTGCTGAGAAACGGATTGACCTTTTGTTGAGAATTACACTGTAAGAGTGATGGAGCATAAACCTGAAATGGCAAGTGTGGAGTGAGTGACTACACTAGAAAAGGCAACAACCAGGACGTGTTTTCTTCAAAGTAAGGTAATGAACACATGGCTTTCAAGAGCAATATTTTATAAATGTTATTTCCAAAGTAAATAAGAATTCTGAACCTAAAGTCTTTCATGCTTTATCCTTCCCTTAAAAATACTGTTAGAATTTGAGGCATACAATAAGCAAAAGCTATATTCACACACACACACACACACACACACACACACACACACATATGCATTATCTAGTTTTGAGAACAGGAGATGGCTATGTGCCTATTGAAATGCAAGCAAGCTTAAATTCTCTATAAATCTGCAAATCGCATTCGCTGAGTAGACGCTGTATATTGTGCATGTGTGTTTCTCTTATGTGGACAGATAAACTTACACTTTTGCTATTCGGCTTAAATTATCCAGGCGCTGTGTTTGATAAAATATTTTAGTATGGTTTATGCATTTAACTGTAACAAAAGTAGAAGAATAGAGTTAAATTTTTAAAATAATAATCCCAATGAATTACTTCCCAAAATCAAACCTGGTGCATTCAAATTTCTACTTCTGGATAATTTCTTTATCCTGTGTCTTTCTAGTTATATTTTTCTTGGTACTTTTGATGCTGTGGTGTACAAGTGTTTAAAGAAGGCATAAACTTAGGATATTAACATGCACTTTTATGTTTTTAATTGAGGAATTAAATATGCCTTCACTAGATAGATACACAGATAGATAGATATCATAAATACAGATGTTCCTCTAATCATATTCTTTCACATTTTAAAAAATTTATTTTTATTTTTACAGACTGAATTTTGATTCATTGTACACAAATGGGGTACAACTTTTCATTTCTGTGGTTGTGCATGATGTAGATTCATACTATTCATGTAATCAAACATGTACATAGGGTAATGATGTCTGTCTCATTCCATGGTATATATACACAATGGAAAATTATTCAGCCATAAAAAAGAATAATATTATGGCATTTGAAGAAAAATGGATGGAGAATATCATGCTAAGTAAAATAACCAATTACAAAAAACAAAGGCCAAATGTTTTCCCTAATAAGTGGATGATGGCATATAATCTTCCATGTTTTTTTCTTTTTTCTTCCAAACTTTATTTAAGATAATTAAAAATTTGGTTTGCCAACACTATCAGGCAGTAGAAAAAGAATCTGAAGATTCAGATGAGATGAACTTGATGCCTTAGCCAGGAAAATACATATGTCCCTTTAAACAGAGGCAGGAAACCTTGTTTTGTTTAAAGAGTTTTTGTTTTTAAGGTCATGCTATTGCATTGTCCCTTTTTTCCTACAGTTTCATTTTCTTTCTAAATGTACTTTTTTACCAAAGAATAAATTATAATCGACTTAGAGAGAAAACCAGACAATCTTTCAAAGAAAATCAAGTGTATTAATTCATAAATATGCACAGTTCATGCATGCATTCATTTGATGGAAGTTACTGAAAACACTTTATTATGTAGCAATTCACTTTTATGTAAAGTTTTTGAAATAGTCAAGACCTAGAAAACCCAATGACATAAAACTGAGCTATGTATTTCTACAAAGTCATTTATTTATTTATTTACTTATTGATTCATTGAACACAAATGGAGTACAGCTACTGTTTCTGTTTGTACACAAACAGAAGTAGAGTCACACCATCTGTGCCTTCATACATGTACACAGGGCAATGATGTCTGTCACACATTCTGTTATTATTCTTATCCCCCCACCCTGACCCTACCCCTCCCTTTCCTATAAGCTATCTATCCTTCCTCCATTCTTGCTACCCTTCTCCCCTGCATTATGCATCATAATTCATTTATCAGAGAGACCATTCGGCTTTTGGATTTTTGGGATTGGCTGATCTCACTTAGCATAACAGTTTCCAACATCATCCATTTACCTACAAATGCCATAATTTTATTCTTCTTTATGGCTGAGTAATATTCCATTGTGTATATATACCACAGTTTCTTTATCCATTCATCTATTGAAGGGCATCTAGTTTGGTTCCACAATCTAGCTATTGTGAATTGAGCAGCTATGAACATTGATGTGGCTGCATCACTGTAGTAATCTGATTTTAAGTCCTTTGGGTATAGGCCAAGGAGTGGGATAGCTGGGTCAAATGGTGGATCCATTCCAAGTTTTCTAAGGAATCTCCACACTGCTTTCCAGAGTGGCTGCACCA
>JAJEJO010004370.1:178311-217758 GCA_020662805.1 Glaucomys volans
TTTTTTTTCAACACAAGCTACATATGTATGACCTGTAAAACTTTCTTAAAAAAATTTGACACCCAGGGACCTCCCTAAACCTATTAAATGTGAATTTTCAAAGTTAGTGTTTGACCATAGTCGTTTTAAAAATTAGGATCCCCTGATAATTCTGAATCTGATCATTCTTAAGAACAATAGGCTAAATATCCAAATCCAATTTCTTGAGCATGGCATATAAATCACATGCTAATACCAGAGGCTAGCACTCTATCCTCTTCCAGACTGCACCTTATTCTCCAAAATGCAGACTCACACGCAAACACACATACTTCCATGGACATGCAGACACCATGCATTGGTGCTTTTAAACCTTAATGTTTCACAAATGAACCTCAGATGAAATTTAAAATCTTGCTGAGTGTGGTCAATATGTTCATCATCAGGCACTAGTCAGAGAAAATGTCAAGAGGACACTGGCTTTGTCCTGGTCCTGTGGAGGAGACTACCCCCGCACCTGTCCCTCTTCTCACCTGTCCACCTGATCACCCATCCTACCAGAACAGGTAGCATACTGACAGAAACACAATGGGCACACTAATGGCAGACAGCTGGCAGCACTCCTGGAGTGAATATTTCCTCCACACCCGAGGGAAGGACTACTTCAGGGTCCCTTATTTTGAGCTGCAATACCCTAGGTCCAGAAGGAAGCAAGGACCAGCTGCTCAGTTCCAGCTGATTTGCCACTAGATCCTGCTACTGGTATCTGTCCTCCTTCACAGATCAGTGCAAGGAAATCTTCTGAGATTCATGTCCCACTTTACCCTCAAACTAGCAAAGTGCTCTGTTAATAATAGGCACATACTGCAGTTTATTGAAAAGCGGGTAATAATAACAGTAATAAAAGCTACCATTTATTATTCTCCTATATACCGGGGTGTGAACTACACATTTTTAATATGCTGTTATGGTTTAATTCATACAAAAAGCTCTGTAGGTGTGTGGTATCATCTCTAGCATGCAAATGAGAAGACAGAAAATTATAGGAAGCAGAATTACTTGCCCATGAAAATCATCCTCATGATCATCATCACAAGAATATTTATTGAATTTTTCTTTTGCTAGTTTCAACTTTAAGTGACTTACATATAATAACTCATTTAATTCTTTTTTCTACCACATGAGTTTTATACTGACATTATCCCAATATTACCATGATGAAATAGGGGAAGAAGAAAAGCAAACTTGCCCAAGGTCACTCAGCTACTGAATATCAGTTTGGGTTTAAACATTAGCAATTATACCTCTGACCAGCATTCTTAATTATGATGTAGTACATTCTTGTTTAAAGGATTTCAACTTCAATTCTGTAATTTTGAACCACTATTTAATGACATACAATCATTATATAATTTACAAAGTTATTCTTCTAAAAATTGGAAGCAATCTTTCTTGTATTTATTGTAATACCAAAAAAACTAGATTATAGGTATTTAAGAAGTGTATATAGAAACATCTTTAGACTATAATGAGTTGAAAAAATTGACCTGCATTCTACTATGATTTGAAGAGTGAAATGGAATTCAATTAATAAAAAATTAATTAATAAAGGAATTTAAAAAGACTATATTATATTAGTCCTTTGGATAACTTTATTCGTTATTTTGAAGAGATATTTTAAGAAATTATCTTTATGAGTCTTGTCCAGAATTGCTGTTGAAGTTGTTTATGATATTCCATAGTACCTTCTTAATTGAAAACACTAGGGAAACAATTTTCCATTTCATTGACATTAAATTTGACCTTCTTCTGAAAAAAAATGAGTTACTTTAATCTTATGAACCTTGTGAATCATGTAGTGTATTTTGTCTATTCGTTTATTCTGGCTGGTAAAAAAATCACAGAGACAAATTTACAATACACCCTAAGCAAATATTTATGGATTCATAGCCACATTTGGTATATTAACTTCAATGCATTTTTATTTTGAATTTCTGCATTTATTTCACTATGCATACTAAAATGATTTTTTAAGTGAAGACTGTTTGTTAATTATTAGTAATCAGTCATACTGAAGACACTTGGGGTGATGGTTATTCTGTACCTTCAATTTCATTGTATTGATTAGAGTATCCTTAAAATCTTGCAATAAGAGAATTCCACAACTCAATTTGGAGTGTGAGCAGATACAAAGCACCACCTGAGAGGGCTGCAGGAAACAGAGTTCTCAGGAGCCAGGTGTCAGTTAAGGTAAGAAGTCAAGGGACAGCTATTAGAAGTTTTAGGATTAAGGGGATTTATTGGTTATTCCACAGGAGTTCCAGAGAGCACATTGGAAAGTTTTAATACAACTCAGATTAGATACACACAGACATGTAAGGTGGTAAATCAGGAGGATGATGCATGTGCTCAGAACTTTGAGCATTAGGATGCAAAACATTCATGGTTGTGAGGCATGATGGGAGTCTTGAACATGTTTGAAGGTAGTTCTGTGTTGTCAATGTCCAATTACTGATTACTGGATTTCATGAAATGGGACTTTTGAACAGCTACTGCCTCCTGGGTGGAGGATGGATGGGGAGAAGGACAATCTCATGGGTAACACAAGGCAAGGGGAAGACCCTGGCATGGAGTTCCCACGTAGACAGAGCAGGTAGAGCAGATCCTCATAAAGATGCCAAGTGAGCTTGCTTCAGAGGAATCTCATCTTCTGATGATGTTGAACAAGAGAGGATGCACAGGAAGTGGGTTTGCCCTGTATCAGTTCAGAGTCATATGGAATATTAAGTGCACATATTACTGAAAAGGAGCCCAGTGATAGAATTCATACCCTATGCTTATAAGTTTCCTGTCATAAGGAAAGAAAGCTAGCGTCTGTACTGAAAAGGCTTACTTAAGGCAGGCAATAATAATAATAAGTTCCTAATATTCTACTAATATCACAGGCCATTGCTCTGAGGTGTGAAAGCATTTGCACAGTAGAGAGGATGAGATGTCAAACTGACGAGAGCACAAAGAGAAAGATGTGAGATTTTATGCAAAGGAGGTGTAGGTGCATTTGAAGCAGTGGGTTCAAATAATGTTTGTTTTGTAGGCGACGAGGGGTATGTGTAGAGCAATTACAGGGATGTCGCAATGGTCTAAGTTACAGGAATTTATAACTAATTGTGGAATCCCACTGTTACCTGAGATTATTCTGATTATAATGATCTATGTCTTACAGGAAATCAATGAAGTCTGTGTTATTTCTTTGACTTCTTCAGGGTTTTTGTTCTGATGGCCATTTTTGACATGATTTTTCTCCACCTGTTGGATGCTGGCCTGTTACTTTTCACTGTCCATTGCTGAACCACACTTTTCTCAAACTGCATTAGTCATATTTTCTTTCATGCAGCACTCATTTTTGATTTGGTCACTTTTGTAGAGGTTTTGCTGGTTTTGGCAATGGTAGCTCAAGACACCAAAACTGAAATTCGACATCACTGTGAACAAATATTGGGCCATCCACCCCTACAGCCGGAAATGTCATACCAAGGCCATTTCCACCTGCCTGCTACAGATCACACATATTTCCAAACTCTCAGCACAATGCTTGCATCTTCCAGTTGCTCAGATTGCTCCCAATCCTCTGAATTTAAATTAATTTCATTTGCAAAGTAGTTTAGCTGTCACTCTAAACCTATTAGATTATCTCCTTCCCTTCATGGAAATACTTTTCTTAATAAGAGTAGCAATCTACACCAGAGAGGAATTATGACAATGTTTTAGTGCAAAGAGGTAGCAATCAATTCTGTGGTTTTAAACAGAATGCTTTTATACCTTAAAAAAGCACAAGGAAGTAGTACATATTATTGAGAAAAGAAAGCAACAGAGGAAGTTTGTAATAGAATTCAGGAGTTTTATTCAAACAGAATAAATCAAATTTGGTTTATCTCTACTCACTAACATCAGGGAATTTTCCAATGTGATAAGAATTTAATACATTTATAAACTCTTACTAGAACGACACAACTCTTTTTTAAAAAGCGTGCTTAAAGAATGTTCACTGGCATGAAAATGTGAAAAATTAATGAATAACTACAGCTGTTATTTTTGCAAGTATTTACTTTCACTGATTTTTATTCTTCAGGTTTAATGTAGTGCCTAGGAAAAAAAGAATAGATAAAATTGAACTTTAAAAAAAAAATTGCTGCAGCTGAAATGAGAGAGAGAAGTTCAGCTTAAAAGAAGTATGTTTGCATCTTTGTTACTTCTCATAAGTCTAGTTAAACTTTTATTCTATTCTGAACTTTCCAGACTAGAAAAGTGTCACTAAAATAATACACTTCTATGAATCCTTTAAAGTGGATTTCCAGATAGAAAAATAAAGTTATTTTTTTTTTTAAAAAGACAGGTACTCATTTGTAAACTGAATTCACCAATAAATTCATGTGTGCTTTTTAAAAATTTCCTATTTTGCAAAGAAACATACTGAGTTTCTTTTTTTCTTCCATGAAGATGCACAATTAACACCCTTTTAAAAAATTGTTCTTATTAGTTATTCATGAGAATAAAAAGTGTTTTGATATATTATACATATAGTAGTATAAATTCTCATTCTTTGGGTTGTAAATGATGTAGAAATACTTTGGTCATGAAATCATATATGTATATAGGTTAGTAATGTCTGAATCTTTCTACAATTTTTCCTATTCCCATTTCCCCATCCCTTCCCTTCATTTCACTTTATCTAATCCAGATACTTCTATTCTTCCTAACCTCCCCCTTCCCACTGTTATTATAAGTTAGTATTTGCATGTCAGAGAGAACATTTGGCCTTTGGTTTTGGGGGCCTGGCTTATATTAACTTAGCATGATCTTCTCCAATTCCGCCCATTCACTGACTGGAGTGAGATGAAATCTTAGTTTTGATTTGCAGTTCTCTAATTGTAGAGATGTTATACACTTTTTAATATATTTGTTGACTGATCATATGTCTTCTTCCATGAAGAGTCTGTTCAATTCCTTTGCCCATTTGTGATTGGGTTTTTGTTTTCTTTCTTTCTTATTTTTAGTGTTAAGTATTTAGAGTCCTTTATATATCCTGGAGATTAGTGCTTTATCTGACTTGGTATGGTAAAGATTTTCTCCCATTTTGTAGGCTCTCTCTTCACATTTTTGGTTGTTTCCTTTGCTGTGAAGAAGCTATTTAGTTTGGTTTCATCTCACTTGTTGATTCTTGATTTTACCTCTTGCTTTTCATGAGTCTTGTTAAGGAAGTCAGTTCTTAAACTGGCATGATATAAATTTGGGTCTACTTCTTATCTAGTAGATGCAGGGTCTCTGGGCTAATACTAAAGTCCTTGGTCCACAGTGAGTTGAGTTTTGTGCAGAGTGAGAGATAGGGGTTTATTTTCGTTTTGCTACATATAGATTTCCAGTTTCCCAAACACCATTTGTTGAAGAGGCTATCTTTTCTCCAATGTTAAGTTTTTGGCACCTTTGTCTAGTATGGGATAACTGTATTTATGTGGGATTTTCCACTGTGCCTTCTATTCTGTATCATTGGTCTACATGTCTGTTTTGGTGCCAATTCCATGCTATTTTTGTAACTATGACTATGTAGTATAGTTTAACGTCTGGTATTATGATGCCTCCTGCTTCACTTTTCTTCTTAAGGATTGCTTTGGCTATTCTGGGTCTCTTCTTTTGCTGAATGAATTTCATAACTATTTTTTTCTATTTCTATGAAGAATGGCATAGGGATTTTAGTAGGAATTGCATTAAATCTATACAACATTTTTAGTAGTATGGCCATTTTGACAATGTTAATTCTGCCTATCAAAGAACATAGGAGATCTTTCCATCTTCTAAGATCTTCAATTTCTTTCTTTAGTGTTCTATAGTTTTCATGTAGAGGACTTTTGCCTCTTTTGTTAGATTGATTCTTAAATATTTTAATTTTATTTGAAGCTATGTAAATATAGTAGTTTTCCTAATTTCTCTTTCAGTAGATTCATCACTGATATATAGGAACACAATTGATTTATGGGTGTAAACTTCATATCCAGCTACTTTGCTAAATTCATTTATGAGTTCTAGAAATTTTCTGGTGGAGTTTTTTGGGTGTTCTAAATATAGAATCATGTCATTGGCAAATAGGGATATTTTGAGTAATTCTTTTCCAAGTCCTATTCCTTTACTTTCTTTCTTCTAATTGCTCTGGCTAGAACTTCAAGGATGATGTTGAGTAGAAGTGGTGAAAGAGGGCATCCTTGACTTGTTCCATATTTTAAAGGGAATGCTTTCAATTTTCTTCATTGAGAATCATGTTGGCCTTGGGTTAAGATATATAGCTTTTATAATGTTGAGGTATGTTCCTACTATCCCTAGTTTTTCTAGAGCTTTGAACATGAAGGAATGCTGTATTTTGTCACATGCTTTTTCTGCATCTGTTGACATGATCATTATTCTTGTGTTTAAGTCTATTTATGTGATGAATTACTTATTGATTTCCATGAGTTGAACCATCCTTGCATCTCTGGGATGAACTCCAGTTGATTATGGTACACTATCTTTTTAATATGCTTCTGTATGTGATTTTCCAGAATTTTATTGAGAATCTTTGCGTCTATGTTCATGTGGGCTATTGATCTGAAGTTTTCTTTCCTTGATGTGTCTTTATCTGATTTTGGCATCAGGGTGATACTAGCTTCATAGAATGAGTTTGGAAGGGTTCCCTGCTTTTCTATTTTATGAGGTAATTTGAGGAGGATTGGTGTTAATTCTTCTTTGAAGGTCTGGTAGAACTCTGGTGAGAAGCCATTTGGTCCTGGGCTTTGCTTAGTTGGTAGGCTTTTGATAGTGTCTTCTATTTCTTTGCTTGAATTTGTTCTGTTAAATTGTGTATGTCCTCCTGATTCAGTTTGGGTAGATCATATGCATCTAGGAATTTGTCAATGTCTTCAAGATTTTCTATTTTATTGGAGTATAAGTTTTCAAAATTGGTTTTGGTTATCATCTGTCTTTCAGTAGTGTCTGTTGTGATATATCCTTTTTCATTATGAATTTCAGTAATTTGATTTTTATCTCTGTTAGTGTGACTCAGGGATTATCAGTTTTATTATTTTTTCAAAGAATCAATTATTGTTTTGTCAATTTTTTGAATTGTTTGTTTTGATTCTGTTCATTATTTCAGCTCTGATTTTAATTACTTCCTGTCTTCTGCTTTTGGTGTTGATTCGGTCTCCTTTTTCTAGGGCCTTGACATGTAATGTTAGGTTATTTGGTGATTTTTATTATTTTAGTGAGAGTGCAATGTAATGAACTTTCCTCTTAGAACTGCATTCATAGTGTCCCAGAGATTTTTATATGTTGCGTCCCTATTCTGATTTACCTCTAAGTATTTTTTAAATTTCATCCCTGATTTCTTTTGCTATCCATTTGTCATTCAATATCATATTTTTTAATCTCCAGGTGTTAGAGGAGCTTCTAAATTTTATTTTATTGCTGATTTCTAACTTCCTTCCACTATGATCTGTATGAAAGCAGGGTATTACCTGCATTTTTTTGTATTTGCTAAGACTTGCTTTGTGGCATGAGATATGCTCTATTTTAGAGAAAGATCTGTGTGCTCCTGAGAAGAAAGTATATTTGATCATTGAGGGATGAAACACTCTATATATGTCTGTTAAGTCTAAAATATTGATTACATTATTTAATTTTATAGTTTCTTTGTTTATTTTTTGAGGATTTATCCAGTGGTGAGAGGTGTGTTAAAGTCATCCAGAATTATTGTGTTGTGATCCATTTAACTGTTGAAATTGAGAAAGGTTTATTTGATATATATAGATACTCCATTGTTTTGCACATAAATATTCACAATTACTATGTCTTGTTCATGTATAATTCTTTTAAGCAGTATAAAATGTCCATTTTTTCCCTTCTGATTAACTTTGCCTTGAAATCCACTTTCTCAGATACGAGGATAGAAACATCTGCTTGTTTATGAGATCCATGTGAGTGATATATTTTTTCCCATCTTTTCACCTTCAGTCTGTTGGTGTCTTTGCCTATGAGGTGAGTCTCTGAAGACAGCATATTGTTGGGTTTTGTTTTTTAATCCAATCTGTCAATCTAAGTCTTCTGATTGATGAGTTTAGGCCATTTTGCATTCAAAGTAATTATTGAGATATTATTTGTACTCCCAGTCATTTTGGTTTATTTCTGGTTTTTAGTTTGAATTAGTTTTTCTTTTGATTGACTAGTCCTCTACTGCAGTTCCTCCCTTTGCTAATTTTCACTAGTATTTTCCATTCCTTCTTCATGAAATATTTTGCTGAGACTGTTCTGTAGTGCAGACTTTCTAGTTGTGAACTCTTTTAACTGTTATTCATCATGGAAGGTTTTTCTTTAATCTTCAAATCTGAAATTTAATTTTGCTGGGTATAGTATTCTTGGTTGGCATTCATTTCCTTGCAATGCTTGGTATATATTATTCCAAGACCTCCTCAATTGATGGTCTGGGTTAAGATATCAGCTGAGATCCAATTTGAATTCCTTATAAATCTGACATTTTTCTCTGGCAGCCTTTAGAATTCTATCCTTAGTCTTTATGTTAGACATTTTTATAATAATGAAACCTGGTGTGTGGTTGTTGTAATTTTGTATGTTTGATTTTCCATTTCATTCTCTAGGTTTGGGAAATTATGTGATATTATTTCATTGAAAAGATTGCTCATTCCTTTGGTTTCTATCTTTGTGCTTTCATCTATCCTGATAAATCTTAAATTTGGTCTTTTCAGGTTGTCCCATATTTCTTGGAAGTTCTGTTCATGGCCTCTTAACATCTTTTCTCCATGGTCAACTTTCTTTAAAGACTACATGTTTTGTCTACATTGCCTGAAAATCTTGTCTTCCAAGTGGTCTAGTCTGTTGGTCATACTTTCCATTGAGTTTTTAATTTGGTTTATTGTCTGTCATTTCAAGTGTTTTTGCTTGATTTCTTTTTTGAAGTGATCTTTCACCTCCTGTATGTTCTCTCTGATTTCATTCCTTACACTGTGCTTTACTTCTTGGATCAGTTTAACATTTACATTCTAAACTCCTTCTCTGACATTTCTTCCACTATGGTGTCAATGGAGTCTATTATTTATTGGAGCATCCTGGTTTGTTTAGAGAGATTTGTTCCCTTATTTTTTCATGTCATTTGTGTGTCTACCCGTCTAGTGATATGCTGAGTCAGTAAAGTTCCTACCCTGTAGGCTTATGGTGTCCATGAAGGTTTCCAGTACCTCACAGTTTAGGGGGAGACAGATAATAACAACAACCAATGCAAACAATATACAGTCTTAAACCAAATAGCTCCTACTAAGACATCTACAGTTTTGCTGCAATATACAGATATGATATGTGCAGTTATTGCCTATAAAAGAAACAGCACACTTACAAAAGGGTTTACAATTCAAATGGTGGACAAGGAGAGAACAGAAGTGGTATAGGATGTGATGATTATGTGGAAGGAGGAGAGAAAATAGAAGTAGACAAAGGAAGAGTGAAAGAGGGAACAATAGAGGTTGGCTCTTAGCAGGAGAAAAGGGAGAAAGAGAAAGAAAACAGGTTAGAGAAAAATACATATAAGGTAAAAATTTTTAAAATTAAATATATTAAGAAAAAAGTAAAAATAAAAGAATATAAGACCAAACTGAAATATACTAATCAGACATTCTAGTACTCAATAAATAGATGCATGAAAAATAACTGGTTTAAAAAATGGTAGAAATATGAGAGAAAAAAGAAAAAGAAAAAAAAACTGAAGTAGATGAAAAGTTGAAGAACTGTTTCCATTGGAGGTCAAAAGATTTTCGTCTTCCCTTCTCTGCAGTCTTAAGTCTAGAGTGTGATGCTTGTTCACACTCCGTGTGGGGTTGCTAGGGTGAGAGGGTTAATTCTGCAGGTGGAACTCCTGAAGGCAGGGTTTAAACTTAGCTATACCCCAGTCTTTTTGCTGAATGCCTGTTGGTCTGGAGAGCTTAAATCAGCACACCTCCAGGGCCCAGCAATTGCTGGTCCATGTTGGAAGATTGCACACCAGGAATCTCCTTTGGGATCCACTCGTGTGGTATAGGAGCCATTTCTTAGTCCACTACAACACCCGTGGACCCTACCATTCCTGGTCTCTGATTAGGTCTCCAAACTCAATCTCTCCTGCCCCTACCCTTTCAAATTCCTGGTCAGGCACTTCTCTTCTGGCTGATCCTGCAAGCAGCCAAATTGGAAGGGGAGGGGAACCCAGGTGGGTTTCCATGACCAGCATTCCCCTGTGTAAACCTCTCTCCCTGTTTGATTTTCTCCTGGTCACTTGCGCACACACTCTGTAGCACAGCATTGTTTCCCTGGCTTGTTTTTTAGGATAGACTTGGGTCTACCAGAAATCTGCTCCCCCAGCTGCTGACCTCTGTGCGGCAGCTGCAAAATAGTTCCTTTCTCTGCCCTCTGCACACCACTGGAAAGATGTGGTTTCTTCCCCATACACGGATATTGTGCAAAACACCTTACAGTTTACTTGGG
Source organism: Glaucomys volans (assembly GCA_020662805.1). Taxonomy (NCBI): domain Eukaryota; kingdom Metazoa; phylum Chordata; class Mammalia; order Rodentia; family Sciuridae; genus Glaucomys; species Glaucomys volans. Next base: position 188,839 of record JAJEJO010004370.1, read on the forward strand.
CAGTGTCTTTGATCTCTAAACTCTCTGTATCCCAAAAGGCCCCAGACCTCCTGAGAATGTGGGTTCCTTTAATTCCCTTATTGCTTACTGAGTTCACCCAGGAACCATTCTGGCTTATGGCTCCAGCCACTACCATGGCTGTGGCAATGGGGGTTTCTTCCTTATTTTATTACATTCATTCTCCTGAGTTCTTTGTTTGTTTTGAGAGTCTAGCTTTAAATTCCAGTAAAATCCCCCCGATTTTGTTCTTTCACCCAACTTGCTGAAAAGCTGCTTGTCTCTTTCTCTTGGTTTCATACCACCGAGATGCCAGGGAAGCAACCTCTCCATTCTACCATCTTCCTCTCTCCCTAAATGGAGTTTCTAATGCCAGTTATGCTTTAGAGTTCTTGGATGAGTAGCCATTGATTCTAGAATCAATTCTTTGGGTTTCTTTGTTGGAGAAAATATTTAAGGCTACCATAGTCGTTTTTTTTCCCAAGTCTAGGATTCATCAAAGCTGGACTGGCTGTAGAAATTACTTTGTATTACACTATTTACACACATGCCCACAGACACACAAATTTTTCTGTCACTCATTTCTGAGGTATTTAATCAGATTCACCTGAAATAAATTGTTCCCTTTTAGTAACTATTGAATTTTTCTCCTAAATACTGGTAAAATCATTGATTTAAACTGATAATTTATTGTGCATGGCACTAGAATCAGTCCACAAGGGGGCTCCCTTGCTTTAATTTTCAGAACTTCCTTTAAAATGGATTATGACACTTTTGAAGAATTTTTTTTTTATCTTTGCAGAAGAATTTAATAAACCAATTTTAAATGCATCAGAAACTCTGAATGTATTAATGGGTCACATTAACCTGAAAGAAAGAAGTACAGCCTCCACACTCTCTGGGGCATCTCATTTTCCTTGGAATTTTTTTTTTTTTTTTTTTTTTTACTGAATGTCATCTTGGTGTGACGAAGTTGTGCTTCTCTAAGTTGTGGGAAGACAACTGTATTACTGATTGCATGAACAGCATGAGACAAATAACATAATTGCAATGGTTAAGTTCTGTAAAGCCCTCATGTGTTCCATGTGACAAAATGCTATTTCAAATGGGCAGACACATAGCCAAATAATTTCTACACAGTTATTCTTTTTTTTTTTTCAAATCTATTTTTTCCTCCAAAAAATAGGATTTGAGAGTACTTGAAAATATCTACTCAAGCATTCGTTAGGCTCTTTTTCAGATTCCCCACTGTTTTTTCATTTCAGTTCAAAAAAGATTGTTGAATGCTTGCTATATTACAAATACTATTTTGAAAAACAGATAACTTTAGAACATAAAGAACTGGTACCCCCAAGCAGCTTACAGTTTTATAGAAGAGAGCAAGACACAATTGTGTAGCAAAAGGATGGAGGTGCTGAATAATGAAGGTTTGCATCTTGAAAGTCAGAAATGAAGAGTATGAACTTTGGTTAGGTTTAAGCCTATTGAGTTTATTGCATTATAAGACATTGTAAGGGAAATATTTGTGGCTTGTGTGCCTATGTCAGTCACTGTGCTGAACATTTTTTGTAAGTCCTTTTATGTAATCCTTATGCTGCCCCAGGCAGTGGATGGGATCATTAGCTTTCACTTCCAGCCCTCCGACACAATTTTACTTCAATTATTAATGGACGCCAAAACAATCCTGTGAAGCCCAGTTCATCCTCTAGGTGGCGCACTAGTCTTTTTTGTTGTAAAGGAGACTTCACTATCCTGGTCTATTCCCCCAACTCCTTTCTAAGAAAGAGTAAAATTCCCCAGGAAAGACCATATGTTTTCAAATCTTACAAAATTCTGTGAAGGAGATTATTGGCCAAGTAATTTTTGAATGTCTGCTGTATACTATCGTAGCAATAATATAAGTGGGTAAACCAAAGAAAAAAGATCCTTAACCTTTTAGAGTTTACCTGCACATTAATTCACAAGAGTAATAAAGCACATGACGAGAAGCTTTCTGTTACCGAGAGCAATTTTAATGTAATGAGTATTTTTAAAAGACAGAGAAGATAGCATCAAAGTGTAAAATGGAGGTTGCCAAGGATGGGAGAGGGGACATGGGGGGTTGTTGGACAAAGTCTGCAGTGTTTCAGGTATGCAGGATCAATCAGTTCTTGAGAACTGATGTGCCCCTCTTGACTGTAGTCAATGATACTGTATTGTATAGTTGAAATTTGCTGAGAGTAGATTGCAAGTGTTCTCACCGCAAAAAAGGTAACCATGTGAGGTGATGGATATGTTAATTAGTTTGTGTTGAACAATCTAAAATATGTGTATCAATACATCAAGCTGTATACCTTAAATATATATGACTGCTATTTGTCAATTATACCTCATTAAAGCTAAAAAAACATAAAGGGAAATGGGGTCAGGGAGACATTTAAGTTGTGGAATAATAGGACCTGAGCTGACCATTAAACATAAACTGTGAAAGGTCAAGGATCTTTATCTTCTTGTTTTCCCATGTCTATATCCCTAGCACACAAGTATATAGTAAACATTCAAAAATTACCAGGTCAACAAGACCAAGAGAATGGTGGAAAGAGTCAGGGGAGGGAGGAGGGCAGGGCAAATGGAGAAACTAGAGCAAGAAGTTGAACAATTATGCTGCATGCATGTGCAAAGATGTCACAATGAATCCCACTATTGTGTATGGCCATAATGCACCAATGAAGAAAAACAAAAGAAAAAATACTCGGTCAATAATCTACCTCCCAAATATTATCTGTTAAGAGTCAGAGAACATATTTTTGAGTTTGCAGACCATACATGCTTCACAGCAACTATTCAGTTCTGCTGTCTTAATGTGAAAAGCAGCATAGACAATACAAAAAAAGAATTAGCATGACTCTGTCCCAGTGAAATTTGATTTGCAAAAACAGGCGGCCAATAGATAGGCAGTAGTTTGTAGGGTCCTGGTCTAAACTCTCCTATCCCTGCTGTGCAGTTGCTGGGGTGCTCAAGATATTAGAATTTGACATTGTGTGACTGATGACAATCCAGATACCATGGAAGTGGGGAACCATGTCTTGGTATTTATTTTGGGATCTTTTTGCCTTATATGAGATATTGACGAAAGAGATAATTGTCAGTGCCTATGTTTTCTCTTTTAATGGCAGTGTGTTTGAGTGTGAATGTGTGTGTGAGGACCACTGACTATGTTAGAAGAGTCTTTCCAATCCCACGCAAGTTGGTAATAGCTTTGGAAATGAGCAGTAGTCACGGCTTATATAGCAGAGCAAAAGTCTTTACTGTTTGATTGTTCTCTGTTTAAATATTTGTTTGCCCTTTAACTGTAGTATTTTCATCACTGGAATTACTTGGAAAACAGAGAATAAAAACAACCTGTCTCTAAGCTCTACTCAATTTATATAGATGAGAAAGAAGAGCCAACAGCCAAAGTGTAGATAGTTTAATGACACCTAAAGTACTAACATTGAGTGGCCAGAACTCGTTGCTGTCATTGCTCCTCAACCTTCACACCTGTGCTTCCAGGACTTCACTGTGGCACTTGGTGATGCAGAAGAGATATAGCAATCACTTTAAGCAGAGACCTCCTTGGAAAGAGATCAAGGCTGCCCTAAGGCCTGCTATGTCCCCCTATGTCAAGTTCATTAATGTCTTGCATACTGTGATGATCAGCCGTCTCTGCAGCCACTGGATTGGTGTCCAGATACTTGGTCAGACGTAATTTTGGGTGTTTTAGTGAGGGTGGACTGTATAACATTAATATATGAATTGATCAACTGAATAGGGCACCTCGTCTTCCCAAGTGTGAGTGGACTACATCTTCTCTGATGATGCCCTGAATAAGCAAAAAGACGATCCTTCCTCCTAGTGACAGAGAATTCTCCCCATGTGATGGCCTTCAAATTGTGGTGTCAGCTTGTTTTCTGCTTTTGTATTGGAACCCAGATATTGGCACCCCTGGGTCTTCTGTCTTCCAACTCATGCAGCAGATCTTGGGACTTGGCAGCTCCCTAATCATGTCAGCCAATTTCTAATCTCTTGCTATATATATATATATGCATCCTGTTGGTTTTGTTTCTCTGTCTTTATCTACACACACACACACACACACACACACACACACGGTTCCCCTAAGCACTGGCCTCTGTGCTCCAGCACTGGGAACCTCTCCTGTCCTCTGCTCTTCCCGGTGAACACTGGCTCTGCAGACTCCCTTTGCCCGGACTGGGGATGCAGTGCAGCAATGACCGCTTTGCCTGCTGCAGCTGGAACACTGAGATTCTCGTTTCTACTATGCAAGTTTTCACCATGAGACTTCAGTGTAGGAAGGGGACACATGGCTCCCCCAGCTGTGGTTAAACCAGGGGAGGACGACGTGGTTGACATCTCAATTAGAAGAAGACTATGTTTTGCTGCACACTTTGCTAAAGCTGAACTACAAAGTATTATTTATATTTTTTAGGTCTTCATAGAAAATAAACATTATGAAAACCATTTTCAAAACAGAAATTCAATCATCTTCACAATTCACTAATAACTCCTGGAACACAATACAGATGAAATTTATAAATCAAAAATGGCCTTGGTGTTTTTTTTTTTTTTTTTTTTTTTTTTCTTGGTTTGTGGCCCAACTTCTTAAGGTTTAGATTGATTTTTTTTTTAAAGTCTCTGGCTTGTGGACATATGGTAATTTGTTTAATTTCTTTAATGGACCTAAAAGTGACATTAAAATGCCCTGACATCAGCGATGAACTTGAAGAAAGCAAGGCATTTGCTTTCTGTACGGTTCTATTGAAATATCTGGAATCAAAGAAGCAGTTTGCATCTCAAGGCTGTTTGGAAAACAAGGCATAAATCTTTACTTGATAAGAGGAACAGATCGATAGAAAACAAAACACATTTATATGTTCCCGATCGCATTACAGATGGGGAATGGAACACTTAGGTTAACCTATTGTCCAGGAAGAGCCATTCAACTCTGTTGTGTACAGAGAATATAATTTCAGGAGTTTTGTAATTTTTTGCAGTAAGCACTTCTATTTTTTTTTAAGTATCTCTAACCCTTTTTTATGGGTTGAAAATTTGAAAGGTTTTCTTATTTTTAACATGATTAAATTTCCCTGCAAAATGCTGAAACAAACAGAAAAAAAGAACACAGTGTCTCTACTTAAAACTGAAGGAAAACTACTTTGACATTCATAGTTGCTAGACAAAGTCATTTTTTTTAAGAGCAAGAAAACATTGGAAAATACCGAGTTGTAACAATGAGAAAAGAATAATTATGACCCTATATAGTGAATATTAAATCGAGTTCACAGGCAAGGATTAAAAAGATACACTCTCACAGATTATCAAATGAAGCAAATTTCTGTTAGATCTTGACTTGGTTTATAACTATTTTAGTAATGAAAATAATGAAAAATTATCTTACTGTTAGACTCTCTTAACTACTTTCTAAGGGAGAGTTATTTTGTTTCCTTTGACAGATTTTCTGAAAAATACTTGTGATTTTCTACTTGCAACAGAATCTTGCATTGTAAAAGAATGATTCCTCACTAAACTTTTAAAATTCTATGCCAGGAGCAGATATATGTCTGTGGTTCTGAAAGCAGCTGCCCATGAGGCAGGAAGGAAGGCAGGCTGCTTTCTCTCCTGGAGCCTGTGCAGAGCTCAGCCTTGCCACGCCAGGCCCCCTCACCTTGTTTCAAAGAGCATTTTGGACATCCCTTCTGGAGCTAGATTTTGCACACGCCATGTGTCCGTTGCACATTATAATAAAATGTCACTTATTCCTGGCCACATAGCACAAACTGGTTGCTTCTGTTCTGACATTACTGGATCCCACACTAAAAGGGTGCTTAGAAAATATTCAGAAATGGTACAACTGTGGGTCACAAATTTTCCCTTCTTCTGTTTGGAGCAGCAAGTGTATTTTAACTATAAAGTGAGATTTTAGTAATTCTATTCTTTTTAAAATGTATTTGTTTAGTTTTAAATTTTATTTTTACAGACTGCATTTTGATTCGTTTTACAGAAATGGGGTACAACTTTTCATTTCTATGGTTGTACACAGTGTAGATTCACACCATTCCTGGAATCATACATGCACATAGGGTAATAATGTCTGTCTCAGTCCACTATCATTCCTTCTCCTGCCCCCTCCCTTCCTCATTTCCCTCTACACAATCCAAAGTTCCTCCATTCTTCTCTTAACCCCACCCCCGCTCCTCCCACCCTGTTATGTATCATCATCCACTTATCACATAAAACATTCTGCCTTTGGTTTTTGAGATTGGCTTATTTCACTTAACATGATATTCTCCAACTCCATTCATTTACCCTCAAATGTCATGATTTCGTTCTTCTTTATGGCTGAAGAATATTCTATTGTTTCCATATACTACAGTTTCTTTATCCATTCATCAATTGAAGGACCTCTAGTTTGGTTCCACAATCTAGCTATTGTGAATTGGGCTGCTATAAACATTGATGTGGCTGCATCACTGTAGTTTGCTGCTTTTAAGTCCTTTGGGTATAAACTGATGAGTGGGATAACTGGGTCAAATGGTGGTTCCATTCCAAGTTTCCTGAGGAATCTCCATACTGCTTGCCAGAGTGGCTGCACCAATTTGCAACTCCACCAGCAATGTTTGAGTGTGCCTTTTTCCCCCACAGCCACCCAAGACCTATGTTGCTTATGTTCTTGATAATAGACTTCTAATTGGGGTGAGATGAAATCTTAGGATGATTTTGATTTGCAGTTCTCTAATTACTAGAGATGTTGAGCACTTTTTCATATATTTGTTGATTGCCTATATATCTTCTTCTGTGAAGTGTCTGCCCAGTTCCTTAGCCCAATTATTGATTGGGTTCTTGCTATTTTTGGTGTAAAGTTTTTTAAGTTCTTCATAAATTTTGGAGATTAGTGCTCTATCTGAAGTGTGTGTGGAAAAAGATTTTCTCCCACTCTGTTGGCTCTCTTTTCATATTATTGATTGTTTCCTTTGCTGAGAAAAACCTTTTTTAGTTTGAATCTATCCCATTTATTGATTCTTACTTTCATTTCTTGCTCTCTGGGAGTCTTGTTAAGGAAGTCTGGTCCTAAGCCAACATGAGGAAGATTCAGGCCTACTTTTTCTTCTATTTGGTGAAGGGTCTCTGTAGACAAAAAAACCAAAGGACAAATGTTTTCTCTGACGAGCGGATGATGGTAATGGGGTGGTTGGGGGGGAGGGGGAAGAGAAGAATGGAGGAAGTTAGGATGGTGTAGAGGAAAATGGGGCCAGAGTGGGTGGGGGAAGGAAAGATAGTAGACTGAGACAGACAGTATTACCCTATGTATATGTATGATTACATGAATGGTGTAAATCTACATTGTGTACAAGCATAGAAATGAAAAAAATTGTACCCCATTTATGTACAATGAATCAAAATTGTCTGTAAAAATAAAAATTAAAATAAAAGAAAAAAAATGGGGATGGTAGGAACATACCTCAACATTGTAAGGGCTATCCCTGCTAAGCCCATGGCCTACATCATTCTAAATGAAGTAAAACTTAAAGCATTTGCTCTAAAAACTGGAACAAGACAGGGTTTCCCTCTTTCACTGTTTCAGCATCGTCCTTGAAACACTAGCCAGAGTAATTAGACAGAGCAAAGAAAGGGTGACGAATAGGAAAAGAAGAACTCAAGCAATCATTATTTGCTGACAACATGGTTCTATATTTAGAGGATCCAAATAACTCAACCAGAAAACTTCTAGAACTAATAAATGACTTCACCAAAGTAGTAGGATATAAAATGAATGCTCATCAATCTAATGCATTTCTATTCCTAAGTGATGAATCCTCTGAAAGAGAAATTAGGAAAACTACTCCATTCACAATAGCCTCCCCCCCCCAAAATTTATTCTATTCTAATGCCAAAAGAAGGAAGGAAAGAAGGAAGAAAGGAAAGAAAACTATAAAGAAGAAAAATCTCTTTGGTCAGATTTTGCTAAATTTAAAGGTTTTGATTTCTACCTCAGTCCTATACCCTATCACCCTCCTCTGTTGATATTGGCATTCATACTGTTTCCAATCAGTTCCAAATGCTAATTTGTTTGGACAAATACAAATAGACCTTACACTGATGATAAGATATAGGTATAATATTCTAGCAGATGGAGGTGAAATCGCATAAGAAATGTCCCTTCTAGTAAGTAGAACAAAATTTATAAATGGAATCAGAATTGTGGATTCACAAACTCATGGCCACGATCCAGTTCTAAAGAAATTCTCTCTGGAAACCTGGAAGGTGACTAAGAGATGATCTTTATGAATAGTTTAAATAATCTAAAAGGTTCCTCAAATTATTGCTAATTGGACTAATTTTATAATACTTCCAGAAAGAATATTATTTACATAATGGTTTTTTTCTCCAAAACGTGAATTTTGTGTTCAAGTTTCCCACTCACCTTTACAATGTTGCTTTAATAAAGATAATTAAATGCTGCCACATGATAGGTTAAATGATAACAGGAGGAAAATACATAAGACTTGTATATTCCTTTAGGTGGTAACAAATACATGTTTATCTCTCCCATACATGAACTGCAATTGCTGTATTATTATCTCAGTGCATATAGATACTTACAGCATCGTGTGGGAACAAGATCAGATAGAGGGTAAGAAAACTTGAATTCTGTCACAGAATTCAATTCTATGGGCATATTTCATCACCCTGGGCAAGTTAACTAATCTCTCTGGGATGATAGTGTCCTCCTCCTCTCCCTCCCTCTTCCTCTTCTTTTTAGTCTTAATTAGTCTTGAGTAATGATTTTCAATTTTTGATGTTCAGTTTCACCCAAAGTTTTCCATTCTTAAGGATTGGCAACTCTGGGGCCTTTCACTCTCTTGACCTAGAATGGTTCTGTTTGTTGTTATTTTTGAAATTGATATTACTAAAAGTCCTAATTGGAATAAATAATTCACTAGTAAAAATTACTGGAATCACTCTCACCTGCTATCATCTCCAATGTCTCCTTAGTTATAAAAAAAATTGTGAATTGTTTCCAACAGTTGCAGGACACATGATAAAGTAAAATTATAATAATGATGTATTATGTATAATATTTACTAAATGCAATGACTTGTTGAAGAGCTTAAAATCAGTTAGCACAATTATATTCCAATAGTGACATCCCTATCCCCACTTACAGATGAGAGAACTGGGTATTCAAATTACTTCCTTAAGTTCAAACCCAAGCACACCATTTCCACATTTTAACCCCATGATCTGCTGTATCTCAGAGGGACATGTCCATAATTGCAGACACTAGACAGGCCCTTTCTAACAATACAGACCAATTGGACACAGGGTTTTATTTTTGTGTCCTTAGAACTTGTGTCAGTTATTTGCATTTCAGAAGACTCAAATGCAAGGATTTGTGTATGAAGCTCTTTCTCCGTCACTTAAAAAAATGACATCAATTGTCTCATGGCTGATGCTGCTGAAGGAACAAATGCTTGTGAAGATGCAGCTACAAAAATGTAACAGGATTAGATGTAGGAGATATTTGAAGACACAAAGTCCCAGGGGTCTGGGGACATGCTCATGGGTAGCATGTCTCTCTAGCAAGCATAAGGTCCTTGGTTCAATATCCAATGGGGGGAAATAACAATAAACTACATAGGTCCCGGATGTTGCTCTAGGTGGTAACAAATGTGCATTCATCAGTCCTCTACCATACTTGAAGTGCTAACTTATGAATCCCAGTGTGTGTGGATATCTATAGTGGGCATGGGAAAGAGAAGATAGGCAGATGCCTTGACTCTGATGCTTTTTCTTTTCTTTTCTTTTTTTTTTTTTTTTTTTTTCTGTGTGACCATAGGAAACGTATTTAGTCTCTCTTAGCTGTAATTCCTTATTAGGAAGTCTTGAAATTATAATCAAAAAAATATTCTATACACTGAACTTTCTACACTGAAATGATAAGTAAAGTACACTATGCATGATAAGTAAAGTAAAACCTCACTTCTTTTCAAATTATAATTTTCATTTGTGCATTATAATTATACACAATAGCAGGATTCATCATTACATTTCTGTACATGTATACAGTAGAACAATATAATTTGATTTATTTTGTCCCCCAGCTCCCTTTCACTTTTCACCTTGGTCCCCTTTCTTTATTCTCCTGGTCTTGCTGCTGTTTTCATAAGACACCCCCTTTCTTCTTTTCTCCTCTTTAGCTTCCAGATATGAGAGAAAATATATGACCCTTGACCTTCTGATTTTGGCTTGTTTTGTTTTACGTAATGCTCTCAAATTTCATCCACTTTTGTGAAAATGACATAATTTCGTTCTTCTTTCAGGCTGAATAAAACTCTATTGTACATATAGGCCACACTTTCTTTGTAATTCTCCCATTGATAGACACCTAGGCTGCTTCTATACTTGGGCTATTGTGAATTGTGCTGCTATAAACATAGGTATGCATGTATCACCGTGGAATGATGACCTTAATTCTAGAGGACAAATACCAAGGAGTGGTGTACCTGGGTCATACAGTGGTTCCATGCCGAGTCTTTTGAGGGATCTCCATACTGCTTTACATAAATATCAACTTACTATCCCCCCCACCAGTGCAAAAATGTTCCTTTTTCTCCACGTGCTCTCCAGCATTTATTGTTGTATTCTTGATGGCTTCCATTCTGCCTGAAATGAGATGAATCTCATGTACTTTTGATTTGCATTTCCCTAATTGTAGAGATGTTGAGCATTTTTTTCATATAGTTTTTGACCTGTTGTATTTCTTTTGAGAGGTGTCTTTTCAGTTCATTTGTCCATTTATTGATTTGGATATTTGGGGGTTTTTGGTGTTATTTCTTGTTCTTGTTATTCTTTTCTTCCTCCTCCCTTTCTTTCTCTTTTATTAATATAATGTGGCTCAAATTACCTTATTCTCAAATTTCTGACAGATAGGTATCCTCTTTATTTTGTTGAAAATAATTTAACTTATTCATCCTTAAAAACTTTTCACCAAAATAATATTGCAAAACTAATATGTTAGAGAAAATTCATATATTTCTTTTGCATATTTAATCTGCTTCATGTGGAACATTGGCCAACTTCCAGATCGCTGTAGAGAATATCTTAAGAGTTGGATCAAGGCCAGGGCTTGTGAATCTAGTCTGCAACCATGTTTTTTTCAAGTTTTGTTATTCACATAGATTTGACAGCCACTTAATAATCTCAGTGGATGTATAATGGCTCAATGGAGGACTTCTGGCTCTTTCCTAAGCCTCTGTTGTTGGAAAATACCTATGGTGCGACAGGTTTTAAGCCGTGTTTGGGTTCTCAGATTCTTCCATCTGATTATGTTTTCCTTTCCTTTTGGAAGTTAGTCCTTCCCCAGTATCTTATTCACACCAGTCCTTCAGGACTCACATTTGTCTTTCTGACCATTTAGGATTCTGTGGTTCTCACCATCCTGTGGTCATTTATCTCTCATTAAATTCATCATGAACTATTATAGTTACTTTTTATCAAATATTCCTCCAGAAATTAGCCATGGATTTCTTAGGGAAAATGTCCATGCAATAGATACTTGTGCTTTCCCTTTGAATGATAGTGCCTGGGACCTACTAATACATAAAACAATTTGTAAATACAACAATGTTCATTTCAAAACCAAAACCTGTTACCTGCTAAAGTTCCATTTGCTTATTCCATTCCTCATCTTACAGTGAATATAAATGGTAGGGAGTTGTTCTATTTTTATTTTAAATTCTATTCTATAAAGCTGACATTGATGGATGCCAGAATTTTTAAGAGAATGATCTTTTTCTGCCTATTTTGATTGCACTTGAACTTTCATTAATTTTTAATATAAAATTGAGATAAACAACCTGAAAATAATTGGTGATCTGAGAAATTCCTGACCTCACACTTTTTAATAACTTAAATAATTGGTATTATTTGCTACAGTGCTGGCAGTTTGACCAAGTGTTATGCCAAGTTAGTGATTAAAATATAAATTGGTTTTATGAGTCAAAGTATTTCCTTTCTGGATGAATAGATCTTCAGAAATACTAGCAATTGACATCATACACATTTGTAAAGTGAAACATAAAGGGGTTAGTTGCAATTACAGAGAGAAAACCTGTAGAGGTATTAAGATTGGTCTTGACAAAATTTCTCTAATCTGAGATTACCAATCTAAACACTACCATTCATTGTGGTAAAATTGGCCAAAAAATCTGCACTGTGATGTGTTTCCTTAATATTCATTCCTTAAAATTGCAGACAATCCAGTCTGCAAGTATCTATGTTTATTTGAAAATCTGGTATTTCAAATCAACAAATAAAAATATCTCCTGACGGCCATGTTCCCTCTCTATCTCTGACAGGCTGATTTTATAGAGACCATTGTGGTGCATATATGACATTAAAAATGTTCAATTACCCAAGGGTCATACTTAGGATAATATTACCTCAAAATGTTAACTTTATAAACAATTCAGACCTTCTCCTTGGAGCTGAATGGAGTTTCCTTCCTTCCTACCTGTTAGTGACAAGGATACCTGTCTGGAGGCATGAATGCCTCATAAGAACAGGTGTTACTAGGGGGTGACACATTTCAGAGGGACTTGGGGGAGGAATGGTTAAGTAGAATCTGGGAACGAAAGCTGGGAGTAGAACACCAGACGGGTTCAGGACCACATGGGTTTTGTGGCTTCCTTCTTTTCCATATGGCTTTTCCATACTCCTTTTCTGAACACTGACAGGGGAAGGGATAAGTGACAGGGACATTCTTCTTCCCTTTTCAAGCACATCCTTGCTGAGGTTAAAATCATTTGGTTGTTAACGCTAGAAAGGAAGTTTTTTAAGAGGTAGGACTGCAGGAGAGAAAAGGGTAAAAATGTGTGTGCAGTAGGGATTACCCTATCATCCAATAGAAATGAAAATTTGTACCCCATCAGTGTACAATGAATCAAAATGAAGTCTGTAAAAAAATAAAAAAAATTGGATTATTTTTAAAAAAGTTTATTGAAGCTAGTGAACTTACAGGATATTGGAGGGAAGTATTTGGGGGTGGGGGAATAGGAAAGGGTTGGGTTTTATCTTTAATTGGATGCAAGGGAAATGGCATCAATAAATTTGGAGCAAGAGCACATGGAAAGTGTTAGAGAAGAAATGGGATAGAATTTGAAAAATTCCAAAAGGAATAGGGAGATAGTGTAAATTAGCATAGGTGATGACTTTGGGAATTTAGTGCAGATTTGATCATATCTCCAATAGACTCCAACTGAAGGTAGTTTAGAGTAAGTTTGTAGTTACATAAAATTTTTGTTCATATTCATGTGCGCCACATAGATATATACTTATATGTAATTGAGATCTTAATATAAGCTTTCTTTTCATTTTTATGACACTGTAATTTGTTGCAAAAATCTAAACATTTAGAAGTAGATTTAATTTTAATTTACCATAATATCTTAGAAAATGAGTGCTCCATACTTTTTTACTTTTCAAATTCCCTATTTAGTTTTTTTTTTTTTTCAAATTAGTTTGAAATTAAATTTAACACTGTAATAAACAACCATAGACTGAAGTAGGTATAAATCTAATTATCTCTTTTGAATAATGTCCTAGAAATATTCTTCTATGGATCTCACACTTCTCCCAGTGGTTCATGTACTTGAGGCATGATGTCATTCTGTGGTGCTACAAGAAGGTTGTGAGACCTGTAGAAAGTGGGACCCAGTGGAAGGAAGGCAGATCACTTCTGTTCTTTTCTTTTTCTTTTTTAAAAATTTATTTATTTTTTAAAATTTATTTTTACAGACTTCAATTTGATTCATTGTACACATATGGGGTACAAATTTTCATTTCTATGGTTGTGCATGATGTACATTCATATCCTTATTGTTAATCATACATGTAGGGCTGGGGATGTAGCTCAGTTGGTAGAGTGCCTGCCTTGTAAGCACAAGGCCCTAGGTTCAATCCCCAGCACTGCCAAAAAAAAAAAAAAAAAATAATTCGTTTACATAAGGCAATGATGTCTCTCTCATTTCACCATTGAATGAAGAATGGGGTTCTGTTCTTGAGGGACTCTTCTTCCTCTCTCTCTCTCTTCCCACCTCCTTTTGCTTCCCAGCCACCATGACTGAGTAGCTATACTCTCATGCCATGAAATACCAGGCCACACAGACCAAAGCAACAGGAGCAAGCAACCAAAAACTGAAACCTCTGAAATCATGAGCTCAAATAAACCTCTCCTCCTTAAAAGTTGCTTACCTCAGGTGTTTGTCACAGAGATAGAAAACTGACTAACACACATTGCAATATATAATTTTTGAAGCTGTTGAGACTTATTGACAAATTACTTTCCAGAAAATTACTGCATTCTGCTCTCATCAGAAACTAGAAAATCTCCTTTTCCTCTGTCTCTTGCTGGAATGGAACACAATCATATTTTGATATTTGCTAACTTGTTAAATAAATTTGTTTTTTAATGTTAAATGGGAATACTAAGAAACTCAAGCAGTTTGGCTTTATTAGATTCTGGGGAGACTTTGGTGGCTTTTTAGAAGATCTACATGAGCTTTGTATAAGAATATTATTTACATAAAATATTAATGGATAATACATATTATTGAAAGGTTTCAGATTCATTGCCTAGGGATAATCTAGTATAACATTTTTGAAAGGGTTTTATAAGGTCTAAATAAATTAACTTTTTTAAAAAAGTTTTATTTGTTCTAATTTGTTATACATGACAGTAGAATGCATTTTGACACATCATACATAAATGGAGCATAACTTATTTATAGCCCTTGGAAGACTCTCTGCATTTCGAGTGCTGCCTGTGTTAGTTTTTCATTACTACTAGTTCTTCACTTGCAGATTCATCACCTATAGAAAATAATTCACAGAGTTTTATAACTAAAGAGAACTTAGTGACTATGGAGAAAAGTGGCAATAGAAATCTTACTGTTTCATTGATTATGCATTCTTTATTTCAATTATACAAAATGTATTTTAAGAAACAATTTAATTAAAACATTCTGGTTCAAGTGGGGAGGGTATCTGGTGTGCCTCCAACTCAGCTTTTCCTTGGTCCCTAGAGTGAGTCATCTTCAAGTCATCTCCAAAAGAGCTTTAAGTGTCATTGAATATCAGAAATTGGACACTATCACCAAAGATCAAATCCCTCATTAAAAAACAAAATGAAGACAAAACCATCCCAGAGAAGCAGATTAGTCCTTGGTTATAATAGAAGTTAAAGCAAGTAGCCCATCTCTTTGGTCTTTTCTTTGTGACTAATTCTGAACAAAAGAAAATCAATTAGTACATTCTCCAAGCATTGAAATAAAACAGCCCTTATTCAAAACATTTTGGAAGGAAGAAAACCAGAATTATTTGCTCAATAATGTCAATGGTAAAACATGCAGATTATAAACATGTGGATTATCTAGACATATTTATTTAAACTATGCTAAAAATTTGATTAGAATTATATTTTAAATTCTAATTGCACAAATATAATTAAATACTATATTCTTTTAAAATTTTTATTATTTTTATTTGTTCTTTTTTAGTTATATATGATACTAGAATATATTTTGACATATCATACATTCATGGAGTATAACTTCCCAGTTTCGTGGCTGTATATGATGTGGGGTTACATTGGTTGTGCATTTATATATGAATATAGGAGAAGATAAGTCTGATTCATTATTCATTCTACTGTTTTTCCTATTTCCGTCCTCCTCCCTTCCCTTCATTCACCTTTGTCTACTTCAGTGAATTTCTATTCTTCCCTCCCCCTAACCCCACCACCACTTATTGTGAGTTAGCATCTGCATATCATATAGAACTTTCAGTCTTTGGTTCTGTGGGATTGAGATTGGCTTACTTCACTTCTCACAAAAGTCTCCAGTTTCATCAAGTTACCAACAAATGCATAATTTCGTTCTTCTTTAAGGCTGAGTAATATTCCTGTGTGTGTGTACCACATTTTCTTTATTCATTCATCTGTTGAAGGGCGTCTAGGTTGCTTTCACAGCTTAGCTATTGTGAACTGAGTTGCTATAAACATTGATGTCACTGAATCACTGTAGTGTTCTGATTTTAAGTCCTTTGGGTATTTCAAGGAATGAGATAAATGGGTCAAATTTTGGTTCCATTCCAAGTTTTCTGAGGAATCTTCACACTGCTTTCCAGAGTGGTTTTATCAATTTACAGTTCTACCAGTAGTGGTATGAGTGTACCTCCTCCCCCACATCCTGCCAACATTTATTGTTACTTGTATTCTTGAAAACTGATATTTTGATGGGAGTGAGATGAAATCTTAGTGTAGTTTTAATTTGTAATTCTTTAATTGCTAGAGGTGTTGAACAATTTTTCGTGTATTTGTTGACTGATTGCATATCTTCTTCTATGAAGTGTCCTTTCAGTGTCTTTACCTTTTTACTGATTGTTGTTTTTGTTTGTTTGTTTGTTTTTTGTTTTTTGGGGTGTTAAGTTTTTTGAGTTCTTTATGTATCCTGGAGATTAATGCTTTATCTTGGGTGTAGGAGGCAAAGATTTTCTCCCATTCTGTAGGCTCTCTCCTCATGTTCCTGATTGTTTCCTTTGCTGTGAAGCAGCTTTTTAGTTTGAATCCATCCCATGTATTGATTTCTGATAAAATACTAACTTCTTAATGTTTATATTTAAAACACCCACCCCTTGGATCAAAGTATAAATCATGTGAATATAACATGGATAGAAAAAGACAATTAGATATGAAAAGAAATCTCAAATCACATGAAGAGTAATGTTTTTCTTTTCCCAAGGGAGCTAATGAATAAGTATTTTATGCCTTATTATTTGATCGTTTAACTTCATTTTTATGTTCATTACATATATGTGAAGATTTAGATTCAGTTTTGCTTGTTTTTCCCACACCCAGTGTGTCAACAACATTTATTTCCATATTTCTTACATATAAAAGATATTTCAGGCATCAAGTTTTTGTTTGAATGTTGCATGCAATACAGAACAAACAAACAAGATGCTAATTTTCTACAAATTTGATATGCTTTATTTTTGCTTCCTCTCTTTAAGTGGTTTTGTGAGATTGTTTCATAGGTTATTCTATTTGAGCCCTGGGAAACCTAAGTAGGACTTTATTCTTTCATTTGAATTTGGAGTTTAACTATATGCACATAGCAATGTGCAGTCCATCTTTATGCAAATAGTTTAAAAGGCAGTGCGCCTGAAGGGCTGCTTTATGGCATTATTTGGTTTTATATCTTTGCAATCAACACTATACAGCTAACCCGGTCATGCAAATTCATGAGAGATTTTTCTATTGAAACCAAACAAGGTCACCTGCTTCTGAAGATCAGACCGAGATAGAAGTGACACTGTTTCAACAATGGTACTAAAAGCAATGTGCATGGTCTCTTTTGAAACAACAGCAACAGCAACAAAACAAAAACTTATTGATTCCATCTTTGAAAATATCTCATTGATTTTTTTTTTCCAAATTTGGCTTTCGAATGCTCATTCTAATGAATGAATTTGGGATGAACATTGCTACCTGCTATTCATACTTAATTCTCAGAGCCACGATTTGCTTTTTCAGGTACCACATTTATGCCTGAGTTTTGAGTATGCCTCTTATACACATTTTTATGTTTGTAGGATATATTCCAAGACAGGGACAGTAGAATAGATTTGTAATATTTTTAAAGACCAACTGGTCAGTATAATAAAATATTATTCTCTTGTTTTAGGGGAAGAGCAACTTCATTTATTTTCCCTCTTGCCTCTGGGATAGTGTCACTTTTTTACAAATGCATTCAAAATGAAGCTTACATTCACTGTAACATATGCTTAATTTTGGACCAGTGTAATGTGTTCTTGCTAATCTATTCAAGGTGTGTCTTGCTCATCCTCTTCCTAAGACTGCACATTAGGCCAGGTGTGGTGGCTCATGTCTGTAATCTCAGTGGCTCAGGAGGCCAAGGGAGGAGGATCTTGAGTTCAAAGCCAGCCTCAGCAACAGTGAGGCACTAAACAACTTGGTGAGACCCTATCTCTAAATAAAATACAAAATAGGCCTGGGGATGTAGTAGAGTAGTTGAGTGCCCCTGAGTTCAACCTCTGGTACCTTCCCTCCTCCAAAAACAAACGAAACAAAACATTACAAAAAACACGCTGCACATTGGATAGCTCTTTGACAAAGAACTTGAATAAGCTTACATAGAGATTTAACTCATGACTTTCTCCTTCCTAGACTGGACTTTCATACAGTGGAACATTCTTCTATTACTCCATGTTGTGACAATTGCCGTAGAACCTATGGTGAGCACTTAAAAGGAACCTCCCGTTCATTCCCAACGCTGTGCCCAGGTACTAGCACTCTGCGACCAATAAGGAAATGGACTAAGAGCACATATAAGTGACTCACAACGTCCACATGGGTAGGTAGCGCCAGAGATAAAATTCAAAGCCAAGGCAGGGTCCTCATCCACAGCATCATGAGCCATCATCTAAATTCAAGAGAACTCCATCCTCTAATCTTCATAATGAAACAAAACACAATGTAGAGTAGGAAAAGGAGAAGAGGAACATCAACTTGTTTTTAAGTGTTTTTTGTTGGTTGTGAATAAGCTCAGAAGTTCTTAGCAATACTGACAGGAGCCCTGCTGGATAGTAGAAAAGGCATTAACTTTAGTTTCAGAAATACTGGTGTTAAATTTTTATCTCAGTTTTTAATAATTTTCAGAAAAAGTTGGGGCAAGTCACTTCCCCTCTTTGAGACTTGATTAATGGAATTTAAAGAAAAGGTGCTCATTTATTTCCACCTAATCACAGGTGGTCATGAAAAATAAATATACAAATTCAGAGTAAAGTATAAAGCATAATATACACAACGAAAAGAATTCCTTGAAAAATAAATTTGAAATGTCCAATCATAGGAAAGTAGAGAGATACATAGAAGTGTGTACTCACCGCCAAGGATTAAGTTGGATTATACTTTTCTGTGGTTTCAGAGTGAAGAAATAAAATGGAAGCCTGTTTTCCTGTCTTGAAGTCAATTTCCCCCACCTTCCCTTTTTGAAGCAGCTACCACGGTGAACTGGGAGAGTATCCAATCAGACCACATTTTATGTTTGAAAATCTGTGCATCCCTATGGAGAGTTTCATAGGTTTGCATTTTCACAAATTTACATAGATGCTGTCAATTTTTATGAAGTAAACCAACCTTGTAACTGAATCTTTCACTCTGTGAGTGTGAGCCTTTTCTGACACATTGCAATATCTTAGGTTCAGGTAGGAGATATCACAAGTACTTATCCATTCTCTTACTTCGGGACATATCTGTTGATCCCAAATTTGGCTGTGCTTTGATTAGTATATTTAAGTCTCCTGATGTACCCATGGTAAAATTTCTCTCCACATTTACCCAAGATCAGCAGCATGCCAAGGTTCAAGACACAAAACCCCAGGTAGGCTCACCTTGTTTGAACTGAATATTCATGTTTATTCCCTGTTTCCTGCACTGAATCATTTGTAAACATCTCCTTTCCAAAGCGCACAATGAAATCAATCTTTTGGATCACAGTACCTTCATTGAATGGTGTCTTAAAAGAATTGTGTCTCTGGGTACTAAAGAAGAAAACAGTAAGTAGTTTGTCACCTGGCCACTGGAATTCATTTTCAAGAAACCATTTGATTATCAAATTCTTCAACCAAAAGTCTCTCAATTGAATTGTCAAGCTATGACTACAAAAAGATACAAATTCTTGACATGCCTTAAAGAACTCTCAGGGGTGTCCACCCCTATTTTCCTTCCTAATCTCATTATTTGTATGCCACATGAATGCTTTTTACTGAATCCCCTGCAGATCTCAATCTGCATCTTATAAGTTATTACCTTTGTGCTTTTTAAATGTTGCTTCCTTTGTTATTTGTGAAGAAGCCATAGTTTTGTTCTTGATGAATATTCAATATGTTTATTAAACTCTGTGGCTACTTGTTCTTCCTCCTTTACAACCTACTTGCCTTCTAATTTAATATCAATTGGTTTTAGGCTCAGAATAGTCAAAGAAGACTCTTGATATGAGTCTTAATATAAGCCTCTAAAAGAGGCTTCATATATTCCCATTAGTCATTTTAATTAGATCTGAAGGACTCAAACAAGCAGCTCAGCCACACACAGTCATACAGCAGTTGCATGGGAAGGAGTTCGCGATTCTGACTGGTGGCATGGGCCACAACAATGCATGCTCCTGGTGTGTTCCCTTGTGAAGGGCAAGGACTAAAAAGAAACTACCCATCCTTCTCTTAACCATCACTTGTCTTATGTTTGTCAGCAAGCATTCCAGGGCACGAGTGCCAAGTCACATGCCACATGAGGCAGCTGCAACTTCAGGAACTTACAATTAACAATTTTGCAAACAAGGTACTGTGTGGGAATTCAGCATAGCATGGACTAGTTCCATTATGTATCCTAATTCATTTTGTCTCAGAAAAGAAAGTTGCAAGAAGATGAAAGCAATGTTTTAATTCCCAGTTATCTCTAATAGAGATGCCATGGGCTATTTTGTATTGACTACTCCTCCACCCCTGTGTATCATATGTTGAAATCCTAAACCCAGTACCCCAGGCTGTGACTATTGGAAATAAGCTCTTAAAGGGGATGACTAAGTTAAAAATGAAGCCTTTAAGATGGGCCCTAAACCAATGTCCTTTATAAGAAGTGGGCATTTGGACATCAAGGATGTGTAAGTACAGAGGAAATACCTGACTCCACTAGAAATTAAATGCTGAAGTATAGAAATTTGTGTCCACTTTGCACACTGCCAAGTGACCAGTACCTAAACAGTGCCTAGCACAGAGTGGATGCTAAAAGAGGAGTTTAAGGATTAGGTCATCTTTGTATTTCGGTACAGAGTGAATGCATGACATGACATATGTACATAATTTGTGAATGCTTAGTGATTGCCTGCTAAGAGAATGGGAGATTTTAAATATCTTTTCCAGGTAAGCTTAACAATTTGAGAATATGCATTCTTTTTTTTTCTTCAAATTTTGATTTTACTTAGAAATAATCTTGTGTTTTCTTTGAAATTTAGTCAACTTTAGATGATGTATGTGATGCTTTAGACATGGTTCTTAAGATTTCATAAAAATTGACATACTGAATTCCCAAACAATCCTTTGCTGGAGTTTTTTTTTAAAGGAAATTGTTATCTAAAAAGTAGAGTTAGTGGCGAACATGGGAAAGAGAAGGTCCTTGTTCATCCTTTGGACTGCTCAGAAGTAACTCCTAATTGTCACAGAGATACATAGAACCTTTGAAACTCATAATAGCAGCAGAACACAGGAGAAAGCAGGGTCATTAATATTGATTTATTTAGTACATTGGGAGGGATGCGTAACCCAGGAATATATTTTAAAAATCATCCCATCATTGGCATTTGCAATGATAATTTCCATTGGATTCAACTAAGCATGGTGATTTTTTTTTTTTTTTGAAGAGCAGCTTAGTATATTGTTGTGTCAAGAACTGTGAAGGTTCTGAAAATTCACCTAGCTCACAAACTAACAAGTTAGCCTTTTATATATACTGCAGGAAGACACAAGACTCCTTGTGCTAGAGATGATGAACCTCAGTCCTTCTCGTCCTGTAAGCAGTGTAGCTTCCTGTGCCCCTCCCCACAAGCGCTTGGAGGCAATGTTCCAGAGGTGGAGACTGCAAACATGAGGTTGCATGCCACACTGAGGAGTTCAAAGCTTAGGCTAGCAGACTAGCCTCATCTGTATTTTGGATGTAGATATTATCTTTATTCACCTCAATAGCAAACAAATTCTTCCCTTTTCCCCAGTGGAGGTATGACCTATTTTTGCCAAGGCTATATTCCCATACGAATATACTTGAAAAGAGTGGAAGGGAAATTCTGCCACAAGTAATGCATCAATATAAACAATCTATGAAAAATCATCTCCCAATGTGTGAACATTTTTCATTATTCTCTTTATGCATTTTAATGAGAAGTTGAGAATCTGCTATCTTCCACCCAAAATCCTCCTTGCCCTTATTTCCAATATTTTTATTTGGTTTTAAAAAATTATGTATTAGTACATACAGTCTCTCCTGAAATCTACCCTAAATTCCAGTTTGATTTATTATGTTAAATGGTTTATTCAAAAAATATATACTGGGCATCTATGTGACAGACATTGTACGAGCAACTTGGGTAGTAATGACAAAACAGACAAATTCCCATTCTCTTGGGGGCAGGAACAATTAACTGGCAAATAAATAAATGAACAGTAATATAATTTTAGATATTGTTAAATAATACTCTTAAAAAAATATGTGATAGAGAATAATTTTGCATCTGATGTTAGATGAGAGTTGTAAGCAAAATGTTTCTTGATAGGTAACTTTAGAGTAGAGATGAGAAGAAAATGGTGGCTGTTAGGGGTAAGGAATACTCCAAGAAGAGGGATGAACTAGTGCAAAGATCCTGGGGTGGAAGAATTGGGGGTGACTTGTGAGCAGACAGAGGCATGTGTGGTGGAACACAGTGAGGAGGCGAAAATGATAGGAAATTAGGTCAGAGGTAAACAGAACCAAAATACATGGGGTTTCCCTGTAATTCATAGTGAAGAGTATGGGTTTTATTCTAAGTGTTAAAGAAATGATTTTTCTGAGTATGATCTAAAGGTTTCAAGATGTAGGATGGTGACTGTCAAAATAAAAATGAGTAGACAATTTTGGAAGTTTGAAACTCTATAAAATGGTAACGGTATTGCTAGTTTATACACTCATTTAATTTTATACTCAAACTTATTCTGTGTTGGGTTTTAATTCTATTGATACCAAACTCTTTGAAATCTTTATTTCATATAATTGAACTGGTCAACTCATTGTAAATGCTTCGTAATAAGGAAAGAAACCAGGAGTAATGGAATAGTCTTGTTAAGAAAGAACTGCTATTTAATAGAATGAAATCATTATCACACCGCAATTTACTTCCTCTTAACCATAGTAAGGGAATTGAGAACATACTGGAGTAGCTTTTTTTTGTTCACTAGCACTCATTTGGTATCACAGCACAGAATGCCTGTTGCATACGTTTAGGGCAAGGGAAGATTCTTCCTAATTTATGTAAGACAGCAAAGACATAAAATTTTAAATATTTCTTCAATCTTCCTCTCAGGATCAGTTATCACCTGAGGAAATAAATCTCATTTTGTAAGACTGTTGCAATATGCTAAGGCTGAAATACAAGAACAAGATTATTAGAAACGAGGACACAAAGTTACTGTGCAAAAGTTTATTTGCTCCAAGATACAATTGACAAGGAAACCTTGTATTATCATAATATATAGCCTTAAAATAATTTAATCTTGAATTTCTTCTGCAAAAATTTGGGCCTTTCTCCTATCTTGATTTAAGAAAACCACATAAATATTTTTAAAATGTTAAGGTAAATACCTTTTAAGTAAAAATAACTTGTTTCATTACCTAATGTGGTTTAATTTCTAAACCTTCAGAAAAAGTGGTGGTGGCTTTTTCTAGAAGCAAAGTGATTGCATGCATTTAAGAATAAATTATTCTAATGAATCAATACAACCCTAAATTGCAATTTTCTATGTAAGTACTTCAGTTATATTTATTGTATCTAATATAATAAGCCATATAAACATATAAGAAGAAATCCATTCCCACATTTACACATTTTATTGATAATGCAGAATCAAATCAGATTCTCTATTTATGGAGCGTTTGAGAAATTAACTCTAATACTCTGAGATACTGAAATTGTTTTGCTTTTAAGGAAGTAGATTTTTCATGGTAAAAACTCCTCTAAACATTTTTAATTGATGTCTAAGAGAGCTCTAATGCAATTTTATATGCATTAAAGTATCTGAAAAATTTGTTAGCCAATTGTCCAGCACATACTTCACGGGTGCAAAGTCTTTCTTTCCCTTCCTTCCTTTCTTTCTTTCTTTCTTTCTTTCTTTCTTCCTGTTATTGCATTTATTTTATTTACTTTTTTATTTTTACAGACTTCATTTTGATTCATTGTACACAAATGGGGTACAACTTTTCATTTCTATGGTTATACATGATGTAGATTCACACTATTTATGTAATCATACATGCACATAGAATAATGATATCTGTCTCCAGAATGTCTTTCTTGATACACTAGAATCTACTCTCCTCTTGGCTTTGTCTTATGGGTCTTTATGTAATGGTATCATCCGTGTTATCTATGTATCTGTTGGATATTTACTCTCTCCTATGCTCTTTTTCTTGTTATATTGTTTTAAGATGTTTATAATTGCATCCTGAAGGTTTTCATTTGGCTTTACAAACCTTCAGCATCTGCATTTCTTTCAATGCAGACCACTACATTTAATGAATTCTCTCTGCAGACCCCTATCCAAAGAGGTGAATGGCACAGTTGCTTCCAGAATTCACGGATGTCCTGTCCCACAGACTTAGATTGGATTAGGCATCATACTTTGCTCGTAAATTGGATGAAATTCAGTAGTTTGTTTTCAATGATTCTATTTAGCGTGAAGTATGACTCATGAGTGACATTACTGAACCTGCTTATAAGGACTTTTTATTGCAATGTGTTCTGAAGAACACAATGTGAATACTACAGAAACTGCCTTGTTTATATTTTTAACCTTGTCCTTTTTATTGCCCTTCTATGTTCTATTTTTTTTTAGTATCATAATCTTTTCACATCGCCCACATAGTCTTTCCAGTCAAAGAACACCACCTCTCTCTGAAATGTTTCCACTACTGAAACGTTGTTTGTTTTGACCCCCAACAGCTTCTGACAAATTCCATTCTATTCCCTCTTTTATTTAAAATGAACCTTATTTTGCACCAAATTCAACTAAATTGCATTTTCTTGGCTTGTTCTATAGAATTCCAACTTGCTAATTGTTTTATATATCTTTCTAAAACACAATTTTGGGGAACAGATGGCTGTAACTGCCTGGAATCAGCAGCCAATACCACTACTCCACCAGTAACAATCTTTGGCACTTAACACAAGTTCCTTGTTATGAGATCCCTGGAAACAGGTTGATAGAATTAGGACAATTTCTTTCTTACAGTCTTTTGATTCTGTTGTTTTGTAAAGTAAAACTTAGCTACACTGTCCATAGTAACAGTTACGATTTTAACACCATTAAGGCCATTCCCATTGGGAGATCAGTCAACATGAGACCTTGATAAGAATATGGGGGTTTTAAATGTTGTTTTCCAAATCAGAGATGATTACTATAGCAAATAAATGTTCACAGGGAATTGCAGCCTAGGTTCCATCAGACTTCCTTTGGTATATTGTGATACATATTCTCCTAACATAATAAACTGCTTGCCATACTATTTGAGAGGTAGCAGAATTTCTACAGATAAACTTCTCAGTCATGTTATTGCTATCAGATTCTACTTTTCGATTGCTTTGTCCATATTGACAAACTAAATAAATAGTGTCATGACACATTTCTATCTTAAAAAACAGTGCTGTTTCTCTTGGGATTATTTTTATATTGATACAAAAGTCTGTAGGATTTTTATTTTCTTCACATAACATGTTTTACCCTTCATTTCCTGGCCCTGCAGTACCACCATCACTTGAATCACTCATGACTTCTCCATGGCACAACATCCATCATAATATGCTCTCAAATATCCCTGCATTTTAATCCAACACCAGTATCTATTGAACAATGACAAATTTGGGCTCACCATGGGGAATGGTGTGTTCTGCAGAGGGTGATGAAAACATAAACATTCTTACCACCTTTATCCTGAAGTTGATATTGACTCCAT
Source organism: Glaucomys volans (assembly GCA_020662805.1). NCBI lineage: Eukaryota > Metazoa > Chordata > Mammalia > Rodentia > Sciuridae > Glaucomys > Glaucomys volans. The sequence continues at coordinate 214,706 of JAJEJO010004370.1, forward strand.
TCCAAGTTGCTCTCTGTTCTAAAAAACAATTGTAATAGACATCTATTGCTTTTGTCTAAACCAAATCCCTTTTTCCTTCATTTGTTAAAAGTACTCATTCTCTTTATTAGATAGTTCTAGAAGGACAGAAAATAACAGAACCCAGAGTCATGGTTTAAAAATTAAAAAAGGGGAAGAAAGGAAGAAAGCATATGGGAAGGCAATGCATAGTGGATCATGGCAGCATGGGTGTTCACCAGTTAACTGTGGGGGCCCTTCAGTCCTGTGATCTCTTCTTCTGTCTTCTCCAAGGTTAGGAATCCCCCTTCCCTTTTCGTTTCTTTGTTTAAGTTATTTTTAGTTACTGTTCTACAAAATTGCATATAGAAAATATTGATTAACATAATATAGTTAATAAGATGATACATTATAAAGAAAACTAATAATAATAATAGCTAATATTTTATATCCACCATGTATCAGGGGCTGTTCCAGGGCTTTATTCATATTAGTTTTCAGTGCTCACAATACCAAAACCCTATGAAAAATTTAATGCACAGGTAAGTTAAACTATTCATTTTTAGAGGAAGAGTGTGATCTGTCCCCAGGCAGTCTGACTCCAAAGGGGTTCTGCACCATCTTTCCATGCTGAGGAGGAGAGTGAGAACTGCAGCAGCACTGAAAGCTTCACTGTTGGTGGAATGGGACTGAAAATTGGTTGCATACTTGTGGTACTTTAATTGGTACTTTATCATTTTAATACAATTAAACTTTCACCAGAACCTTGTGGAGATGACAGCTGAGTTGATTTTCAATGTATCCCTGAATTGGACAACAATTGAAGAAACTCAAATAATAAGTAACTTATCCAAGAGTCACAAGAAGTGAGAAAAGGGAACAGGATCTAAATAACCTCTAAATCTGATCCCTGTGCTTTTCATGCTGCCTGACTAAGCAGAGGAATCCTGCTAATATTCAGAGAGCACAGACATTTTGTGGGTTTCTTTCATTAAATAACCCGTTTTGGAAGAGAAGGTTGCACTTCTTTTTCTGCATATAATGGTGCTCATAGCAAATCAACTTCTCATTCCATTTGATTTTTCAAACTAGAGGTAAATACAAAAATTCTATGTAAATAAATGAAGGGAAGGAGGTTTAGGAAATATTCTAGAAAGGAGATGATTTGAGATGTTAGAACTTGAAGTATGATGGAATTGCCAGGCAAAGGGAAAGGAAAGCAGATGTTGAAGATAGATTCCAACAGGTTAATTAAAGCAAAGTGAGGAAGCACAAGACGATTGAGTCAATGGATTTAAGAAAGTATGAAGTGAAACTAGAAAAATGGCCTAGAGCTGGGCTCTTGGGGCTTTGTAGAGATAAGTCAAAGGCAATGGAGAGTCTTCATAGTCTTTTGTATAGGAAATGGCTTGATCAGTTTACTTCACAACTATTTGTTGAACTTTTGTCTCATACAAAAGTTTGCTTAAGCTCTGTGATTATCCAGGGAATAAATGTTTATCCTGATTTTAGAGTGAGGGCAGACAGCAGCCAGGCAAGTGCACAAGACAGTGAGATTCTTTCTGTGATGTACAGAAGTTGTAGGGTGTTATGTAGAGTGCTCTTGCTATTGGCCTTAGAATAGGTTGGAATGAATAGAGAGGAAGTTGGGGTGGGGGTTGGAGGAAATAATGTATGGAAGCACAAATACATTGAATTTAATGAACAGTAAGCTGAGTTTTATATTTGTTCTCATGAGTACTTCAGTTTTTAAAATGCCCTATCAAATCATCATAATAAATATTGGTTGATAACTATGGATACATAAAGAAATAACAATGGAAACTTGGAAAAATCATTGCATATTGGCAGTCATTCTCTAGGTAAATGCGTATTTTCTTATATATGAGGAGTTGTAAAAGTGCCTTTTAGATATTATTTAACTATTCATATGTTTGTTGTCTAATTTTCTTTGGAACCATGTAATAGGTTTGAATAGGCTCATGGTAACTTCTCAATAAATATTTGTAGAGTGAATGGACTTTATACACCTTTTCTTCTTTGAACAAAAATGTGTATGGAACGCACATGCCATCATAAATGTTTACTATAAATATTTAAATTTATTTTCCTTTATCTCATTCTATAGCTTGAGTTGATTGCTTTTCAGCTCATAAGTGAAAGGTCACCACTTAGAAGCAGAGGAAAATGAAATTGGTGACTCATAAACACACTTATTTAAATGGAATCAGGGCAGCAAAATCTAATTCCATATATAGTACCGTGAATTATTCATGTTTTTTATAGAAGTGGGCCACAAGCATTTGATGACATTTTGTAAATTCTAACATTTTTATTGTGTTGAATTCTATTGTGCTGAAGATTTACAGTAAATTCACAGGTGTCCCCAGAACCATAAATACCATGACATTAACCCCTCAGTACACATGGTTTTAATTACAATTGGCTTTTCAAATAGCCTAATTAGTTGGCACATCTTGGAATTACTCAGAAAACCAAATAGCTGAATTATTTTTGGTTATCGGTTTAGTAGGAACAAACAATGATTATGAAAACTAAAACGTTCAAAGAAAATGGAGCATTTATTTATGTGATTGTTGATTTATATTCAGACTGAACTGGAATCATCAGTGTTACTAAGACCTGTGTCAAGGTTTATAATCCTCGCAGGTTCTTAATTACATAATTGACCTTATCCTCCTGTCTATAGAGATACTATTTTTTGTATAGACCTTTTACATTTAAATGGAAAGAGGGATTAAAGCAAGAGAAAACAGAGTTACTGTAGTTTAACTATTCAAAAGAAAGCCTCTGTTTACATAGACCTGATTTAAATATTCATCCCTGTGATTCTGTAATGCATTATTTTTTTCTCTAGTGACCTTCATTCTTTCCATCAGTAGCTATACTTACAAGAGGGGAAACACAAAGTGGAGCTAGATGCCTTGTTGATAGTGAATAGAAACTAGAAGAAATCAGCATTTGAACTTGAAATCTGTGTCTGTTGAAAATTCCATGCCATAATAATGACCAAAGTACCATATGTTAGTAATGCT
>JAJEJO010004370.1:217858-358305 GCA_020662805.1 Glaucomys volans
AATTGCAGATTTTGATCCATCAAATCCTATTTCTTTCAGAGGCCTAACTTCTGTGGACATCAAAATTTTAATCCATAAAAGGAGACCATAATTACCATGCTCACAGGGTGGCTGTGAATTAATAGATGTGATACCATTAAAAAAAAACATTTTTATAAGTTATGCAAATCCAAGGTGTTAAGAGATTGTTGTATAAAAATGAAAGATTGGCCAACCAAACTACAAAAATGATATATTTTAATGTAAGTTTTATGTAAATGATCTTTGGAGGCTTAGCAGCAAAGGCATAATCTCACTGACCCATTAATCCCTTTCTTCAAGCAATCCTAAAATAAATGTAAAAGACTTATGCAATTAAAAGAAGTAAACCTGACCTTGCCTTACTTTTCTTCCTTGAACTTAAACATTGCCCCACTGCATATCTTTACAGAACAGAGTCAGTTGATGTTATTTTGAAATAACCAGAAAATGGAATATTTCTTGTACATAGAAAATAGAGAGAAGCCTTAGTTGTGAATTGTTTTATCATTAAATGACTGAAGCTTCAAAGAAAAGTAATATTTTATATAATGCTATTTTTTCCATGAATATCCACATTGGTGAAGTGATCCAAAATAATTGAATATACTCACAGAATTAAAGCTACTAATGAGCTTTCTTGCAGCTTTAGTTAATAATCTAAAATGTCAATATGTACAAAAAAAAATTCAAAGGTATAAAATGGCTTTCTGAAGTCTAAATTCTATTGGTGTTTCACGGTGGCATTCTACCTAGATGTTTTTGTAGCAGTTACTTTTATGACACTAATCTGCATGACACCAAATAAGTTCTTGATTAATTCAGCTGCCTTTATTTTTACGGCTGTATCAGCACATTCTTACAAGCAAGCAAATCTCTTTCCCTGTATTTCCTCAAGCTTTATAAACCCTATGAACTTTTGAAGCGAAGCACATATATTTTGAGAACTTGATACAAATTTTAACCCATTCCATAACAAAAAACACACATACATCATTCTGTTCAACTGTTCACAATATCCACATACCTGCAAAATATGTTTGCGGATATTTTAGGGCTGGGATAGGAAACTATTTATTCAAAAGGCCAGGTCATATTTTTGGCTTTGTGGAACATATAGCCTCGGCCACCATTTTCGTCTTTGTTGCTGTAGCACAGAAGGTATAGATAATAAGTAAACAAATAGGCATGCCCCTGTCCAAATAAAACTTTAGTCACAGAGGTAGGCAATGTGTCATATTTGGCTATTGGCTGTAATTCGCTGACCCTTATGGTAAGGGCATTGACACCAGATTGAAGTCTCTTGGAATATGGCATAACTGTAAAGGTGAGGGTTTCAACGAGCTGGTATTTGAAAGTCAGTTCTTTCTGAATCATTCTCAGCCCCTGAGATTGTAAGATGTCCCCTAAAAATTTCACTCTTTTTTTTGGGGGGGAGTTGTGAGGGGGCTGGTAAATGTATTCACCCATATCACGCACTTTATTCTTGTGACCCCCCCTCTTCCAAATTCATAAATCAAAGCCCTCATCTCTAGCATAGTGGTATTTAGATGTGAGACTTTGGGGAGAGTAGATTTAGATGAAGTCATAAGAGTGGGATTCTAATGATACTCTTAGGGCCATGATAAGAGACGACCAGGAGCTTGCCATTCCCTAGAACACACCCAAACCTTCCATTGTTCTTAGAAGGTAACCTTTTGCAAGTCATAAAAGGGACCTCACCAGCCACCTGACCTGCTGGTACCCTGATCTTGAACTCTAGAACTGTGAGAAAATAAACTATGGTGTTTAAGCTATTCAGACTATGATATGTTGTTATGGTAGCCCAAACAGACTGACCATTTCCCAGCCTTTTTTGCTACCATTTGTGGGCTTGGATGGAGAGGACAAGTACTATGCCCTTATGATAGTAGATCAGTGAGTTGGAAGATTTCCTAATGGCTTTTTACAGTAGGTACCACACTATTCTTGAACCAACCAACCAACCCAACCAACAAACAAACAAAAAAATTTAAAAAATAACCTGTGGATTTTATGTGAGTAAAATAATCTCCTATCTTGTTAAATTACCACATGATATACTATTATTTGGGGTTTCCTATGATGTACAACTAAATGTACATTTAACTAATAAAGAGGGTACAGGTGTTCTTCTCATGCGCTTCATTTTTTCTGTTATACAATTTCTGGATACTTCCTTCAGTATCTTCTTTTTGTAAAGATTTATTTTGTGGGGCTCAATAACATGAATTCATCTAATGTTGCCATACATCTCAGGACAGTGATGAAAAACCAGGGTCAGAGCCAATGTGAACAAGTATGACCTTGTATCATATACCGACAATATGATATGAGTGATATCCCATGGATTTTTCCAAGACATAACATCTCTTGTGAGAAGTTTGTCCTAGAATGTAACTGATGTTCTTCTCATCATCTATAATGTCAGTTTTTTCATCTGACTTTTGCAATCCCTTCTACCTACTAATCTGCATGGTCTCAGGCCAATTCCAAAACTGAAGAGAAAAGCTTTAATTTTTATCTAGGCACAAGGAAAAAAGACCATTTAATTATTCTACCATGCAGAAATTACCTCCCTTTTTATACTACTACTTTCTTCTGTTAGTCAAGATTGAATCCACATTCCTCTCCAACCCATTGCCTTGCTTGCTAATGCTGGAAAGCAAGTGCCTTGCATAAATGATCCTAAACTATTCTTCATGAGGAGATGACATTGACATTCAAGAGACTGTTTGCTATTTCTCTTGAATCCAGCATTCTTTTAAATGGGGCTGAGGTGATACAAACTCATAGTGTCTGTGTTAGCAACTACTATTTTAAAAAACTGGAATTAGTAGCAGTTTCAGTAGCTCCCAAAATCTTATATCCAATTCTTCATGTTAGTGGCTGCCATTAAATCCCAGTGAAATCAGGGTCCTTTTCTGTTTGTGGTTTTGACAGGTAATTAGACTACTGTTTCTGATGAAAAGACCATCCGCAGAAAAGTTGCCCCTGTGTAATTGCTACTTCAACCACTCAATTACTTCCTCTGCCTAAAGGTAAAAAAAAGATCTGAAATTGCAGTTATAGAGTCACAGTTTGAACATCAAAGATGATGAATGGGTTTCTTAATCAGGAACAATAGGAATCAGGATGCAATAGGAATATGTACCCCAAATGCCAAAAAATGGATGGTTAGTGAGCATCCTTGAGACTCATTGCACAGGGATTTTGACAACCCACTACTGTCTTAGTCCCAGGGAAATATTCAGGAATAGATACTTTCATTATTTACCTATAAGATCATGCATTTAGAGGCTCTCATGTGTGCATAGTTTCTCATACCTCCTCATTCTCTTGGAACTTCCTTCAGTTCCCTCTTATCTAGCCCTCACTTCTGTACCATCAGTACTACAGGGGACAGAGTCCATGCAAGGGGTGGGATGATGACCTAAGAGAGTTATTCTGTGGTGCTCATGAGAATCCTTTGAAACAAAATTTACTAACTTTGAACATGTGTATCACCCACAGAACCCATTTCTATTGAAGCACTCAGCCTCCAGGGTAGAAAGGACAATATAACAGCTAAAACTTGAACCACAGTTCAATGTTACATGTTCATTTCCTGAAAACTCACAGTCCATCAAGTGTAAGAATTCTTACTGTCAATTCCAGTACCAGAGTGTTTATTATTACCACTGGGTCCACTCTTGTACTAAATCATGAAATCAATATGACAAATCCTGAAGACAATGCAAAAGGAACTGAACTGGTGAGGGTTTGTACCAGGTCAGAAACAATAAGATTTCTTTGATTAAACTGAAGTTACTTCCACGTAATGTTTCTACTCAGCCAGGAATCACACAATTTAATAATATACATGTGATTGAGGCTACACCTCCAGGTTTTTCCCTTGTTCCTTCCCATGACACACTTAAAATCTGCAGGTCTCAGTGCTTTCAGTGCAGAGAAAGGAGGAAGCAACCAGACAAGTCTGCGGACTTGATCTTACTTTTTTGTTTCTGGAGCATAACCCTGCTTTATCACACATCATACATCAATAGGAAGTATTTCTTGATCTATGATACATGCACGTTTCATGTTTCATTTCTTACTCCTCTACCAGAGCCACTCAAGATATCCATTTGGCAAGCTTGGCCATGGCCTACCTCAGAGACTACCTAAAATTATATTTAAAATAATGTGTATATCATTGCATATTTATGCTTTTCATTAGATTTTTTTATAATGTGACCTATGACCCAAATTAATAAAAAACAAAACAAAAAATTTCAGTGCTACAGAGATTTCAAATTATGAAACAAGATATGAGTAAATACAACATTTAATACAAAACAGTTGTAATAAAATATCAAATTATTAGTATTAGGAAAATATTCTGATTAAATTCTTATAGGTGAAAACATAAATTTACCCACATTAGTGAATTCCAAATAAAAATCCAAGAAAATTAGTATGTACATGTGTGTATGTGTGTAGGTGTTTACTTATTTATTCAATGTACATTCTAACAAGTATTTCTGAGAAACTTCCTGTATGTCAAATACTAAATCAGATTATGGGTCGGTTACAAATCAATAGATCAGATTTTGTTAGTTGTGTTCATGAATGTTATTTTAATAAACTTGGTGTGTTATTTACTAAATCACTCATTAATTCCAAAATAATTTATTGAGAGTCTAGTATTTATTTGTTATATAAGTATTTAATGAGCTTCTACTGGAGGCCAGGTATACTTCTTTGTCTAGGATGTTCTGTGTGAACAGGAGAAGTCCTTGCTCTTATAGGACAGCAGAATAGGGTGAGAGACAACATATGGAAAAATGTTCAAAAGTTAAGCACATAAGTTAAAAGGGTAATTTTAGGCTATTAAGATAATACATCAGGGTCATGCGATGGAAAGGAGAATGTGAATGAGAAGGTTTCCATTAGGTTAGGTAATGGGAAAATGCCACAATATATCAATGTATCTATGTATAAAATAGCAACTTGCAATAAAGATGTTTTTTTCTCAGTCCTCAAAAGACACAATCTGTGAAAAGACATAAAAATAAAAACATGCAAGAAAAATTGTTGGGAGGTGTGATTTTAAAATAAGTTGTAGAAGCTCTTATCCAAATGTAAGAGGACTATCTGTCTATCCATACCCATTAGCTTCTTGAAAGGAGTTTTGAAACTAACCAGTAAGACAAAATAAGTAATACAATATTCTGCAATATCTTTGTGATATAATTAGACATTATTTATCACTATTTCCACTTGTTTATAAAAAGTTTATCCTGCAAATTGGCCTCTCATGAATGTAATTATCTAAATTTAGTTGCAGATAGAAGAGTTATGCATTTCAGAAAGATTAAAGGTTATGAAGAAAGTGATAATTATTCAGAAAAAGGAAGCAAGATAAGTCTAATGGCATTATGTAATTAGATACATGTTGAGTGTGGGAAAGTCAAGAGATAACTAGATGGTTTGAAGTGGTTATTGATGGGCCATTTATAAGAAACACACAGGTCAAGTTCAAATCATACATGTGGTTCAATTCTACTTAATATATCTCAGAATTACTTAGTGCTCAGAATTATTTAGTGCCTAGAAACAATCATCATACTGTCTGTACTTGTCTCTGCATTATGCTAACAGAGGAAGCTCTGGGACTGAATCACCTGGGTTGAAATCCAAGTTCTATTCCCCACAAATGCCTTCTGTTTCAATTTCCTCATCTTTATATCTTTCTCATTTTTCTTGAGTAATTTCAAAAGTTTATAGGAAATAAAAATGATCAATAACTCCTGTGTGGTAACTAATACACATCTGATAATTAATTACTCAGTAGATTTACTAGAATTTTAATGCTACTTCCCACGAGAGATGCAGGATTCTATGGAATTCTGAAAATGGGTAGATTGCTTCCAAGAAGATGTATTTAGAAAAGGATTTGGATCAGATTGTATTTGGGCTATTCCTGGAAAAGAATTGGCATTCTACCATATAGAAATGGGAAAAAAAAATCAGAATCAGAGATAAGGAGGTGGAAAAGCAAGTGTTCCTTAGGACCTGTCAGTTGGATGCATTTTTCTGGAGGGATGATATCTGACTTAATGAAGTATGAGTTTTATTTATTCACCTACAGTTTGATTCATTCATTCATCTATTAAGTCAATCATTTTTCTTTTGCCAACTCTGTGTAAGGTGTGATTTAATATAGAAAGAGAAACAGAAAAATAAATCAAGGTGAAAAGATAATTTGGATACAGATTGCAGGTTGTCTTCAGTGCCTGAGATTTCAGTATTATTTTTTCTGTAGGGCAAGGGAAACTCTAACCCACATACTAAGGATGAGAATTTTAAACAGTAGCATAGTGACAAAAAGTTGTCTAAGAAATATTTAATTCCATAGAAAATCCCATCCAGGAGAACATGAAAAGATATTCTTTTAGCCAAAGACTATCAACAAAATTCTTATTCTTACAGAGTGTGTAGCATATTAGAATGGTTACATTAAAGAAAAATATTCATCAAATACTTAATTGAACTTAATATAAAACTCTCCATCACCAACCAATATGAGTGTTTATTGCAAATTTTTCTGGAAAGAATTTATGGGAGATGAAATATTTTCTGATAAGAAGAAAATCTAAACATGAGCTCACTACCTAAGGGAGGCTTTACAAAAGCTTGCAGAAAATGACTTTAAGAAAGACAGGTTAATAAAACACTGCATCCCTAGGAAGATTAATTGCATCATAACACTAATCATACCTAGAATGTTAACAAATGCTATTATATAATATGAACTTCATGTGTTCATAAAGAATTCCCTGCAAATATAAGGCATTAACATTTTAGCAAAAAAGGCTAATATGTAATATATTTTTCACATAAATCAATGTCATGCTTATCCCAGAATTAACTGCAACTATTTCAAATGTTCAAGAGTGTACAAGTATAACTATATGAATATCTCATAAGAATTCAGTTTGGAATATTTTACAGATCAGACTGAAGGCAGAGATATAAAATCCAGTTTTTATGTGAGCTAAAATAATGTGGCTGGAAAGATTAAAAAATAACTACAAGAATTTAAGCATGGTTGCTTCCAAAGTGAATGTTTTCTAGAGATTTCTTTGAAGCATTGAATTCATGTTAAAAAATATTTCTAAGACTTCCACTCTTTCCCCTTAAAGCTGATGTGTTAAAAGGACAACTGAGGCCAATTTGATTCCACAGAAATATAAAAAGTACCTTTCTGGAAAAGCTGAGTATTTCTAATAGAGTATAAAGGATCTGCTAAAGGGAAAGATTAGTGAGACAATAAAAATAGGAGGAGACAAGTTATAAATACAAAATGGCAAAAGAAGAAATAAATGTCAACATATAAAAAATATTCTCCCTCAAGCAACAATGTATTTTCAAATATATTTGAGGAAACAACACATACTGGTTTTTCCTTTTATAAATGATAGAGAATCAGGGACAGTGGCTCAGGAACTCACAGTGTGACAAGCATTTGGCAACTGTGTATAAAAAGGCACTGTTTGGTTTCTGATAGGGAGACTTGTTTGGGGTTTTTGAATCATAGTTTATAGAAATATGGAAACTTTATGGTGAATATTAGTAGGAAAAGTGACACAACTTTTCCTCTTACATTTGGCTCTTACAGGAACCAGGTTTTTGCCAGGGAAATAAAAGTAATCAAATATAGGTGTAAAAGCAGAAAATAATCACCAAACAGATTTGGAAGGGACTGAAACACAGTGGGCTCACAGATCTTATAACCTGTTGCCTCACAAAATTTATAAAAAATTTGTTCAGAACAGAAGAAATTAAAATGCTAAGATTCCTAGAGACTCAATTTCACAAAATGAAAAAGAGGAGACAAATTTTGCAATTAAGATGCTGTGAAGAGAGTCTTTGGAAATAACGGTTGGAATTTTCTTGTTACACAGAGGAGGAGGATGTTTTTCACTGTAAAGGTAATAATCATGAGTCATTAACCAACTCACATACTATTATTTTTTTCAACAGAAGCACATTGATCAATAAATTTGGTTTATGTTATTAAAGAACTGTCCTTCCGTGCAATAAAGCCATGATGTTGATCAAGTCTTTGCAACATTTATCATTGACTTTCTCTGGTCTGTTTTTAATAAGGGATATTGACATCTTGCTGCAAACATGAGGCCATATGCCTTTGAAATGCAAATAATCGGTGGCTGCAATATTCCAAAGAAGTATTATGGTGGTGTTATTTTTCTTCAACTGCTCACTAAAATGAAATGGAAAGCAGCATAGGGGAAAGGCAACCCTAAACTTGTTGTGCTTCTGGATACAAGTTGTAAGATGTCTGAACTAAGTGATGTTTCTAACTCTTTTCTCTCAACCTTAAATTGGGAACTTTTGAGAAAGTTAGCCAACTCCATAACATACTTTATTTGAAAAAACTCGGTGTCATATGACAAAGAGACTCATACCTATGCATCTGCCATTTCTCCTACCCTTGGTCACTCTCATTCTTTCATTCCCTTCATCCCTCTATCTACTGTATACTCATGAACATGTGTGCACGCACACTAAGTGTACTTATAACATGAGCGATGACTCAGGGTGCCATCTATGGGACTCAATAAACAAGTCCCAACATCTTCTATGTATGTTTTTGGAGTTATTCTTCACATAGAAAAAGAAAAAAAAAGAACATAGATCTTATTTCAAGCAAATGATGCCTGCATATTTTTTATTGGTACTCCAAACTTGTTTTGTTTCAGAAAATGTATGCAATGAAAGTAAGAAATATGTAAGATTTTTTTTTAGAGTAGAAATCAAAGTTTTGATAAAAGTGAAGGTAACAATGGTGCTTATGACTGAGTTATTTATAAAGAGCTAACTTAAGGTATCCTGGTCTATATAGTTCCTACCCTCCCTCATTTTTCTAAATCAAGCATTTTCAATCTTGACCTAGGAGGAAGTATGATTGTTGGAACACTGTAGCAGTAAACAAGGGTTGAAACCACGATGAATGACTTATTAATTGTGCGTTGGTGGGCACTCCCTAAATTTCTTTGAGCCTTTGCCTTTTACCTATAAAGTGAAGATAACAAAGCCTACCTTACTGAGCTGTTGCCAGGAAGTAGGATGATCATGTGTTCAGAAACACTTCACAATTTATCATGCATTGCATCAATGCTAACTTGAATTATTTATTAAATTTATTAATGAGTATAACGAAACTGAATTGCAAAGATGGGAGAGTTATGGTTACTCAACTTGTGCTTAAAATAGAGTTTTTATTCCTTCCTTTCTTTCATTACCTGCAAATAATCATCACACAGTCCTACTGGTTGTAGATGTATACGCTACATCTTGAGTTCATTCTCACCTTTTAGTCTTTATGACTAAAGCTAAAATCAACTTTTAATGGACCACAGCAAAAGCCTTATAAATAATCTCCCCTTCTTCACTCTTGATCATTTCAATAACTTATCTCTTCAGATTATACGTACAAACACACACACACACACACATAATGTCTTCAGAAACCCGAGTTATTTCTTTGAAATATAAAACAGAATATTTAATTCCATACTTAAAATCATTCAGTGATTTCTCTTTTATTAAGGATTAAATCTAAGCCATAATTGTTGCCCCTACCTTGCTATCCCATATCAATTCTGCTATCTCTTCCTCTTTCATTCAGTTCTATTGGCTGTGTACTTTGAGAGCGTATGGTGGTTGTCCATGGAGATGGGTTGTAAACCGTCCCTGACCTTGAGATCCAAAACCTTCAGAATACTTGGAAGAAGGAAGAGATTGATTTTGTTGAATGAAACCAGCCAGGCACAGGAAGACAATTGTTATATGACCTCACTTGTACACAAAATCTAAATCACTTGAGCTCATGTAAATAGAGTTTAGTACACTGGCTACCAGAGGCTACAGGGTGTGAGAAAAGGGGAATGTTGGTCAAAGGGTGCAGTGTCCCTTAGACAGGAGGAATGAATGCCAACTGAAGTGATGATATACTAATCAGCTCAATTACATACACATAATCCTCCACATATATAGGAACATTATTTTGTACTCCAAATAAGTATAAGTATACTTTGTCACTATTCAAGAAAATAAAATTCTCAAAATAAAGAATTTTTGCATACCCTTCAGACAATGCTCAGCTAGTCCCACATCTCAGAAATCTTATAGCCTTTCAGTGGAGTAGTAGGGGGTTATATGTCACCCTTAGTTGATGACTTCCTGTGCACATAATCTGTAATGGCACTGTGTCTGAACTTATGTCCTTTGGAAAGCAGATGAGCATAAATTTCACCTAGATGGAGAGGACTTCTCATTTACTGTGGAGGTGATCCTACTGAGCATGGAAGACACTGCATAAAGATATGCACATTTATCAATAATGTATTCTGTGTCTATTCATACAAGTTTTCTTGTATGAAGAACCAATTTCTGGGAAACTTGTCCTGGTTCCTCAATGAATGGAACTGCTGACATGTAGGACAGATAGTGCAAGATCTCTTTTTAAAGTATACATAAGGGTCATCTGTGACTTAAGAAGGCAGCAGAATGTTTTTTTCTTTAATACACAGTGAATTTTTAAAGCATTTTCTGCTTTAGGAAATGTGGCTTAAAATTAATTAGATTTGAGAAAAAGTAGAATTACAATAGCTAGAACTAACATAATGAATAAGGCTAAGTTATTTCCACTGAATTAACAGCATCAACAAATGATGCATTATTCAAGCATGTGTGTGTTAGCATTTAAGAGTATGCTCCACTCAGCAGAGATATAGCAAGAGGTACAGATGCCATATCTGACAGCATCACTTTAAAACAAATAAATAAATAATAATTAAAAGAAAATGATAAGATACCTGAAAATTCAAATGTAATTTCCCAGCCAATGATTGGGTTTAAAATAATGAAACAATGCAAATAATAACTTTTAACAACAATATGTATCTCTTTTCAGCTCATTATTATGTCAAGAATGGCATCAAATATTTTAAAACTATGAATTCTTGGTTTTCACATTCATTTCATTCACTGAAAAAATCTCCCTTTTTTAAAATCTCCCTTGCTAAGTTTTTGAATCAGATATTAGTGTCTAAGTATTACTATTCCAATTTTAAAATTTTAAGATGGATTAGTAAAACAAAGCACGAACCCAAAAGAGACTAAAACCAAACAATATTAGTGATGTATTCATCCTGTTTCTTTTGTAGATTATCATATTTTTTTCGATTTTGAATGTATCTTTAAAGGCCTCTTCCTGTGATTTTTCTCACATCTTATGAGAGTATCATATGCTTTTTGTTTATTTTAATTAATTTGGCAATTAAATTGATTTCCAAATTCTAACCAACCTTGTCTTCCAGTATTATTGTTTCATAATGCTGATCCAATGTGCTTCATATTCAAAGTATATCTAACTGCACAAAGTTGAGTTTTGCTTTTCTTTATTGCTTGAAGTAATTTTCTAGGACTGCCATAACAAAATTCCATATATGGGTGGCTTAAATTTATTCTCACAGTTCTGGGTGCTGAATGTCTAAGGTCAAAATATCAGCAGGTTTGGTTTCTGCCAAGGACTCCTTCAGTTTGCAGCTATATCTTCTTTCTCCATACATCTTCACATAGCTTTCCCTCTGTGTTTGCACATGTCTGCAATCCAATTTTGTCTTCTTCAAAGGCCATTAATCATGTTGGACTAGGCACCACCCTAAGGACCTCATTTTAGCTTAATTATATTTTTAAAAACCTTAACTACAAATGCAGTAACATTCCAAGGTTCTGGAGTTTAGCAATTTGATATGTGAATTCAGGCAGTTGGAAGATTCAATTCAGTCCATAACAGTGCCTAACAATCTCTGCCTTTTAACTGACACACTTAGACTATTCACATTTAATGTAATTTTTAATATGTTTGGATTTGGATCTGTCATATTTTCCATTTTCTTTTCTATTTTACCACCTGTTTATTTTTCCCCATTCTATTCTTACCTTGCCTATTTCTGAATTTATTGGATATTATTTAATACTTCATTTTGATTCCTTGGCATTTTCTCCATATCTCTTTGCAGTTTTGCATGTGCATATTTCCCTTAGTAAGTCACACACTGAATATGGGCATAGGCTCAGCAGTTGTCTCCTGGTACAGATATATCATCCCTCTCCATCTGCAGGTAGTTAGTTCTAAGAGTCTCCTGAATACAAAAGTTTGCAGATGCTCAAGTCTCTTATACAAGATGGCATAATATCCTTTTGTGTACTTTAAGTCATTTCTAGATTACATAATACCTTATACAATGTAAATATGACATAAATGTGTGTTATACTGTATGTTTTAAGGAATTAAAACAAGAAAAAATATGCATTTCTTCAGAACACACACAATTTTTTCTCCAAATATGTTCCTTCTGTGTTTCACTTAAAGTCAGTATAAATTCCTTCACTAAATTGGTAATTATAGAGTTAAGGCTATTAAGGCTTATAATTTCAAATTCTGCACATTCTTATGTATTAGAGAATACTATTTCCTTCATTGCCTTTTCTATTTCTTCTGTATATGTTCCAGTGCAAAATAACAGTATTTTACAAGAGAAGAAAACTTAAAATTATGATGTAACCTACTCCTTTTAGTTATGAGAAGTCTAACCTAATGACGTTATGCAAGAAACCTAGTCAGATATCAGATTGGGAAGTGGCAGATATCAGATTGCAATCAGATCCATCCAGAGCTATTTCCAACAAAAACCACATCTTCATAATTTACACCTGTCATTTTAAAGAAGTGTGTTCTTCTAGTCATGCATATTATTTTAAAAATTTCCATTAAAATGCCTACAATTGTTATACATAGAGGAAGCAATATCCAAACACTGTCTCAGCAGAATGTAATCTAATAAAAGAGTAGTTAAAATAAAAAAATAATAACTTTCCTCCTAAACCTAAAATAAAAACTTGTTTAGGTTATACATATAAATATTTACTATTTTTTGAACAATTAATATTCATATCTACAAAGAAGAAATGTAATTTGAATATTATCTCTATAGGACTACAATGAGTAGTTCTGAAAGATTTATTTTTATAGTTCATGCAGTTTGCTCTCGAATATAAGAATTGTATATTCATGTGGTATAGATGGTCCTTCATTTGCCATGGGGTTACATCCCAGTGAACCTATAGTAAGTTAAAAATATCGTAAGTCAAAAAATGCAATGAATAACACCTAGCGTACTAAACACTGTAACTTGGCGACACAGCCCTCTGCAGAGAGTCAATTGTTTCCCTCAATGATCCGTGGCTGACGGGGCACTACCCCTGGTTGATACCGCCTAGCAGCATGAAAGCATACTGGACCACAGATCACTTGACTGGGGAAAGATCAAAATACAAAATTTAAGTGCAAATTCTACTGAATATATATATATTTTTCACAGTGCTGTGAAGTTAAAAAAAAATGAACATTTATAAGTCAGGGGCTTCTTAGATGTTTAATAAGTAGACTTCCTTTCTGTGCCTACCATTAGATTGAAGAAGGCTTTGCTTCTTCTCAATCAGTGGTAAGTGTGAAAAGACAAAAACCAAACAAACAAAAAACAAACAGAAACCACAGATATAATAGCAGCCTCAAAGTTGATCAACAATAATTCTTAGCTTCCTGGAGGTCCTTCTGTTATGCTTTTGCTTCCTTTTGAGAGTGAACAGGACTTCCTAATTTCTGAAAAAGGAATTCAGCAGAAATGATGACATGTTGCTTTCAAAAGCAAATTTCAAGAAGACTGAAGCATTTATATTCAGTGCTTCCTGGTACTCTCTCCATTTCTCCCTGTCTTTCTTTCTCCTCACCAGTTGCCATGTTGTCAAGTCATCCAGGAAGCCTTTAGAGAGGTCTGTGTGATAAAGAACCAAGACCTACCACAGCCTATGGGCATGATCTTGAAAGAGCATTATTCAGCTGCAGACTTGAGATACCAGAAGTCCAGTCTCACAGCTTGAATGAAACCTCATGAGGGACTGTGAGTTAGCGAATACATGCCCAAATAGCTAACACATAGACACACAAGCACACAGACACACACACACACACAATTTAAAAAGCTTTGGGATAATTCGTTACATAGCAATAGAAAAATATGATACTAGAATTGAATAGAAGTCAAAACTAAATCTGTTATTTACTTTTCCATTTCAAAATTATGGGTTTTTGAGGAAAACCTTTTAGCTAAAGGTCAAAATAAATCTTGGTATTCCTTTTAAGACTTTTCTGGTGTTTGCTTCTCCAAAATACATTTAAATATTTCCATAAACTTCAGGGCCACACTAAGTTTCATTTATATTTTAAATGACAAAACCACTCTGAATATTATGTTGCTATTCACTTCTAAGCACCTGAGAAAGTGGAAGAGAAATTTTTTGCCAGTTGAGTTTCCTTGCAGCTAATCAGGATTCTCTCTCTAGTTACAGAGAGATCCAGACACTGTTAGCAATGGAGTCTGCTTTCTGATGCTTCAGGGTGACCATTGTTCACCCCTGGTTAACGCCATGAAGAGCTGGCAATAAGAAGTCTAATGAAGAAACCATCAAGCCCGGAGTAGTAATTTCAGGAGAAATCATGCATGGTTGTTTGAATAGGGTTGAGTAAGAACTGACATTTTATGTTATTGACTGTGATATGGGTGCTTTACCTGCTCATCTTCTGTTCCTTTTATGCCACTGTGATTCCTTCTGTTTAGGAAAGCAATAGAGCATATTACCAGTGGGCCCCGTGTTTGGGCCAGACTTTTCTGCAACTACTGCAGCAATAATTTTTTTTTAAAACTAAACAAGAGTCTTTTAAAAAGGCTCTGAGAAACTTTGTATTCTTAAGCGGTTTTATTATCTATAAAATCAAATAAACTTAGAATTAATGATAACAGTAAGGGATTTCTTCTCTTTCTAAACTTGTATATCTCTTTTTTTCTCCATAATTTTAAACAAGGTATAAAATTTTCCATGTTTTCCAGAACTGTGATGGATGCAGATAGTCATAATTTCCTCTTCTATAAAAAGTGAACACTGTCTTGTGGACAATATTGAAAGTAATGCTATTATAAACACAAACTCTGTGAATGTATGATATCTTTTCTTACTAAAAAATAGCCATATATGCAAACTTCAAAGGTAATCTAGGTATTTTTTTTTTAATTCTGACAATGAACTTTAAATTTTGAATGTTTTGATCCAGTTTGTTAAACATTTATTATATTCATGGAAAAGAAACTATTATGCTTATCAATCAAAATAATTTATTACACTTTTGCCCATCTAATACAAGTAGTAGTATTCCTATGACTTTTGTGCTTCCTCTCTTAAAAAGAAATATTTATAGAGGATACAAATGCATGACTTTATCAAGCTAAAGAGGGCGTTTCTATTTCAGTGATTTAAAACAGTGAGCCACTGACATAATATAATTATCTGAAGATAAGTACTTTAATCACCAGCTGATATTTTACTTTACAATCTTTAAAATGGTGTGATTCATCATCCTTACTTGGAAAAATATAGCAGAGGAAACTATTGTTTATTATTTTCCACCCTAATTGAGTACTACTGTGGAATGCTAAAATAGATTTTTTTTTTTTTCAAAACGAGCAGTAATAGCCTGGAGAGAGTTTAACCACAAATCACATTCCAAATTAAGACAATCAACCTTTTTCTTTTTTCAAATACCTGAAAGCAAAATTACTCCATCTCTTTAGCATTTTGTGCACATATGAAGTCTAACTTCTGTAATCATGTTTAAACCTTAGGTTCTGTTGCCCCAAGGCAAGGACACAAAGGTGCTTCATTTAGTTGATAGGTCTCTGAGAGACCAATTGAAGCTATTCTGTTCAAATGGTATAAAAGAATTCAATCCATGTACCTCACTGAGTTATATCTTAGCTTAATCAACAGGGCTGCAAAATGAGCCTAGTGACATTTCATCTGAGATACAATTGTTGAAGATATAGACTTGGGTGAAGATTAAGTAGGCACTGATAGAGCACTTTAATTTTCGTTTGTCTCTTGTTTATATAAATATTTTTCATCATGGCCTATTTCTATCAATAGCTGTAAACTTGTAAATATTCTCACATTGCTCTTAAGTGTAATAACTAAAAATGAAATATTGCATAAGAAATGTGACCCCAAATTTCGCTTACCTTTTGACTACAGAAATATACTTTCTTTCCAAATATTTTCCTACTTTTCACTTTTCAAATCTCATAAACTCTGAAGTCTGTTCTGCTAGTTTTCCTTCCTTAAAATTTGCAACATGTTACAGAATGATGCTTATGTGCCCAGGAAATTGTTCTGGTAATTGCACTCATTTCCCAGTTTCAGAATTACTGCTGTGGTTATGTTGGTCTGGAATGGTCTTGGGCAGGTTTTGACCACTAAGTCCAGCCTGGGCTGTATTTGAGACCATATAGATGTGGGATGTATGAGAAAAAGAAGAAACACTGAGAATGGTGTATTTTAATCCATTATCTTAAAAGTCTCACTTTTTCCAGCTGCTCCCTGCTTTGCAACCAGTTTTTATAATCCAAGTACTAGAGAGGGTAAATATATCTCCCTCTACTCATGATAATGTTTTAATAGTCCAGGAAGGAGAGAGTGGTAGCTGAATTGCAGGCGTCCATCCATAATGCAGAGCTGGAATGATTTGGAATATGTATAGGGGAAAATGACTGACTTATTGAGGAGGTGGTAAGAGATGATCAAATCAGGACAGGATTCTTCAATGGGGTAGATGTGAGAATCAAAGAAGGAAGAAAAGTCTTCCTCATGATTCTGAAAATCTGAAGCCCCTCTCTCACTCACAGTGAGTGAAATGCAATTCTATTCTACTTCTCACCTAACAGCAAAGGCTCAATAAAGGCTTGAAGGAAATGTAGTATTCATTACCCACTCCTTCACAGTAATTTGGTTCTCTTAAAAGTCCAAATGGTTATATCAGAATAATTCTTGTTTAAATGGACAGATTGTAATTTCCTTCCTTGGATTAATACAGTTGCCTAAGTAGGGAGATTCTAATATATAAAAAGTCAATAGCTGGGTGCTTATGCAAATATCTAAAACACAATATAGAAAACATAGTGAACAAAGATGAACACCTGCGGACAGAGTCTGTTACCCCAGTTTATAAAATGGCTAGACATATTTTCATTGAATTTAGAGGGTAGGTGAATACAAATCTCTCTGGGGCCCTCAGGAGTTCCCTCTAACACATAAGGCAATATTCTTCAACAAAGCTAACACTTGGCACAGGGCATACTGTGTGACTCACTCCTGAGTCAGGAAGGTGTGTCTCCCTGGGTGACTACCAGCTCAGAGACCTTCCTGAGTCTGACTTCTGAAGCAGTGGCCCTCACTCTAGGGGCTATAGCCTTCTTCACTTTTCTTCACACCCTTATCTGACCAACTGATGTCCTTAATTCTGTACGTTTTATTACTTGTCTCATCTTCCCCACACCCGGAAAAGAGAATGTATTTAGCTGTGTTTTCTCTGCCTCTGTGTCACAGTGTATAGATGAGAAGGTCACAGAGAGATAGTGAGTGCTTACAGTCCTACGTGGACAGTGCTCCTGGATGAAGAAATGCCCTGTTAGCTTAGGCATGGAAATCCAGATGGAATCTCCCTTTTGCTTCCTATTCTAGCCCTCATCTTTTGAAGAAAAGAATAGGGCAATATCAACTATACTGTCATGTCTGATATTCCTGAACTAGCTTGTGATCAATAATTATGTGAGTACATAGGCTATTATGGTATTTCATGAGTAAAGTATCAGTCATGTCAACATGGCCTGAATGACAAATGATTCATGTAAAGAAGTAGGAATCACAGATGTAACTTCAAGTGAAAAATCCCCTATGTAAGCTTTATGTTTCAAAACTATTTGAAGTAAAACAGCATTTTATGAGTTAAATAATATAACTATGGTTTTGAAAGACATTAGTTAATACCAAAAATCATCATTAAGAACTTTCACATAGTTTAATAACAATATAGATTGGCAGTAAAATAATGACAATATGTAAGCTAAAAATTTATTATTTACATAGTATCACTATATGTGCAAAAGTATGTTTATAAAAATAAAGACAGTTTTTATCATACTTCAATTTATAAAGCTAAAAAAGTATCTTAACAACTATATGCATCTTATAATTATTTATTTCCACTTAGTCCATGAATATTTCTACTGAGACATGAGAGTATTTCTCCATGAGGCATTGTACTGAAAAATCTTCATGTATTTGAGGATAAAATAAAGTTAAAATAGTAACTTTGCCACCTCCAAGTTTCCTGAAGAAAGCAATATACAAAATCACTTTCAACAACATGTATGAAAAACCACTTTCCATATACTCTAAAAAAGCATATAAAAAGTGAGAGAAAATGAAATGTTGCAATAAATGAGGTACCGACAATGTATTTCTTTCACAAATCAAACTTCATAATAACAGTGTTCTCAAAAATGAAAATAAGCTTTTTAGAAAGAAAAAAAAAAGAATAAACTTGTTCTGAAACAGTACAATTCCTTGGGGTTTTGAGTACATGGAAGCTTAAGATTTAACTAACTTTGTTGAAATGATTGTGCTGGAACACCAAATATTTTTAGTACTTGAAAACAGAGCACTTCTGAGAGGTAACAAAGATATTAACCACAGAAGAACTTGTTTTCTAAAAAACACTGTTATTGAAAAACATTTACTATTTTGAATAATGTTTCATAAAACAAAATGGTTAGTGATATTGGCCTGGGGATTTAGGTCAGTGGTAGAGCACATGCCTAGTGTGCAAAAGGTCCTGGATTCAAACTCTAACATTGAAAAAGAAAAAGAAAATGGTTACCGGTGTTCAGTGAGTCAATTGCAAAGAAACATCTGCTTGGATGTGTAAGAAAAAAATGCATAGCACACAGCAACAAGCTGGTAGTTGGCATTGTTAAGAACTTAATATCTCACTAGATATCATCAATTTTTAAAAACTAGAGTAGTAATATTTTAAGTAATAAATTTGGAAAAAATCTTTTTGATATATTTTAAAAGTATTCTTTATCCTAGCAACTCTTCTTTAATGTTTATGTTAAAGAATAAATTGATGTTGGCACATAAACTCTCATCTTTCAGCAAAATGTCTGTTGGATAAACCACTGTTGTGTCAAGATGCCCTGAATACTTCGGAACAGGAGTGGTTTCATAGTTGGGGCCAGTAACTAAGCACAATGTAGATGCTTTGGATTTTATGTACTGAACTTTGATAATGTGGCCTCCCGTCAGGAGAACTCTATTTAGTGTGCTTCACAGTGAATAGTAGCACATGGGGTTTATTTATTCAACAATGCTTCATGATTCTTTATTGCAACAAAAGGAAGGCCGACTTGAAAGTCACACTGATTGCCCTTTTTGCAGCATTAACTTGAACTGTGTTGTTCCCACAATGAGAAAATCCTTGATAACTGGGTTGTTTCATAAAAATGCACTATGTCATGGCCTTTGAAAATGGCAAATTGTTTGGAAAGAGTGCAGTTTTCAAAATTGTAGTTTTAAGTTTATTTTATTTGATGCCTACTACCATGCACAATAAAAGTTTGTAAGCATAAAAAACTTAAGGATTGACCACAACCACATTCAGTCAGAGTGGAGGAAAATGGCTGTGCACCTGGGAGGGTAGTAGGCCTTGCACAGGAAGGGCTCAGCTTACCATGACACTGGGGACCCTGGCATCTGCTCCTCTTCCACCTTGGAAATGTCTGGTAGGCTCCTCTCATCCGTAAATAAACCTTAGCAGTACAGGGAAGGAGTCCTGAGAAAGCCAGTGGGTAGTATTTGAAGACTATTGATTGTGCCAGGTTGACAGCAGCCACACAAGTGTCAAAGCCATTTGACATCATATCAAAAACGCAAAGTTACAGCTTTACATGTCCAACATTATCTATTCTGGGCACAGAATGTGAGGGATCTGGAAAGGGACTGACCATAGTACAGAATCTGGGGGGAACAGAATAGTGTATCGGATACATACCGGAAATTTTTAATTTATAGCAGACACACAGAGATGCTCAGAGATTCAGAAAATGGCCTCAATTCCTGCAAATGCTGCCAGTTGGATAGCCAAACATTGGGCCTCGTATTTTTTGGTATAAAGCCTTTTATTACTCCATTAAAATAAAAATCTTCTACACTCGGTATTCTTAAAATAGGAATCAGCTATTTAACATTATAATCAATTAAGAACCCGCGAGAAGGTTTCAATTTAGGGAATGAAGAATTTGAGTATAAGAGCACAGAAGCACTGAGCTGGAGGTGCTTGAATATCTATTTCCTCTACTTGACAATATTAAGAGTCCTAGGGGCTCTTTCAAATGTTTTGACTTTCAGAAGTGGTTTTCTTTCTTTTTTGGGGGTATAAAATATGTATTTAAAAATAATCATAGAATAGCATTACTTTTTGCCTTACCCTGTATACACATATGTATACAAAAGACTACCTTGAGTTAAAAATGCTCGTTCAAACAGTGTTATTTACCATCCATGCAACATATTTGTTTTTTAAAGAACAGTAGCAGCCATGATCTTGCAGAGGGAGGATACTAGCTTTTAAACCTCCTCCAGGGTGAACTTAAGCTTAATAACCTACTTATGTTGCCATAATAGTGTAGAGTTTTCAAATTAGGTGGAAAGTATGTGGAAACCTTTAGTAATGCATCTCCCTGATACAAAATTGCATTACCCATTATGAAATAACCATACCTAGAGGACCTATAGAGGGCACAGTTAATTGAACTGTATTTCTAAATTTGCACAGTTATAGGAGATTCACCTTCTCAGAATTCCAGAAAACAGATGTACCTAAAAATGATTCTTCTACTCAGAAGGAAAAGGATAAAGAAAACACATGAAATAGGATCTTCTCTAAATATAATTAGTTCATTTACATAATTGAGTCATCTAGTCACCCAAAATTTCTTTTCTCCTTAAAATTTATTCCAGAAAAAAATTAATAATAATGGCCTCAGGGGAAACAGATATAAATAGGTCTTTTCCCCGAGGTCTATTTTACTAAAGAGAAACTATTTGTTTCTCTCATTGTTTCACTGGACCCAGAAAATGCTTTTTTTTTTTTTTTTTTTGTCTTAGTAATTTGAATCCTGTTAAAAATTAGAGATTAAAAAAATCATTAATTACACCTGGGCTTTTATAGTCATTATTCTTAGATTAAACAACCACAACAGCACAAATTTCCAGGGCCCGTTTTTGCTTGTGGCAAAACCTGGAAAATGATCTTTTCAAATAGCTCAGAAAAGAAAACTCTTATCATAACATACAGAAAGGAAACAGATTTTAAAGAACTTGTCCATAATTGCTTAAGAAGAAGTAGTTAGGATCGTTGTCAACCTGAAAAATCAGTTCCATGATCCATTTTCTTACACTTTCTTTGACTTGTCTTCTTGGTAATAATTCCCCCAGTATGAAGATGAACATCACAAAATACTAAACTGGTGAGTAGCTTCTGTCTTTCTATTAGGCATCCAGCACTACAGGGGCTTTTCAGGGGAGAAAATGTTATGTTCCTGTATAAGGGGATAAATCAATCCCCCTCATGCCATCTACAAACATAATGTTACATAGACCAAACCATTAAATTTGTGAAAACCCTCAGCACGATGACTTACACGTGGTAAGCATCATGCGTCTGCTATACAAAACGAGCATACCTTTATCAAATGGAGGACCTAAGCTAAACATTTCTCCAATGTATTTCCTCCCAGTGAATTCAAACCACACATAGTACCAGTTCTACTTCTCCTTTGCAGGAAAGATTGCAGTGAAAGTATTCTAGTTCTGTGAATTTTTAAGAGTAGAGTGCCATATAGAAGAATCAAACCTTCTTTAAAGACATGTATGCTCCGTCGATCAATTATTTTCAAAGAAGTTGCTTCGTGAAGACACTGTTGGGTGACCAAAACCAGGCAGAAGCTAGAGGGAAAGAGCCCGGCTGAAATCCTGTCCCATCCAGGATGTTCCCTTTAAACTGTGTCCATTAAATAGAGCTCAAGCAAATAGTGAAGTCATAGTGGACTGAAAAGACACAGGCCCGAGTTCAAAGTCAAAAGCAACTGGAGATTGAGAAAAGAAATCAAAGAAAGGGAGTGAAAAATGAGGAAGCCAAAAAGGACTGTGAACTCTCAAAAGCTCCCCTCACCCCAAGGGCTATTATTTGAACCGTGTTTGAGAGGAGTGAGACTCCTAAGTTGCTCAGAAAAAGAAAAATGTGAAGCCTGAGAGAGTGGGGCAGAAATAGCAGAGCCACAAACTATGGAGGAAACAAAATTGAGAGTCCAATTTCTGGCAAGTTGAAATCTTTCTGAAGAAGTAAGCATCATGGTGCTAAACTTGGGATAGTCAAAACAACCTCAGAAAAATAAAAAGATAGGCAGTTAGGATGAATATTTGTCTCTGAGTGTGGAATAGCAAGTGAGGGCACAAGAAGACTTTTGGGCATGATGCCAATGTTCTATATTTTTCTGTGAATGGTTGTGCTTGAGGATGAAAATTTGACAAAGTTTACTGAACTTGAAATGTACTTTACATAGGTGTGCCCTAGTTCAGCAATCTATTCTTCAGTTAAATAGGGTTTTGAAAAACTGTAAGCGAATTTCAGGTCTCTTCAGGTGAATTTGTGTCCTGAAGCTAAGCTTTGATAGCTTCCTGAAATACCTGTCTTGTGTTGATCCTGTCACCTCATCCGATGGATTTCACATGAACAGATCTCTGGTTAGAACTGTTGCTACTCTCCTGCCTTACCTGATCCCCACCTTAGAGACCCTGAGAAGATTGAGAAGATTTGGTTAATTCTGTGCTCTCCTGGAGTTCAGGAATTTAGGAATGTCATGCCATACTCCACCTATGGATCAGAAAAAAATCATACATCTTTTTTATTTTAAATTCTGATATACATGGATATGGTAGGAAGTCAACAGGTTAATTTGTTCATTTACCTATAAGTGCCCCAACATTTCTTCTAGTCTGCTTTGATGGTAGGCTTAGAGGAAGTCAGTGTTCTTGCAAAATTAGTCCAGTGTTAACTGCTTTAAAATGGCACAAGTCACCCTTTCATTGAATCTCCAAATCTGTCATATTTAAAAAAATCATTCACCCCTTAGTTGGAATTAACAGTACAGAGCATAAGAACCTCTCAACCTCCAAGGTCATTCATTCAGGTGAGTTTGAGGACGCTTAGAAAGACTTGAAACTGCATTCTATCTCTTAATGTTTTTGAGACCTTGACACAATCTCTAGTTTCAGGTCTGTGTAAGGTTTTCATAAAAGGTCACAAGAAAGTCATCTACAAATTGTGTATAATAACAATGCATACTTCCTAGTGTTTTTCATTTAATATTACATTATTAATTGTAATGATGTAAAATATTTGTAAAACTTTCATGTTGTATGGAATCCAAATAAAGTTAATTTAATAAATATTACAGACTATAGCTTGAGAATCAGAAATTACAAAATTCTATGGTGTCTCACTCTCTTAGGCATTTGACATAACAGTCTAGGTATAGATGAATGATGAAAAGTTGTTAGGTAACAAGAAATATATGGGGATAAACACAGCAGTTTAGCCTAAAAAACATTGCTCAATTCACAGCTCTAGGCCAGTTTCCTATGCATAAAGTAAAGAAAATAGCATTCAGAGAGAATTATTTGGAATGATTATGTAAGAAAATTATGCATGCTAATTTCTTAGCAAATGCCTCACATTTAGTAAGTGCTCAATAGAGTTAAGTGAATTGACTTATCATTTCCTATAAACTCAGAAGACAGGAAGATGTACAGTCAAATATGTATAAAAATAAAGTGTAACAATAGCTGATTGCAAGTTGTTTCCCAAAGTACTAACTTGAGAAAATAAGCTATTAAATAAGAATACTTGGCAGTGACATTTCTAATTTTAATATAACCTACACTACACTACCGTACTACATTCTATTTCGTAAAGAAATTCTAATGAGTTTTCGTAAAGATTCTAATGAGTTGAGGTAATTCTGAGAAACTGGGAAAGAGATCTATCTCTATTTATTCAGGGGTTACAAGTCCTGCTAGAGGTGACCAGAGGTTCAGTATCAACCTATGTTTTCTCATTCAGCATCGCTGGGTTCTTCCTCCAATCCGGAACTTTTTCATATGCAAAACTACAGCAAGTTATTCCTAACCCATCCCAACTTTTCTAATTAGAACTCCCCTGAGATTTCTTTTTTGTTCAATTTTTTTCTGGCTTACACTTCAATGAGTTTAGAAAAGCCCTTATCTTTTCTAATGAGTTTTGAAACAGAGGGATCTTATGCATTCTTTATACTGGGTCAGAACTACTGCAGAGACTGAAAGAAAAGTGACAATATATGGTGGGAGGTATGGGTTCTTATGTAAGAAAAATAAATGGAATTTAAATGTGGATGGCTGTTCTCACAGGGGCAGGAAAAACACAAAGAAAATGTTTTTTTGGTTTTTTTTTATTTATCTCCTTTTTAGTCCAAGGCTACATTTGTGGAGATGAAGTGCATCCCTCCAGGCAGAAAGTTAAGGGATCTGTAATGACCAGATATTAATCCATGATAGAGCAGAATCTACTGTCCATCTCTTTTCCTAAACTGGGGAAAATCCATCATTTAAGACACATCTTCAGTTTACCTTCTGGTTAGATGAAAACTTATGTCCAATAATTCTGATAATAAATCTTATATCTCATAGTTTGTTTCTTTGTATACATGTACTGTAAGATAAATGAGATGTTAACATAAAAAATTTGCATAAAAATAGAAATACTGTACACCAGAATGATAAATATAGTTCTTACTAATAGAAGAAATATTTTTCATGTGAATGTTGGAGTATGGGAAGTTAAAATTGATTTTTCTATCATTATTTACTTCACTGAATTTAGTTTTTTGGACAACCCATTATGATGTTGCAATTTGATATTCATGATGATGATATACTATACTTATGTGGATCCATGTGTTTTGGTTGAGTAATATTTTGTTAATAGTTGTGTTAGTCATTTTTGTTACTGTTGTGACTAAATCATCTGACCAGCAAAATTATAGAGCAGAAAAGGTTTATTTGAGGGCTCACAGTTTCAGAGGTCTTAGTCCATAGAAGGCTGGCTCCATTCCTTGGGGTTCCATTCCTTGAGGCAGAACATCATGGCAGAAGAGTGTGGCAGAGGGAAGCAACCTGCACATCAGGAAGCAGAGAGAGACTCCACTCTCCAGATACAAAACATATAGCCCTAGCCAGGCCCAAATTCACACCTCCTCCAATCACACCCTACCACTTCAATTAATTCCATCAGGGATTAATTCACTGATTGGGTTAAGACTCTTATAACCCAGCCATTTCTCCTCTGAACTTTCTTGCATTGTGTCACACATGAGCTTTTGGGGGACACCTCACATCCAAACCATAACAACAGTTATGTAATTGTAAAATCAAATGCAGAAGTATCAGTATCTAACAGTGTCAGAAACATTCATTATTGAAGAGTTATATAGCATCATACACTGAAATTTTTGAATTTAAAGTCAAAATTATGTATTACTAACACCTTTGTGGGAGAGAACAATGAAAAGTGTCCGAATCATGTCTTTCTGTCACTAGAGAAAAATGCATCTAAAATAAATCTTCAATAATTCATACTTCAAAGTTAGCAGGGACATAAAAAACATGATGAAGAATCCTAACTTTTATTTTAAAACAAAATTTATTCATTGGCTAGTATAATTTTAAAAAGAGAAAAAGAAAGCCTTTATGATATTGCCTTAGATAAAAACACAACCCTGCACATCATGATATCATTCCTAAAAGGTCCAAATATCATAAAAATCCAGACCAAAACCAATGGTAGGGATGGTCTGGCATAGTGATATACTATATTGTTATATGTGGCTCAACTGTCTGGAAAAACATTTAAATCTTGTGGGTATAGATTTTGAGAGGCTTCAACTGGCCTAAGAGTTTGTATTCAGGGCCTATTATTTTTAAATGGAGGAAAGAACACTTTACATACTCCTGGTGGCCTGTGGGTCTTCTATGCTTTCTGTAGTGGAATCACTGAAATGTTTTAGACCTGGTCTGTGACAACTACGGGCACTCACGGGCAACCTGGGGTGAAGCAATTTGGTATCAGAGGCATATAGCAAGATACCAGAGAGATGACCAGCTATATCCTTGCAAAGAATGACACACGAATTCCCTTTGTGTGTATTTAGTGAGACATGGGCTCTTGCAAATAATCATTTAAGTATAAATCTGACAGAGATTCTGTAAGACTTTCAATAGTGGATAACCACTCCTACTAGAAATAGTTCAGAGATTTTTAGAGTTAGAATTTTGATCTACTAAGGAAGTTTTTAATATTTAAGTTTTAGATCTTATGTGTTAAATTGGTCAGTTTTATTTCCTGAATCAATACTACTTAAATAATAAATACACTTTAATATGATGTCATTAAATAGAATATAAAGATATTATTTATGATCCACCAAATTATTTGTACTGTATCTGAAATTTGCAAAGGGGATAAACATTAACTTAGAGACAAAAAAGACAGATGTTAATATTGCAGAAGCATCCATTTTAGAAATAAATTCTAATACTCTACAATGCGAAAGAAGAGAAATATGATTTAATCAGGACAACTTATTTTGTTCTTTATCAGCTACTACATCTACTTTTTTATATATGCTCACATTCAGAGATGCAAAGTTTTAAATACTCTTTTCTGACTAATTAATACAACATCTTTTCTACCTTTATAGTTATTTGAACTGTAAAATTCCTTTTGAGAAAACATCTCCTGAAAGGTCTTGAGTAGGAAAGGAAAAAGGTGAGAAAAATGGTTATTTTAGAAGTGTAAGTTCTAAAAAAAATTACAGAACGTGTAGAGAAGGAAATTCTTGTATTCCAACAAAATTCTCTAAAGACTTCCTCTGTGAACTCCTTTCATCTACACTGAAGTAAATTGGGCTCCAGAAGTTATTTGATATAATAGATCATACAGAGAGTCATGTATTCCTGTTTCTTAGGTTAAGAATCCTTACAGTGAGTGGAATTAACTTCCTAAGTTCCACCAATGTGACCTAACTTATAATGGCTGAAGACTCTGAATGATCTGTTGTGCCAGCTTCAGCAAGTGCACACTCAGAAAAAACAGAGTTTGGGGCTATGAAAATAAAAACCACATCTTAGTGAGACCAATTATAAACATAACTAGTACATACCAAAGGACAAACTTGAATATTGATGGCCCTACTCCTTCAAAACAGTACTCCAATTCTCTTCAAGGGCCTTTCCTTTTTGTTTTTCCTCCAGGTTTTGCATGTTAGAAATAGGAACTAGAAACCTCATTGTGACATTTATGCATTATTAAGTGATAACACTTAATTCATTTCTTTTCCACTGGCTTAATTGTTAAAGATATTCATTATGCAAAAATGTTAGCCCCAATGACTTTTAACTGAGTAAAGCTATTATGCTCATTCCAATATACTTAGTAATCTGTTGAATTTTAATTCTTCCTCCAAGACAGAGAATGTTGAATAAAATTGAAATCTCTTAATATATTATTTCAATCTACAATTCAAAAATATTTTTAAAAGAGTGAAAGGGCATCTGCCATCTGACTGCACACACCTATAAGGGAATGCCTAAATAGTCCAAGTCCCCAGAGTGACAAAAAATTGAAGATGAGTTAACATTTCATTTTTAAAATTACCCTCTTCTGTTTAGATTTTAAATTTCTGAGTGACTTATACTAATCTGTATTCAACACTATTTTGTTGGAGTAAAGGGCAATGGTTATTGGTTATGTGTTAAAATTCACTTGGAAAAGAACAAAGTCTACAAAGAATTTTTTTTTAAACAGAGAATGATATTTATTATAAGAACCACTTTTTAGATCTCTTTTCTTTGTCCTTGAAAGAATTTAAGTGAAAAGAAAGATCAATTATACCTTTTGCTATTCACTTGGGTCCTGTGATAGGATTAGCTCTGGGAAATCTTGGGGATAAGTTGAATATGAGGTTCCCAAGAGAGAGAAACAGGTCAAATTCAAACTCAGAAAATTCTCTGCCACTTTGTCTGGCTGGGAGGCTGCCAGATTGTTCAGTGTCTTTGGGGGGTTAAAAGCCCTGCCACCTTTGTCCTTGAATATGACTGTTCTATGTCAATATATGACCCTCAGTATTTCATAATACTTTCTGGACTAAGGGCACTCAATTGAGATTTATCAAATGCATAGTGGTTTTAAGTAATAATTTTATAATTCCCATTTGGCTCTAGTTGAGAGACAGAAAAATATGTGATTTTATACTTGGTATTTTCAAAGAAATTCAGCAAAGCATTACTATGATCCTTCTTGCTGATCCTACTGTTTACAAGGTTGCAAGCATGTCAGCTCTGTTTTTCAATTCACTAGGTAACTGTCAATCAGCAGTGGGTATTTTTGGCTTAGTCAGTCTTTACAATTTCCTCTCCTAAATCAACTATTGTGCAAATTATGTCTGTTAAACAAATGTGAATTTTCAGTATTTTTTTCCATGTATCTTTTATACTTCCTGATACAGTTCCTGTAATGAACTTGCTCTTGCATATATCATCAGTGATTTTCATGTAAATGGGTATTTTTTGGAGGTGTGATTTTGCTTTACCTCTCTTCATTAATTTGCTTAAAGAAATGGCCAAGTAGTGGCCATCTACTATTGTCTGCACTGGGTCATTGCACGACAGAGAGACAGACACTTCCTATTGGTACTTACAATTTTGTTTGAAAAGTGAACTCTGAACAGGTAGTTATAGAGGTGCTAAATGTTAGACAACGTATCATGGGAAGAGGTAATTGAGCAGCCTGCTTAGCTTTGAAGTTAGAAAATGTCTCCTGCAAGAAGTAATTTTTTTAGCTGTTATAAGTGTAAGCAAAGCGTTGGTTTATAAAGTAGGAACAAGCTAGGTTTTTTTTTTATCTCAAAGAGAAATTAAGTCCCACCTTCCTGACTTTCTTTCAGTTAACACCTACCTACTCATCAGCCAAAATAACACCAAATCTAGGTGCAAAATAATGAAGATCTAGAATTGGACAGAGAAAATAATAGATGCATTCAATTAAATTAGGAATGAGACTTCAGAAAAATGTGATTGAGTAGATGTGAAATGAAAGAGCAAACAGACCAAGGTGAGAAAAACCAGGCATCCCAGATTAGGTCCCTAAGTAGGTGATGGTGTCTTTTACTGGTGCTAAGTACCCTGGAGGCGGGGCAAGTGTGTAGAAGCTCATGAAGTCTTGTATGTGTTGAATTTCAGAGATTCAAGAGAGAAACTAGTGGCAGTGATAGACAAATAAGTAAATAATGTTATCTCAGAAAAGAAGCTGTAGTTATACAAGGATAATTGAAATTGACAGGTCTGATCTCTGTCTTGCCTTCCATTGTAGAAGCTGGAGACTCAAATTCACTCCTCATGTTTTCTTACGCTCCATGTCTTATCCATCAGGGTCCCTCTAGTTCTACTTCAAAATTTTCTTTTGAAGCCACCCCACCGCCTCCCCTGGTATTCAATTCTTATTACTTCAAGTTCCCTTCAGAGGGGAATTGAAATAACTCAATAATTAAAGTTCTTTTCTCAGTAGCATCATGTCCATAGAATAAACATTTAATGAACATTAATATTGCTTGCCAGCAAGAACAGTTTTCTTTTCTTTTCTTTTCTTTTCTTTTCTTTTCTTTTCTTTTCTTTTCTTTTCTTTTCTTTTCTTTTCTTTCTTTCTCTCTCTCTCTCTCTTTCTTTCTTTCTTTCTTTCTTTCTTTCTTTCTTTCTTTCTTTCTTTCTTTCTTCTT
Source organism: Glaucomys volans (assembly GCA_020662805.1). Lineage (NCBI taxonomy): Eukaryota > Metazoa > Chordata > Mammalia > Rodentia > Sciuridae > Glaucomys > Glaucomys volans. The sequence continues at coordinate 247,843 of JAJEJO010004370.1, forward strand.
TCTTTCTTTCTCTTTTTTCTTTTTGATAGTTCTCACTAAGTTGCTGAGGCTGGCCTTGAACTTGCAATCCTCCTGTTTCAGCTTCCCAAGCAGCTGGGATTACAAGGTATGTGCCACTGTGCCAGACCAGCAAGAGCAATTTAAAGTAAAAACCATGTGTTTTCCCTTTCCTCTTCTGTCCAGTATTCACTTTTACTAGGCCTTCTCATGCACCTTGAATTTACCAGTTGAATTCTTCCTCTCATTTTTTCATCCTTCTCATTTTCCAAAAGATATATGTACAGAATTTGTCTTTCAATTTTTCTCTTGTTTGTTATTTTGTGTCTAGACTAGTCAATATAGATTTTGAAGCATTATTTTCATTATGGAGTAACCAAGCAGATCTTGACAATGAATCACAGGGTGGCCTGCAGAGAATCACTACTGTATTCAGATCCCAGCGCCAAGATCTACCAGCTCAGTGACCCGGGACAATTGACTTAACCTGCATTGCCTCCTTGTCATCAGACATAGGACAGGCATCATGACAGCAACTACTTCATAGTGCTGTTCTCAGGATAGGAGTTGCCATGATACTAAAGTTCTTTGATGTTTTATGCAGTATTTTAATAGTATGTGACACAAAGAGAGCACTCTAAGTGCCTACTTTTATTACATTTATAAAGGATGATTTCTATATGCTAATAAGAGGGGGCATACATGTAATATTAATTAACTAAATTGACCTAGTTATTATTGTAGTTAAGACTTAGATGAGTTCCAGGTACAGTCCTAACACTGGTATATATTGTAGCAAACATTAAAAAAATCATAGTTTTTTTCATCATGAAACGTAACCCCTAGAGAAAGAACTATACCTACACATCTATTAGGAATGATATGTTTTTCAACCTTAAACATTGCTGTGATACCAAATATTTCATATTTTTAAAGATTTATATTTTCCCCTATGTCTACTTTCCTTTGCTTCTTGTTTTTTAAAATGCAAATATCTCACAGTTGCTCCCTTCAGAACAGGGCATAGTCTCCCTTCCTTGCCCTCACTTTCATTCAGCAATTATTTATTGGGTGCACTGCTTGGTCATACACAACTGAACCTGGGACACAGCCCTCACCCCCTCAGAACTAAACAATGACCGCACAGTCATTTCCTCAAGAAGGTAGTGGTCTTGTTGCTAAGAAAAACTCAGACACATAAAGGACAGAATTTCATTAAATAGTTAAACTGTGGAAGAAAATTAAGAAAGGTGTAAATCAACATTGGACCACGGTGAAGGAAATGGGCCAACTGCAGAAATCTTAGTGGGAAACTTCTTGGTCAGAAATAGTTATTGAGGCTTTTCATGTTAGAGGTTAGCCATGAGAGATGAAGGCATTTCCTTCCTATATATTACCGAGAGGTGGAATCAAATTAATCAGGATTTTGGAGCTGATTATTCTCTTGGATGGTCTGGTCAAATGCCTGAGTGTGGGACTCCATATCAGTACCGCAGAGGAGGTCAAGGTACCAGAGGTAGAGAATGGCAACAGAGAAGGTGTGACCGTCGAAACATCATTAGCACTACCTACTACATTCCCAGGGCCCCCCAACATTCACCCCAACCTCAAACAGGCTTATAAAAATAAGCTTTTATTATGTGCTCATGATTTGTTCATAGTATCTAGGATTGTTTCTGGATATGATTTTCAAAGATTTCTGCCATGGAAGTTAGATTCCAAATTACTTCTATGATCCTGAAATAAATAAAGTTTAAGAGAGTTTGTCTTGGAAGCAGATTTGATGGGTGGTGGAGGGTGGTGGTGGCGGCGGTATTCAGAACTGAGTGGCTCAAAGGAGAAATAGAATTAGAATAGCATCCTCCAGAGCTTTCTTTGTCTGTTTTTTTCACCAACTGCTTGCTTTGTGTGTTTGCACCATGTTTATCTCACATAACTCTCACTCTCCTCTGGCCTTTTCTGTACATTTCTCCTGCCCAGATGACAGAGTCCTTAGCCCAAGCTCTGCCAATAAACTTGTGTCACGAGATCTTGGTCATTTGTCTAAGTTCTGCTGGCTCCATGACCCTGGCTTTGCAGACAGATGTTGGGCTCTCCATTAACATAATTCTCTGTTCTGACACACATTCATTTAATGAAAAGAAAATATCTTAATTAAAACATATGATTAGCTTTGTCAATTCAAATGAAAATGACTCTCTAATTTAGGCACAGACATAGAATTTTAAAGTTAGGATAGGCCTTAGAGATCACCTAGCAAATGAATGGTTGTGGTAATTGTTCTCCCCTGCTGTGCACATTAGCATCTGACTGCATTCATTGCTGTCAAACAGATACTTTCAAAAGAGATAATGTGACCTTAGCAATATAGGAAGTTTCTGAGAGTTGGACTTCTTAGCAATCTTGCTGAAGTCCTCTGACCCTACAGTTCATGACATAATTATTTATTAGGCTTGGGATAGAATCTTTTATGGCTTAGAGTAGATAATAAAAGGGATTACTACCCAGGCAGTTTCTCCCTTAAACTCACAGTTTTCCTAATCTCTTTCCCTATGGCAACAGAGCAATTACTTTCCAGCATGTTGATTCCTTTGTACTTTAAATATAGATAAATGTAATCATGCTGAAAACCTGGGGGTTAACTTGTGCTCCTGAGCTGAAATCCCAAATTGCAGAAAAGCATTGCTTCACAGCTTATTTTTCTACAAAACCCGGCTGCAAATGCATGGAAGGAACCAAGTAAATCTCAAGTAAATCCATGACTGTCACTGTTGGGAAGAACGAAGTCCAGCATTCCTAAAACTTAATTAACCCATTATTTCCAGAAAACGGAAAAATTCTGTTTGTTTGACTTTTTTCTTGTCAGATGTATTTCTTTAGAAATTGCTACTTGGTTGACATAAAATGAAACTTTACGAAAAGAAAAGGCTGATTGGTTTGAAATGGAGGAGGAAGAAAATGATACAGCAGAGGAGCATCTCTGGAATTGCATAAAGTGATCCATAAATCAAAGGTACCATACGCAGAAACCAAATCCTACCAAAGAGTGCGTGTTTAAAAATTGATATTGTACAAGGTACCATATGAGCTCAGAGAATTTAAATTTGGGTGTTTCCTGTGAAATAAGTTTACCTCAGTGATTAGAACACCACAATGAAAAAGCATTTCTAAAATCTGGGTGTGAACTTGCTCAAAATGACGGTGAATTGCATCAAAATATAGAATCCATTTAAAGTCCCATCATGAGAATTAGAGAGAATTAGAGCGCATTAGATGTATTACTCTATTTTTATCAGTTCCAAAATAGCTTACAAAATATCATGAATATATAGAAACTGGTACAATTTGTGTTTAAGAAACCTGTATCAGTAGCTTGTATTTGGTATTATTATTGAACTATGTCCTGGGTTTATATCAGTTGGATCAGGAATACTGGAGAGAAAAGAGTTAAAATATTTGAAGATCTTTCTTCCCTTCTTTGCAAGAATAATATTGAACATAGCAATGGAAATTGTTAAAATTTTTGATTCTCTCATCTGAATAGTAGAATGCAGGGCACAGATATGTAATGGCACATTTTAGGGTTAAAGTGTATGGTGAAAGAAAATTTCTCTCCCCAAATAGGGAATATGCAGCCTTGTGATGCAGTGATGGTAGATGTGACATGTTAAGAAAATCCAACTTCTGCTGCTCAGTTCTAAAATTAAAAAGCAAAAATTGATGATGTGTAGATGTTTAACTTGGTAATATAAATTATTAGACATTGCCCAAATTTGTAAGCATAGTTTTTTATATTTAAAAAAGTCCCATTTGCCAGGCAAGGTGGAGCATGCCAATAATCCCAGTAGCTCAGGAGGCTAAGGCAGGATGATACCAAGTTCAAAGCCAGCCTCAGGTAAAGCAAGGTGCTAAGTAACTCAGTGAGACCCTGTCTCTAAATAAAATACAAAATAGGGCTGGGGATGTGGCTCAGTGGTCGAGTGCCCCTGAGTGCAATCCTTGTCCCCCCCAAAAAAATCCCATTTCAATCCATTAGTTTAATACTTTTTGAATTCTAATTTTTTTAGTTACTATACTTATATCTTAAGGGCTCATACATAATTGGTGTAGATATTAATTTGAGTCTATTGAACAGAATTAATAGAAATTGACTAAAAATGCGGGCTTAAGACTGATTATAAAAAAGCCATTTGTGTTGAAAAGTCATGCTTTTGACATTTATCCAAAGAAGGTCCAGGTAATATTTTTAAGTGAAAGAATGATTTGGCACTGAAAGATAATTCTAATAGTGTGAGAAGGCATCAGATGGGAAAGAGGGAATAGGTATGTTACTTCAGAGGCTATTGTAATCATATACATGAAAAATTTTATGGGACCAGAACGCAAAGCATTATGATGGAGAGAATGGTAGGGTTTAAAAGGGTGATTAGTATTTGAATTATACAGTGATTTGATGTGGAGCAGGAGAGAGACAGAGAAGAAAGAATCCAGGGTAGTGTTCACCTTGGTGGCTTGGGTATCCAGTGATTGATGATTTCATCTTTTCAGGTAGTGAGTTACAGAACAGAACACATTTGAGAAAAGGAGATTTCAAGTTGCATTTGGGAGGTAGTGGTTGAGAGAGTATGTGGCAGTGGCCAGTGGGTCGAGTGGAGAACTTCTGTTATGTAGTTGGTGAAGTAATGAGTATGGTTGAGGTTGTGGTTGCCTAGGGAATGGACATAGATGAGAACACCTGAGAACGTAATTCTCAGAAACATTGCTGTAGGTTGCAAACCAATGCTCAAGAGGACAAGTAGAAACTGCCAAGAAAAAAGAGGAAAAAACCAAAACAAAAAAACCCCAAAAACAAAGAGTTTCAAGCAGACAGGTTTCAAGAGTGATTTCTTAAAAAAATGAAATAGTGAACAGTGTCAAATCTAGTGCAGGGAGGGCAATGAGGAATGGAAAGGTGGCCCTGGATTTGTGAATTCAGGTATTATTAGCATTCTTCATTAAAAATTATTAGGGAAGAGATCAAACAGACCAAATAATTTTGTAATATTCAAAGTTAATTTCCAGAATTAGAGCTTTCCAGAGTACAGGGCTTCAAATGTTGACTACACTTAGACGTTAATAACAACAAAAGCAACTCTACTGCCCATTATAAGAAAACTACCTGTTTATAAATTACGAACATTCACTCCTGTGCTAACATAAGGGCATTTAAACCATATTACATGATTAAGCATTTTTAAACAAATGAATGATTAAAGTAGAAGTAAATAGATATTTAAAATAATTATACTTCCAATGATATAATGCTATTACAAACATGTTTATTCTCTATGAAGAAATATGAAGGGAATAAAAGATCCAATTCTTAAAAATCCTTTCTGATGATATGAAAACATTAAATTAATTGGTAAGAAGAACCTTGCCTTAAAGTCAGCTAACCTGTTAGTTCCTTCGAAGATCAACTCAAAGTTTATAAGCTTCCCTCCCTAGGAGTGAAACATTAGTTACATAGTATAAGAAGGTGGTAATTTAATTTAAAACAGAGAGATCTATGCTATGGATTATTTATTGTTCATATTATTTTGATCAAAACATCAATGGTTTATCACTAAAGAGGAAGACAATTTTAAAAGCCAATTCTTATCCTTGGAGAGGAAGAATTCCATTACCATTATCTCAGTGTGCCTCAGCTCTCCTGATGTTCCCAGGACAGAGAAATGAAAACAATTTCAAAAGCTCCCAGAGGCAAGTTGATCATCCTGATGATACAGCAACACCTGAATACTGCAAATCTCTGAGCATTATCCTCTTCCAATGAGCATTAGTTAAAAAAAAAAACAAAAAACCTTCATTTACACAGCATCCCCTTATGATTAGTTTATTTTTGTGTAGATTACTAAAAATATTTTTCAAGAAATATTTCTTTTTGAAGTACAGATCAATTTTTATCAGTATGTGTATATAGACATTCCACCTGGGAACTATAACATGTCACTGAAAAATATTTTCTGCTCGAAGAATTTATTGTTCACTTTATTCTTTACTTATATTTAATTGTAGGGTGACGATCACATTTTTTTTCTGTGTCACGTTATTCATGATTCTTGGGAAATATATAGTCTCTTTCTGAATTGTTTCTGTGTTTTATTTTTTAAATGTTTATCAGGTATTTATTTCATTGCTAGTAGATTCACATGGATAACAAAATTGACAGGTAATTTTAGGTTTGAAAATGACATGAAATTTTAAAATCAGATTTAGGTGGAATATCTCTTAAAAAATGTAAAGATATAGCTTACTAAGAGGAGGAATGAGAGAAAAATCGATAGCAGTGAAATCTATGGAAAGTTAACCCTTAAATCAAAAAGGCTTCCTTGTGGTCTTGACAAATCAGGTCTGTTAATCAGCCTCATCCTGGATAGCCAAGCAAGCTTAGCTGTACCTCACTGGGATTTCGGGATTCAGTGTTAATTACTGATTACAACATATTCTGAAGAAACAAATAGTCATTAAGAGCCAAGCTACAGCAAGTTTCTATTCACTCCCCCAACTAATGGGCTCTGTGACCTTGAAGGAGTCCTATAAATACTGGGAGCTTTGGTTTCTTCATCATAACAGAGTGATTTCTAAATTGCCTTGGATGGCCTGGCAGGTCCTTGTGGACTCTCTTTGACTAATTAGTTCAGTCTTATCTTTTTCTTCTCCCTATTTTCATCCTCTGGCAATATATATTCATGTTTTATGCTCCAAGAATACTCAATGACTTGTAGTTCCCAGAAAGTGCTGTACTATGTCATGACTCTGTGGGTTCCCGGGTGCTGCTTCTTTGCAGAGGTTGCTGCATTAGTTCCTATTGTGCCTCCTAGGCATTCTCTGAGGCCTCCGTCTGTGCTGTCCTTGTCTACATCACATGTGCCACTACATTCTTAAAAATGTTAATGGCTTTGTTACATGGCTGGGGTCTTCCAGGAAACCCAGGCAGGATGATGGCCCCCCTTCAAAGCCTGATTCTTGTGATCAGGTTGGAAAGACACCAGACATGTCACTCAGAGTAATAGGCATGCATTTATTAGAAGGGATGGGAAAGGAGTAAAGAGGACACTCTCAAGAGAGAGAGAATGGGTCCTCTTACAAAGGAAAAGGAAGGCTTGCCTCTCCTGCCTCCAGTTTTCCTGGGATCCCAGGAAAGTTTTCAGAGAGTCCTGCCCAGTCCTACCTCTTAACTTTTGACTGACAGCAGGATGTCATCAGATTTCAAGTTCCTGCTGCCATGCCCACTCTAGATCACTTTGGTCCATGCTGACTGGTTCCAATTGGAACCTGTTCTTTCAGATTTTATGGTTGGGGGAATCATCCTTATATATCCCTGAATTCTGGGATCTGGTCTCTATAAGGGTCACAAAAAATCTCCCCCTTCATGGTAACTTGTGTTCCTCTTATTGGAATTATTTTGGACCTGCATTTCTCCTGCAGATAACAGTTAGCTTGCTGAGGAATATAGCATATCTTGTCCTCTTTAGCTAAGCAGAGCTGCAGGTAAATTGCTTTTTGAAAGAGAAAACATGTTGGGGTCAGCACAGTGGGCCTATTTTAAAAATTATTTCCTTAATCTCCTGTTCCTACTATGCACATCTGTCTGTTCCCAATCATCTTGAACTTTATTAATGATGTCATCTCAAGAAAATGAATTTTATTCCCATATTCATACATTGAAGATGTTTAACACCTTTATTGAAAATAATTTCATAATGAACTTATTAAATGCATGTTTCTTAAAGAATACAAGATTTAAAATTAATTTGCCATTAGATCTTAGGATTGATTATTGTAAAAATGTTTACTGAGCAATGACTATACTGGGCAACTGATAATTGCTGATACGTAAAGCTAATTATGCAGAATCTTTGCCCTCATGATGCTCAGTACCAAAGGAGGAGGCAGGACTATGAATTAACAAATAAAGAAACCATCTGGTGAGTCCTGGTCAGGGGTAAGCAGTTTCACACACTATGTAGACAAGGTATTAGAGAGATTGACTGCCTAGAAGGCATAGGGAGATTCATTAAGCCAGCAAAATCTGAACTGGTTGGAAGTTCTGGTCCGAGAAGGAAAGAAAGTCCTCTCTAGGAGAAACCAGTGGCATGGGAGTGAGGGGGTATTTTTGGAAGACAGTGAGGAGGTCACTGCAGGGGGATGTGATGCATACACACAGGGTGTGTTGAGTGGTAGGAGAGGACTCTAGAGTTACAGCATCTTTTGTTTTAAGCATAGTGGGGTCAGGAATTACGTTTTATGGGAGAGAGTAACATGATCTAACTTGTGTTGGAGGAGGGCATAGCTCAGAACCTGGACAAGAAGAGCACTGGTGAGAAGTTGAGACCCCCTTGGCTGGGACAGTACAGTGTCAGCAGAGTGTAGGGAAGGGAGCTGAGAACCTGTGAACCAGATGGCTTGACTGTTTCCTTCAGCCTGACTACACTTTAGACAGGTTTCTTCTGGACTCTACATCTCTGACTTCCGCTTTCTCTGATCATTTACATTAGAAAAATGGGCCAAGGAAATGAACAGACACTTTACAGAGGAAGATCTACAAGCAATCAACAGATCTATGAAAAAATGTTCAACATCACTCGTTATAAGAGAAATGCAAATCAAAACCACCTTAAGATTTCATCTTACCCCAATTAGAATGTCTTTTATCAAGAACACAGGCAACAACGGGTGTTGGCGAGGATGTGGGGAAAAGGGTACACTCATACATTGCTGGTGGGAATGCAAGTTGGTGCAGCCACTCTGGAAAGCAGTGTGGAGATTCCTTAGAAAACTTGGAATGGATCCACCATTTGACCCTGCTATCCCACTCCTTGGCTTATACCCAAAGGACTTAAAATCAGATTGCCTCAGTGATGCAGCCACATCAATGTTCATAGCTGCTCAATTCACAATAGCTAGATTGTGGAATCAACCTAGATGCCCTTCAGTAGATGAATGGATAAAGAAACTGTGGTATATATACACAATGGAATATTACTCAGCCATAAAGAAGAATAAAATTATGACATTTGTAGGTAAATGGATGATGTTGGAAACTGTTATGCTAAGTGAGATCGGCCAATCCCAAAAATCCAAAAGCCGAATGGTCTCTCTGATAAATGAATGATGATGCATAATGTGGGGGGGAAAGATGGCAAGAATGGAGGAAAGATAGCTAGCATAGAGGGAAGGGAGGGGTGGGGGTGGGTGGGGGGTAAAATTTAATAACAGAGTGTGTGACAGATACCATTGCCCTGTGTACATGCATGAAAGCACAGATGGGGTGACTCTACTTTGTGTACAACCCTTGAAACAATAGCTGTACTCCATTTGTGTTCAACGAATCAATAAGTAAATAAAAAAAGAATAAAAAAAAAGAAAAAAAAAAAAGAAAACATGCAATTGTAGATTTTTTCTCTGCCCCTTTGGGATGTGGAACTCCCAACCTCTTGCTAGCTTTGCAACCTAGGAATGTCTTCCTCAAGGACCTGAGAATCAATCCTTTGAAAAGCAATAATCAGGAAAGACAATTTCCCTACCTCCCAGTCTCTGTGGGAGAGTAACAGACTAACTTCAATATGTGCAAATTAGCAAAAATGGTTGGCTCAGTGACAGACCACACCTCCCTCATATTGTTCTCTTATTCAGTAGCTCAGTTCAGCAATGTTTAACTCTTATTTCTTTTGTTTTGATGGATTTAAGTTCAATCTTTCTTTTCTATTGCAATAAGCTTAACTATATTATAACAGTATTGAATAAAGTTTTTCTTACATTTTAATGTCAGGTATAACTTTTCTTTTATACCAGAAAACACCACTGCTGAAGAGAAGAGGAGTCCATAACTTTTGCCACATTTGTGAGAAGAGGTCTTTAGGATTTGGTGATTTGTGACAAATTGAAAAAATTAGAAAACTGAGGATGATCCTGGATGGAGAGTTATACCAAGGAATTGAGGTAAAGGAGGAGAAGATAGGGGTAGAAATTTATGAGATCAGTTTGGAACTTACTACCTGTTGGATTTCTATATTACAAACCACCAGTTAAAGTTTAACTAGCAATCTGAACTTGGACCAAAAAAAAATTGTGTCCAATAATAAATGAAAAAAAAGGTGATAGTTATGTATCCACTGCACACAATTTTGGTGTGGATGCTGATTAATATGATGTGGGTTAGATACAGTTATAACAAAAACTACAGTGGAAAGAATATTGAATTTGGAATGTAAATACCTGTATTTGAACCCTGATCCTGCAATATAATTACTTAGTGATTTTGAACCAGTCATTAGGATTTTCCAAGCTTCCCTCTTGTCTCTTTATCTGTGAGTCAATCCCTAGAACAAATCTACTCATTGTAATTAAAATAATTATCCAATTCTTCTTTCTGATCTTTCTGGTCCCCTGCGGTTGAACCGATTCTGGCCAATGGTCTTTGGGCAGAAGTGATAAATGTTATGCAAGGTCCCTTCACTTCTATTTTCCCTCTTACGGGGCAATACTGTGATGTTGGTTGTTGCCTAAAATGGCTCCCAGAAGGACTGTAGCTACAGAACTATCTTCTTGCCTTGAATGTTCTGACTTGAGCAAAACATACACCTTACTTCCTCTGTGTCAATACAATTTTTATGGTATTATTTGCTTCAGAAAACCTAGTTAGATTAAATGGTTAGATTAAATATCCAGTTGAGAAATTTAATGAAACAAATGTAAGAATACATCTTATTTATCAGAAATTCACTATGTCAGCATTTATTTTTATACTCTTACTTATGGTCAATTCTCAACTGAAAATTTAGGTACACTGAAATAGTAATATTTTCTGATGTAAAGAACAGGTGGCCCAACCAAATTGAAAATGTCATTTAAAATTATTTTCAGTGTACTATACATATGCATATATATATATATTACATATGTGTATATGTATATATATATATACACTAAATATATAAAAAATTCTTTTGAATAGTTCTTTGAAGATTATAATTCTTCAGAGTTTTAAATTGCTATAACATTTGAGTATTAATTATCACCTTTATTTAAATATTACTGATTTCAGTCTAAATTAAAACTTTTCTCATCTTCTACATATGTTTCTAACTCGATTCCTTAATTGAAAAGGGAAAAAAGTATCTCTTATTAAGAAAATTCATTAAAATCTACTCTGATTTCTGGACCTATTTGCATTTTTCATGATCGATAGCTTATTATAATGAAATCAGGTTTATTTGCCAGGGTCCAGCCCTAGCACAAAGGGTCGTGGTGCTCTCTGGTGATTGGGATGGCGTCGGCGAAGTGGAGAACACAACTTAGCCTCAGATCACTGAGTCTGTGTTGATTTGTTCTCCACCTCGCTGACGCCATCCCAATCACCAGAGAGCGCCACGATCCTTTGTGCTAGGGCTGGACCCCGGCATTTATTGATGCCCAATATATCAGTTCGTTATGAATCTTTAAGATTGAAAATAAAATGAGTAGGGTGGTTGGTATATGATAGGACTCCATAAATGTTTCCGGCTTTATTAAAGTAAGTATAATTGATATAAAGTGATATCTTCAAAATGAGCTAGAAACCAACTTCTGATGACTAACTCATAGATTAGGTCCTTGTGAAAAGTTATAATGTACTAAGAAATGAATTTTGGGTCCAATGAAGAATAGATTTCCAAACAGCAGGGCCTCAGAAACTGCTTCTTGTGGAGATCAGTTATTTCTTATTTGGAATCACTTCCAGAAACATAGAAGAAGACTTGGATATAATGAGTCTTCAGGAGAGAAAAACTTATTACCTCACCATTCAGGGGCCTTGTCTATAAGCATTTGAATTTCATCCCTCAAGCACCTAAACAAAAGGTGAATAGCTATTGCCACTTCATTGTGATTTTTGCTCTCCATGTGCAGATCTCTTTATTTCCATTAACTTTCAGGGTCATCACATTGTGAAATTGGGTAGGAGTGAAAGAACTCACTCCCCCTGCCAAGTAACAAATTAGCATCTTACATTGTTTAATAACTGCATCCAATTGCAACTGTCACCAAACAGCTATTAAACAGCAAGTCCCATGCACAAAAACTCAATGGTGCATGACACTGCTGATTAAGTGCAGCTTTTTTTCTGAAAAGGTGATTATTGTAAGAAGGAATATTTCATTGCCCTTAATGTGAGTCCAGTTTATGCACCTATAACCTGAAATCTCATAAGGTATATAAAAAAACCTCAGTAGAAACCTATCAGTGTTTGTGAGTAATCTTTGTGAAGCATCTGCATGATTGAAATGCACTATTCTATGTTATGTGTCAGAGCTTATTAAAACTATCATCAATTGCATTGTTGAAATTTTAAAAAGGTTCTACTATTTTAATGCATGATTTGTATTACCCTTCCCTTGAAACAAAGCAGTGTTCTCTGCAGTTTCCAAGCAACACATCTTTTTCAATTACTATTTAGCACTGAATTCTGTCCCTAGATTCCTAATGCACTTCCCTTCTTCAGTATGTGTATATTTAGAACCTTGCATAAGAATAAAACCATTGCATTTCTTTGACCAAATCAGATTTATGTCATGTATAAACCCTCTGCAAACAAGGAAAATTGGGACATTCAAAACTAAATTCCATCAGTTTACCTTACTTTCAACAAAAGAAGAATTCAGTTTATGGAAACTCTATTCAAAAAGGATTTTTACTGATTAGAGTTTTCATCTTATTTAGGAAGAAAATAAACTGAAAATTCTAAACCCAGATACCACATTCACTCTTACAAGATTTCTAAGATAAGATCATGAACACTACAAAGCAGAAATGAAGTTTGATTAAAGTGGGCTCATAAATATGGTGATAACAACAATAATGACAGTGCTTATGTATCATGTGCTTGGCCTTGATCTAATCCCTTGACATATTTTAGCTTTATTAATGCTCAAATTAATGCTTACTTTGACTGAGAGGTTAGTACCAGCATGGTCTCACTTCAGAAATGAGGAAAACAAGATAAAGGGAGTTTATATAATAGTCCCAAGGTCAAAAACTTAGTGAGGGACAGAGCCAAGATTTGAACCATGGTAGTCTGACTTGGAATGATTATATAATGAATTTATATTCTAAAACTCATTAAGTGTTATAATTTATAGCCCTAATTACACTCAATGATATATTAAAAGATATTATCAGAGAGTTTCAGCACATTTGAAATTAGTCTTGAGTTTTACAGTTAACATTATACAATTGCTTTGTTTGAAGAACAATTAGGACTTCTTGATACACTGTACCATAAGATATATTATTAGAAAATAAGGAGTTACACTTTCTTCTCCCTGAAAGTGGAGTGTCATACCTTCTCTTGTTGCTTCAAGGGCCACTTCTAACCTCTTTCTCTAGGTGACCCCCTGCTCCCTCATGTTGCCAGGTGATTTTTCACCCTGAAAAATTATGAAGAGCTGGAAAAGGTTTTAGAAAGTGACTGCTGTTGCAGACACGTGATTCTCTACTGACTGATTTTGGAAAAAGCAGCCTTGTTCTCTTTGTGGATTGTGCTGTATGTTCTATGTCATTGATATTGTGTAGGCCAGATGGAATATCGAGCTTAATAAAAATCCATCAGCTCATTGTGTAATACATTACATTCACTTGCTTCAACAAACATGGGTTGGTTTTTCCATACATACACAGTAATGTGTAACATTCTTAGCTTTCTATAATAAGTGTTGTATAGTACATTTTGGCAAAATACCACTATCCAGAAGACAAAAATTGGCTTCAAAAATAATTTTAATTCTTCGGGTAACCTTCTTTGGGTAAGCAGACAGAATTTTGACATAATAAATGAGAATCTGCAAGAGATTTAACAGTTTGATATAATTATCCAGTACAGCAATGTAAACTGCTTAGCAACATACACGTAGGAGCCAAAAAAAAAAAAAAAGAAAGAAAGAAAGAAAAATAGGTTTCCATGGATATATAAAAATAGCCCTCCATGGCTAGAAATCTTATGTGCATTAAGGTTGAGATAGGTGTTTGATGCTCATTTCCAAAGTCCAAAATAAATGGCAAAATTCTATTTTTTTAAAATTTATTAATTTACTTATTTATTTTATTTATTTATTTTTTTACTTTTGGTGCCTTAAACTAAAGGTATGAAGGAGTTTGGGTTCACCCACCATGGACATGCATGCTGTTCCATTAGTTCCTTTCCTAAGATGTCAAGGATCATTTACTTTGTTTATAAACTCATATTCATCGTATAGTATTCACAAGTAATAATTTTGAATGGTTTGAAATGTCTTCCTATGTTTCTTGAGACAGTGATCTCATCTACTTTTAAAATTAAGATAAGCAAAAGATACAATTTTCTTTTGAGAATCCATATTTCTTATGTACTAGATTTCTTATAATATTTGAGCATCATTGATTTAAATTATTTATTTGAAATTTTTCCATTACTGGAACCAAGGCTCAATATGCATTAATTTATTGAATACTTTATTAAAATATATGAAGTGACCTATAAACATATCAAGATTAAAAAAATTCTCAAAATGCTTTTTATCATTTGACTTTAAGTTTCCCTCATTCCTATTTATAATTTAGGCAAAAAAATGTCACTTTAAGGATATTCACTTAGAAGAGTTCACAATGCATTTGTCAGAAAACTTTTCCAGAGACTCTCAAATTGCTTCATTAAATAATTCCATGTTGCAAGTATGATATCTTATTTGTATTTATGTTCCAATACCATGAAAATTTAAAATGCAAAATACCTGTCAAGTCCTTTAAAAAAACAGATTCATTACATAAAATTGGAATAGTGCAAATTAAAAATACAGGGCTGGCATTTTTAGTGAAGAGAAATATTTTCCATATAGATTTCTATTAAGATAATAATATAATACTTATCTCACCACACCTATTTTATATTAAACTAGGCATCCAAGATAATATAAATTTCCTTCATGGTGTATATACATATTTAATCTCCATTCAAAATTTCAATCATCTAAGGTAGAGGTCATGGGTATCACTTAAACATAAGCAAACAAACAAGAAAGACTGAACACACAAAAGGGAAGGAAGAACTGTTGCAAAATACTCTGAGATAATTATGTTCACAAATGTACAACATTCAGATACAGAAACTCAATTGCATCCAAACCACTTACATTGAATAACAGTTCTCTTGACACAAACAGCAATATGCCTGTTTTAAGATACTTATCAGTCACAAGCCACAATTTTCTTAAAATTGTGGACTGAATGCCCACTAGTACCAAGTACATATTTCTTTGTATTCAGAGACACACGATATAATAGAGCTAGAAACGAGTGCAGTAAAGATTAGAAGTCGATGTTTAAAAAGGTCTTCTACCCACATAACATTTTTGTCTAAATCAATTTACTCCTTCAAAGACAGTGTGGAAATGACAAATACAATGTTCTCCTGAAGCACTTTGCTCCATTCATCCAGCAATTATAACAACATCATTTGATTTCACTTAGAAATTGTTTAAGCACTGCTTAAATGTTTGCAAAAAGCCAAAACAGTTTAAAATGGAAAGATTATGCCATATTCAAAGTCATTTTAAAGACATGAATTCTTTCCAATATGGAGTAGTAAAATATTGAAATAAATGACTGCATTCTTTCTGATTTCATTCAGTGTGTCTTCCCATGGGCACACACATTGCACACAGAGGCAGCGAGTTGTGAATCAATGACAAATATGCAAATGTGATCCCACTTTCATGTGATCCTACTTTCAAGACTGCGAGTCCTTTCCACACGAAAAGTCACTTAACATCTCTAAGAAAATTATCACCATTTTGCAGCAAGGTGATGAAAATTAGAAACAATAAATGTACATTGACCAACCATGCTTGTCTCATATTAGACATGAAATAAATGATAGATACTTTTATTAGATGGTCAAAAAGAATTCTATATCCATGTTTCTGCATATCATTTTCTCCTTTGTGGGCTTCAATTTGCTCACCTGATGTTTGTTCACATCACTTGTAGCTGTATCTGAAAGGTCTGCAGAGCCAGTTGAGTTTCTTTTCCAAGGTTTTGTATGAAAGGTGGCTGGGGATTACCCCTGAGAGAGCAGCTTATCTTGAGTGAGCAGAGAATTGAGTTCAATATGTTTGGTTCAAGGGCAATGAGCCATTGAGTTAAAGAATAGGTATTTGAAGTAATGCTTGTCATTCAAAAGCATGTGGTTAGGCAGCAGCTTCCACAAAAATCAAATACAAACAAAAAAGTTGCTTTCATTTTCCAAAATTGTACATATATATGGGAGTAGGATTTGGACTGTCCACTATTCCTAAATAGTGCTACAGTGTATGGCATAATGCACATGACCACAGAATGTTACTAAATGAATATGAATGTTAAGTCAAAGGTAATTTGGAAACATAACAATTAATCCAAGATGAAAATGTCAAAACAGCAGGTTGTTTCCAGCATTGTTTCCTGACATTTGATAAATATGGCATTTGCAAGTATATGGATGATGTTGGAGACTGTCATGCTAAGTGAGATTAGCCAATCCCCAAAATCCAAAGGCTGAATGATCTCTCTGATAAGTGGATGATGATGCATAATTCTGGGTGGAAGGGAAGCAAGAATGGAGGAAGGATGGATTGCATAGAGGAAAGGAAGGGGTGGGGTCAGGGTGGGGAAGGGTAAGAATAATAACAGAATGAGATGGACATCATTGCCCTGTATACATGTATGATTGCACAGATGGTGTGACTCTACTTCATGTACAACCAGAGAAACAACAGCTGTACTCCATTTGTGTACAATGAATCAAAATAAATAAATATAAAAAAAAAAGAAAATCAAGAATACTTATTACCATTACGGTCTAGAGAAGGACAGTTCAGTCTCTTCAGCCACTTTATCAAGACATCTTATCACATGGAGAGGAATCAAGATAAAAATAGAGACCCCGAACTAACAAAGAATGCCCTTTTATTGTGCTTCATTTAGTATTTCCATGAAAAATCATAAATGATATTTCAGAGAAGGTTGAAAGTGTTTAGATTCTTGTAGAAAAAATGGTGCAAACTTCAGATTATGAACTAATCTTACTTTAATTGTGACCCTATTTTCTGCTAAACATTTGAGTGGCATAAACCCAAATACTATGCATAATTATAATACTCTAATAAAAATAAAATATGGGTAATAGCTAAATGATCAACTTAATTACTCACCTACAAAATCAATTAAAAAACTGAATTAGAAAATCCCCACAGAAGAAATATATCTGTGCTTATCCATTTATTCTTTCACAACCAACACCATTTTATGTTTTTCAAGGGTATTATAATACCTTTTGAATCAGGAATCAATCATTACATGTGAGTTAAGAAGGGGTAAGATGTGCTGAGGATCAGTGCTATAGGCAGCTGATGAAGAAGAGATACTTGAGTATCAAATACCTTAAGAAAATATTTTCCTTCCCATAAGGTGATAGAATTATAGAACAATTAGAGAAATATTTGGCAGAATTCTGGAACAACAGTATTCATCAGACAGGAAAATGAAGCAATAAAATGAAAGAAATCAACATGTAAATAGTGCCAATTTTGTGCTGGGCACTTTACATATTCCACATCATATAACTTTTAGAAAAATTCCACTTGGAGTTTAATAATCACATTTCTCAACTTCAAGAGTTTAATGTAATTTTCTTTTAAGTCTGTGGCATGTGCCTCAGACTAGTTTCTAGTATCTCTGAATATCCACCATGATTCAAAAAAGGAACTCACCAAGAAAGCCTAGATGTTATTTCTAAAGGAGCGTGGAGGACTGGATCCAGGCAGAGGAACCCCAGACCTAAAGTGCTCAACAGAGCTCATCCATAGACTTTGAATTGAAGGCACAAAGCTTTCTGTCCAAATCTTTAATGTGGCACAAGATTGCTGCTGCTGGTGGCTTTCTAGTTACCCTGTGATCCTTGATTTGGGTGATGGTTGTTTTACAGGTGTGTTAAGTTATGAAAATAAATTGGTGGTGGGAGTGCAAGTTGGTGCAGCCACTCTGGAAAGCAGTGTGGAGATTCCTTAGAAAACTTGGAATGGATCCACCATTTGACCCAGCTATCCCACTCCTTGGCCTATACCCAAAGGACTTAAAATCAGATTGCTACAGTGATGCAGCCACATCAATGTTCATAGCTGCTCAATTCACAATAGCTAGATTGTGGAACCAACCTAGATGCCCTTCAGTAGATGAATGGATAAAGAAACTGTGGTATATATACACAATGGAATATTACTCAGCCATAAAGAAGAATAAAATTAAGGCATTTGTAGGTAAATGGATGATGTTGGAGACTGTTATGCTAAGTGAGATCAGCCAATCCCCAAAATCCAAAGGCCGGATGGTCTCACTGATAAATGAATGATGATGCATAATGGGGGGGGGGAAGGGTGGCAAGAATGGAGGAAGGATAGATAGCATAGAGGGAAGGGAGGGGTGGGGGCGGGGTGGGGTGTAAAAATAATAACAGAGTGTGTGACAGATACCATTGCCCTGTGTACATGTATGAACGCACAGATGGTGTGACTCTACTTTGTGTACAACCCTTGAAACAATAGCTGTACTCCATTTGTGTTCAATGAATCAATAAGTAAATAAAAAAAAGAAAATAAATTGGTCTGAATGTATTTAATGTTTGTGTGTGATTATACATACAAACATACAAATAGATAAATAAATATCTTCTTTCAATGTTTACAAAAAAAGACAAATAAAAAACAAACAAACAAACAAAAAAACCCAGGGTCCAGTGTTCCCTTTTATTGAAGATATTTGGACCCAGCCTGAAGGGAGTCAGAACTCACTCAATGAAATGGCATTTAAGCTTTCACCAAAAAAGTAGATAAATCTAGTCAATAGAAAACAAAAAAAGGATACAAATGGAATAGAAGTCATGAAAGTGTTCACAAATGGAAAGGCTATTGGGAGCCCAGCCAGAAGATCCTTGGAATGACATGGGCAGAGGACAGTCTCCCAGGCACAGTCTGTGAGTGCAATGAAATGAGTGCGATGAAATAGTCTACTAAAAATATGAAAAGTCAATAACTTTTACAGCGAAGCAAATGGTAAAATCTCACATCTTATGTTAATATTGGTCATAACACAACTTTTGGCAAAGGTACAGGTATTATTTATGATTAGGTTACTTAAAGGGAGGTCTGGCTATGAGAAAAGTTTTATAATTGGTTGTTTTTCTGCAGTTTGTAAAATGCACTTTAAGAACTTGCTCTTTAGCAGCAAACTTGACATTTTGCAATGCTTGTGAAGCCTCTATTATAATGAGACACAGGGACTTTTTCAGGGATGGAGCACAGAAGTCTGTTGAAGATTTATATTCAGTTTTCTAAATAATTAAATAAGAACATAATTTCTCAAGTTGGCTCAAGATCTTATTGTCTCTGATTAACTGCTAGTTGGCAGAGAGAATAAAGAATGTGATTAAAGTCTCCACTATTCTGATTATTTGCAAAATGTATTCTTATTTATGGCAATTTTTCTCAAGGTGTCATTCTCTAAACAGCAGGGTCAGAATCACCTGGGAACTTGTTAGAAACAAAAATTCTTGGTTCTTACCTTAGACCTACTAAATCAGGAACTTGGAGTGGATCTAATACTCTGTGATTTATAAGCACTCTAGATGATCCTGAAGGATGTTAAATTTCCCACTTTGCCCTCCTTGCTAATTGTGCATTGCACAACATATAAATTATATATATGGTATATATATATCACCCAGAATAGCACCTGGCACAGAGTATCGACTTATGTGATTATAGAGACTGAGAAGTCCTGTGATCTGCCATCTGTAAGCTGCATTGGAGACACAGGAAGGATGGTGGTATAGTCTAAAGGTCTGAGAATCAGAAGCACTCACTGCACAAGATTGATGCCCCAGCTCAGTAAGGTAGGATCAGAGATTCAGACTTCTGTCACCATTTTGTACTATTCAGGCCCTGAAGGGATTGGATGATACTTCCCACACTGGGAAAAGCCTCTGCCTTATTCAGTCTACCAATTCAAATACCATCCCATTCTGGAAGCATCTTTATAGACACACTGAAAAACAGTGCTTTTCTTGATGGGGGGGTTACTAGAAATTGAACTCAGGGACACCTTGCCACTGAGTTACATTCCAAATTCTTTTTATTTTCTTATTTTGGAACACTATCTTTCTAAGTGAGGATCTTGGTTAATTGATGAGACTGGCCTGAAACTTATGGTCTTCCTGCCTCAGCCTTCTGAGTCTCTGGGATTATAGGCATGCACCACCTCATCCAGCAAGAAATAATTTTCAATCAAATATTGTGGCATCAGAGATTGTACCATGGCCCCCAGTCATATCCACACGTAAAATTAAGCCTCACAGTATCCAAAGGCACCTCTAATTCATCTAGTCATATTTTAGAATGGTTTTGCAGCTGCCCTAAACATTCCCCAGCAAACCATACCTTACATCCTTCCTCATTTCTCAAATCTTCCCCAATAATCTATGTTCACTTTATGCCCTCCAGCATTACCTCCTCTCTTTCAACTCAACCTGGCTTACAACCCAGAAAATCTACTTCACTGAGGTAATCTCATTAAGTTCATTCGTGGTCTTAAATTATCTGATAATTTCTTTGTCTATTATATGTCTCCTTTTGGAATTTAAATGCCATTAGGGACGTGATTTCTTTCTGTCTTATTCACTTACATTTCAGAAAATAAAAGAGTATGTGGTGTAGATACTTGTAAATTACTCAATAATTTTAAAAGACTGAATATTTTTCATTTTTCATTTGACTCGATATAATCAAATCACTTTGCAAAATTAACAAACCTCAATAAAACCAACATTCGAAGGCTGAGAATATAGTTCAGTGGTAGAGTGTCTGTATAGCATGCCCTGGGTCCAGTTCCAAGTACTGAAAAAAAAATTGAGACTATCAAATCTATACCTTTGATTTTGAAGATCCTTTGTTCTTCTGATTTTCTTCATATGCTTCTCTGTCTTCTTTTTCTGTTTGTTTCTGGGTGATATTATCCATTCATTCTTAGTACATTCTCACATCATAAAGAAGCAGAAAGGATAGTGTTTTAATTTTGTGTGTATTAAAAGAAAAAATAAGTTTTGTTGGTGTTGATAATTTTAAAATTAGTTTTTACACTCTATTTCATTTACTTCTGCTCAGGTGTTCAGTATTTCCTTCCTTATACTAATTTTGGGTTTGGTTTGTCCTTGGTTTCTTACCTCCATTAAGAGCAAGTTTTGTTTTTTTATCTTTTTTGATATAAGTGTTTACTGATTCAACCTTCTCTCTTAGAATTGCTTTTGCTGTATTCTATAGGGTTTTATATTTTGGCTTAATTAACCATCTGTATCAGGAATTTTTAAAAATTTCTTTCCACCTTATTCTTTGATTATTGGCTGTTTGAGAGCATGCTGCTTCATTTCCAAGTGTTTATGATGTTTCTGAAGTTCCTCCTGTTGTTGGTTTCCAGTTTTATAACACTGTGGTCTAAAAAGGTATTTGAAATGATTTTTAGTTTCTTAAATTTGTTAAGGTTTGTTTTGTGACTTAACCTATGGTCAATCCTAGAGAATGTTATAGGTGCTATTGAGAAGAATGTATCTTTTGAAGTTTTGGGTGGAAAGTTCTGTTAGGTCCATCTGATCTAGAGCATAGTTTAAATCCTCTGTCTCTTTGCTGACATTTTTGGCTAAATGATCCATCCCTTGTTGAAACTGTGCTATTTAAGTCTTCTACTATTATTGCATTAGAGTCTCTCCCTTTAGATCTATTAGTACTTGTCTTATGTTTTTAAGTGTCCTAATGTTGTGTGTTTTATATTTATACTTATGATATCCTCTTGCTTAATTAAACCTTTTTTTCATTATATAAGGACTTTTGTCTATTTTTACTTTTGGTATTAAAGTCTATTTTATGGTCTATTTTATGTGATAAAAGGACAGCTACTTCTATTCTCTTTTTGTTTCCTTTTGCTTGAGATCTATTCTGTCTCCTCATTTTCATTCTATGTGTGTTTTGCAGGTGAAGTGAGACTCTTGTAGGCAGCATACAGATGTTCTTTGTTTGTTCTATCTAGTATGCCACTTTACATCTTTTAATTGGAGAATTTAACCCATTTATACTTAAGGGAGTTATTGATAGGTAAAGACTTACTAATGCCATTTTGTTACTTGTTTTCTATTTGTGTTGTATGTTTTTTCTTCCTCTTTTACTACCTTCTTACATGGTTATCTACTTCTCCATAGATTCCTACTGCAACTTCCTGTGGGTCAAAAATTAAATAACTATGTACAATGGAAACTGAAAATCTACTGGATTTAGCATGGGCAGAATCAAGGGATAAAAGGACAGAGGAGACATAGATTTCCTTTATGTGACAATATCTGCCCTCTGGACAAATAAAATTTACCCTTCCACATTTACCTCTTTCTTTATGTATCATTATTATTTTATATCTCTTAATATTCATTTTCTAGCTACTATTTGTGTGTGTGTGTGTGTGCTGGTGATTTAACCCCAGTTCTCATGCATGCTAGACAAACACTCAACTACTGAGCTACATTCCCTAATCTATTTCGTACACTGTAAAGAAATACGCATTTATGAGAAAACATTATAAATAAATAATATGGATTATATAAGGGATCTTAACAATAACACATAAATGAGTTCTAATAAGAAAAATCCGATTTTAAAACTTTAAACATCAAAACAATAGCATTAAAAATGAGAGTAGCTGGACATTTTTGTTATTGGGGTAAAAAAAATTTTTGCTTTATTTGATTTAATACTAACTGTGTTAATATCTAAAGGCAGAA
The DNA here is from genome assembly GCA_020662805.1 of Glaucomys volans. Lineage (NCBI taxonomy): Eukaryota > Metazoa > Chordata > Mammalia > Rodentia > Sciuridae > Glaucomys > Glaucomys volans. The sequence goes on from JAJEJO010004370.1 coordinate 270,743, forward strand.
TACAAAGGTAATTAGATGGACACCACTGTCCTCAGGCAGATTAGTTTCACATGAGGGACATGAACACAAACATTATGATATTTAATGCAAGGCACATACTGTAAAGTGCCATAAGTTAAATAAAAAGAAGTGCTCTGGAGTTTCCTGGGAGGAAAAGAGATTTAAGTTTTACTGAGCTGACTGGAGTGGACTTATTAGTGTAAGTGACCTTACACCCAAGACAAAGTGAAAGGAGGTTTCCTTAGCTAGACACCAGAGGGAGGTCACTGGCTAAGGAAGAAGTACAAGGGAGAAGAGAGCTGAAGGAAGGGCAGGACTTTGGAGGAAGCAGCTGGGACAGAGTTGGAGTTTAAATGCTGGTTTTTCAATCACAATTCATAATGTAAGATTAGGCTCATTGGACAGAAGTCAAAATGTGAAGTCAGAATACCATGCAAATAATATTTGATTTTCTGAGTGGGACAAGGGACAAAGGGAATTATCACTTTGTTTTGGTTTGTTATTGTTTTAAAATTGACCAGGATTTGATTTTTATTTATTCTACTTACTATTTCTATTACATTGGGAAACACACACACACACACATGCACATGCACACACACACACATACACAATTTATTTTACCTCCATCTCCTATTCTGTATATTTAGATTACACCTATCAAATTATGTTTCAGTTTCTGAACATTTACTTAATGCTAACCTATGTTCTGGAGTTTGTGATTTAATAGTGAACAGAAGAGAAAAATTCCTTGTTTATATCAAGATAAAATTTTTGAGGAGGAAAGTATTAAAAAAAAATATATATATAGCATGTGATGTGGAGATAAATTCTATGAAGGAAAATAAAGCCAAGTCAGTGATACAAAGTGATGAAGTCTTATGTTTTCTTCCTCTCTCTCTCTCCTCCCTCCTCCCTCCCTCCCTCCCTCCCTTCCTCCCTCCCTTCTTCCTTCCTTCCTTCCTTCCTTCTCTCTTTCTTTCTTTCTTCTTTCTTTCTTCCTTCCTTTCTTTCTTTCTTTCTTTCTTTCTTTCTTTCTTTCTTTCTTTCTTTCTTTCTTTCTTCTTTTCTTCCTTTCTTTTAAATGTTTAAGGAAAGGAGAAAACTATTGGTTAGTTATGGTCAGGTTCCCATGTGGCCTTATAATATTGAAAATCCAGGCAGAGACCTCAACAGGTCCAAACTACCTTGCTGAGAGGGTTCTAGTATCTCATAGAAGAGTCAAGTGTGATGTGGCTGATACCTGACCAGTGAGGCTTAGACTGGGAAGGTTGAGATCAGAGTCACCACTTGGGGCTAATAAAAGGGCATAGAGCCTTTTAGTCTATGGAAAGGACTCAGATTTTTGTCTGGTTAAAAAATGACACATTAGAGGTTTTACATGTAGGTGTGATGAGGTATTAACTCCATGTTAACAGAATTACTCTGGCAGTTCTTTGGGGGTAGATGAGCATCATATAAGTGAAAGTGAAAGTAATGTTGCTACAAATTATACAGAAACAATCTGTATCAAGGATTGTATGGCTAAAGAAAGGGGTGAAGTGGTTGGATTCCAGGTATTTGGAATGTACAGATGACAGTATTTTGATGTAGATCAAATGGGACAAATTTGAAAAAGAGTAGTCAGAGATGACTAATGGTTTTCTTTTTTTGTCTTACTATCTAAAGAAATGGAGGCACCCTGTGTTAGTCTTCTTTTTGTTGCTGTGACCAAAATACCAGACCAGAAAAACTTTCCGGACTCACACTTGGGTTCATGGTTTCAGAAGATCCATTCATGGTTAGCTACCTCCATTGCTGAGGACCTGATGCACAGTAGACCAAGATGGTGGAAGGGTATAGTGGAGGTGGGCTGCTCTGTTCATGGAGGCCAGGAAGCAGAGAGAGAAAGAGGAAGGGTACTTAGGAAGATGGACCTTTCCAGGAGCAACCCCAGTGACTTCCAGCTACATCCCACCTGCCTACAGTTACCACCCATTGAGTCATTGACTAGGATGTTTGGGTTACAGCTTTCACAATCCAATAATATTACATCTGAATATGCTGCATTAACCCTGGAGCTTTGGGGGACACCTCATATCCAAACCACAACATACCCTTTACTATGAGGACAAGGTAGCAGGAGGAATAGGCAAGGAACAGAATCAAGACTTGTTTAGAAAGCCCTTTGGATAAATAGGTAAAGATTTCAAATGTTGAACTGCTTTTAAAATGTTAATTTCAAGGGAAAGTTGAGGCTGGATATATACATATAGAAGACATCAGTGCATAGATGGTTTTGGGAGCACAAGACTGTAAGAAATAACCCAATAACATAAACCTGAGAAGACTGAGTATAGAGACTTTGGGTTTTTTGTGCTTTAATGTTGAGAAAATAAGAAATCCGATGTTAGCACCAGAAGAGGATTGATACATGATGAAAGAAAGAAAATCAAGAGCAAGGCTACCCTGGAAGAAGGGTAGGGAGTGTGCTAAAGAAGGAAAAATGGTCAGCTATGCCACATGTGACTAATGAGTAAGAGGGAGACTCAGAACTTTTTATTAGAATCAACATGGGTTTCTTGGCAAAAATAATCTCCACAGATTCAGGAGAAAGGTGGATTACATTATAGCAATTTGCCTAAAAATCTTATCAAAAGTTCCTGTTTCTTAAAAAATATTTCCTATTCAAAGATTAAAAATATTTAGCATAACATTTAAACTGCCTAAATGTCTAAACATTTAAAGCATACTTTATATGGTTGTTTTTAACCAGTAGTTAGAGGAGGAACAAGTTCCTTTAGCCTCAGTAGAGTTTACTTTGAAGTTGGATTTGTCTCCATGCTGTTCACCTTCTCCTGGAATTCTTAACTAAGTTTCCAGAGAGTTTAACAAAGACTTGTCTTGCTGAACCCTGTGAAATTCAGGTTTGTTCATGATTTCTCTATGATGTTCAGAGGATTTTCTTAGCTGGTAAATTTCCCACCTATCACACTCTGCGTGACCTCCCAGGCCCTTGGCTTGACTGAAGAGAAGCAAATGCCTAGAAGGGAAGGTCTACAATGTTAAGTTTACCTGTCCATGCTTCCCTGGTCTTCAAAACCACAATGACTTATTAATCTTTCATTTCCTTCAAATCGATTTCTTTAAAATAGTTTTCCAATTTTTCTTTTTTTTTTTCTCTTCCTCTCAGTAGGTGGTTTGAAAGAAGCCAGTTTGCCATCTCCACAAATAAAAAGACAAATATTTCCTGTAGGAAGGCAATTGAGAATGTTATCTCATGATAGTGTGTATGTGAGATTTCAAGTATGTCAGTAATACTCTGTGGCCTAAATGGGTGGTGGGCATGAATTGTATTGTTTTTGTGCCAGGTACGAATACATTAACAAACAGTAACAAAACACATTAACATCATATATTCTACAGCATGAGTCCTAAATCTTATCTTTATAAAAAATGAAGAAAGAGAAAAGTAGAGAATTGGAGAAAAATGGGAATTGGCACTTACAGGGAATTTTTAAATTTTGGTTCAAAAGGGAAATGTGAGAATTTGGATATTATTTGAACAGGCATGGAATAGATGGAAAAATGATTACTTTAAAACTTTGTCTGCAATCCAGAGTGTTTCCAGGCTGATGTGTAATGGTGTAGAGATTGTATGAATTAATTTATGTAAAACACAGAGCAATAAGAAGGCTGGGTGTAGCATAGTGGTAGAGAGCTGGTTTAGCATTTATGAGGCCCTGGAGTTGATACCCAGCACCAAAAATGCAAATCGAAACAAAACAAAAAGTCAATAATATAAAACATTTGCATTTTTTTCTGTCCTATTAGAAAACGAATTGCAGAAAGCGTTTGGGACAATAACAAAAGTAGTATAAATTAAAAAGTTAAAACAGATTCTTGGAGAAAGTGAAGTTAAATATGAGTTGGATTGTGAGGGAATGGGAGAGTTTGAGGTAACTCTTGATTTCTTAGCTCCATAACTGAGCGCAAAAAAAGTCAGCCACACACACATTAGTGATCAAAGGTAGTTTACTATATTAACATCTCGTTCCAGTTTCTGTGTGTGTGTGTGTGTGTGTGTGTGTGTGTGTGTGTGTGTATGGTAAAGGGGATTGAATCCAGGGGCACTCAACCAATGAGTTTCATCCCCAACCTTTGTTACCTTTTGAGATTGGGTCTTGTTAAGTTGCCCAGGCTGGCCTTGAACTTGAGATCCTCCTGCCTGAGCCTCCTGAGTAGCTGGAATTACAGGTGTGTGCCATCATGCTGGGCTAATTCCAAATCCATATAAGGAAAGTAGTAGCCTGTTTGGGAAGTTACTTGACAGGGTTTGCAAGCTGGTATTGATGCCCAATGTATCCATGGGATCTCTTGCTATGGCAATATATGGACTAGAGTAATACAGTCCTTGTAAGGGGGCAAGCTGCCAGGAAAAGTTCAGGGTCTGCTTGAGTTCAGTGTGACTAGCACTTAATTCTGAGCTATATTAAGGACCAGGTAAAAGCAATTATCCAATTGTCATACTTAATAATCCTAATTTATTTCTTTTATGGAGTCTGATTATCTAAAATTCCTGTTCTAATCGGGGCTAGAATCTTGGAGGTAAGTGATATCCATGGAATGGTAAGGAATGTTATCACTTGGGATTGTTAGTCTGGTCAGTTTGCATTTTTCTTTTATTTATTTATTATTTATCTTTAGTTATAGATGGACACAATACTTTTATTTATTTATTTATTTTTATGTGGTGCTGAGGATCAAACCCAGTGCCTCAGACATGTCAGGCAAGCGCTCTACCACTGAGCCACAACCCCAGCCTGGTCAGTTAGAATTTTAAGAACCTCATGGCTCTGCTAGAGATAGGGAGGGTTTGTCTGCTGGTTAATCATCTTTTGATGTTCTGAATAGTCCTTTTTGCACAAAACTGGAGGAGCTTTCACTCCTAAGGAGGGTTATATAGTTACAAAAATGTGAAAAATGATGGGAGGATAATTATTGTAAATTATTTTTATAGCACCTGACATTGAAGCTTACAAGCAACTGCCAATGGTATTTTTCCAAAGGGGAGAAAACTTTATGATAAAAATGTTTTTAAGAAAAATTGCCTCACTATAAAATGCTCCACATCCCATTTGTGGTTCGCTGTATTCTAGAGCTATCAGTCTTCTGAAGCAATAAATTTCTGTTGTATACTCCATAAGCTCCTGTGATAACATTTTATATTGCTGGTCTGCTGCCTGAAGGAGGAGGACAAAGCACTGTTTTAATGTGAATTTTGCATCCAAGGAGACTAGACCTGTTTATTGCAATAGTCCCATTTTTACTCTAGGGCAATGTTTATCAGACATAAAAAAGAAAATGAGAAGGATTTGTTTTTCTTCCCCAAGGAAAAGAGGAGATGAGAGATTTAGGTGGGAAAGGAAAATTAACCAGAGAAATTGGGGGAAGTGAATGTTATGTGGGTGATTGTTGAATGAAGGCAGCAAGTCCCCTGGTAGATGTGGCTGAAATATCTTTTAAGGATAAGAACATCAAGCAACCAATGCTATATACTAAATTTTTGCTCTGTGATTAATGTTATAACTCCTAACCTCCAATACCTAAGAATGTACTTATTTGGAAATAGAGTCATGCAAAGTATGTTAGAAAAGTTAACATGAGGTTATACTAGAGAAGAGTGAGCCCCTAATCCAATATGAGTTATGTCCTTGTAAAAAGAGCACGATGTGAAGACAGAAATGTACAGCCAGAGACGTGCGTACAGGGAGGACATCATCTGCGAGAAACAACCCAAGTTGCCAGCAAATCACAAGAACAGATTCCCTTCCACAGCCCAATAAAGAACCAGTCCTCAGACAAATGGATCTGGGACTGTTGGCTTCCAGAACTGTGATACAATAAGCATCTTTTTTTTTTTTTTTTTTTAATCCACCTAGTTGGTGGCACAGGAGCTGAGAAATCTAATCTCTTTTAACTTGGTTAAGAAGAGGAACAGCATAAAGGAAAATAGTTTTTGGAGAATCACTGGTGGGTTAGTTTGGGTTGTCTGCAAAGTGGACATCAAATAGGATTATATATGTATGCTATTTCTAGGGAGAAATATCTGTGAAAGCTAGAGGAGGAAGCAAGGATTAGACTATAATGTTATGAGTTTTTAGCATTACAGCTACAACTTGTGGAAAAGAGGGAGAAAAGAAGGATTGAGCAGGCAAAAGACTACCAGATATTGTTATGATAACAGCAAAAATCTTGATTGATAAAAATGTATGTAAGAAAAACATCTGCCTTCCGATCAAAGGTTGGCAAACTATGACCTGTGGACATCCAGCCTCTGCTCTATTCTGTCTTATGCTAGTCAAGTGAACTCATCCTTAGAGCCCTTCTATGACCTTTTGCAAGATTAACTGATATAATTTGATGGAGTTCTAATTAAGAAATAGGTTGAGAAAATAATACCAGAAACTGTTCAAGAGCAACAATACCTTGGAAAATAGAATATATATCTAGAAGATTCTTAAATTTGTCATAAAATTGTACATTTTAAATATACTATACTTGGAAAAGAATAAGGGAACGATACTTCTCTATTATTGGGAGTGAAATGTATCAGTGAAATTTTGAGCAAAGGGAACAAATTATGTGGTTAAAAAATAAACTGAGCTGCTTGAATGGAAATAGATTGAATAGGATCGGAAAACAATACTAAAAACCCAGAAATCACCCAGTGCACTGGTACATGCCTGTAATCCCAGCGGCTCAGGAGGCTGAGGCAGGAGAATCTCAAGTTCAAAGTCAGCCTCAGCAAAGTGAGGCACTAAGCAACTCACTGAGATGCTGTATTCTAAATAAAAACACAACGTAGGACTGGGAATGTGACTCCATGCTTGAGTGCCTCTGAGTTCCCCAGTACCAAGAGGAAATTTTAAAAAAAGTTCAGAAATAGACCCAAGTACATAGATGCAGCTACATATAATCAATTACTGAAACCAATATTGGATTATGTGTTATCATGTTCTTGCACTGTTAAGTTTTAGGCCCAGTGCATCTTTGCCTTCTCCTATATACTTTCTTCACTTGGCTCCCAAAATGGGAAAAAATGGATTGTTTAGCATGGAGTATAGGAAAAGAAGTTGGCTAATCATTTTAAAGTCTTGCTCAATTATTTTAATATCAAATCAAAATTCAAATTGAACTTGATTAATATGTAATAAAATATTGTTAGAAATCAAAAACATCTTATCAGTAAGCACTAGTAAGAATGAAAAATATTACAGAATACGCTATTTAAAATGTATGTTTATTATTAATATTTAATCATTTTTCAACTACTTTAAAATTTATTACATTGTGATAAGCAAATTAGGCATTTAGGATGTATCAATAAATAGAATAGAACATAACAAAGGCCAAGAGTGAACTTTATTTTGCAGGACAAGTCAAAAGATAAGAATTATAACTACAAACAAGAAAAATATTTGCTGTTTTAGGGACCATGTACAAGGGAATCATGAGTGCTGAGGTGAGAATAGGTGCTTGTTTGAAGTAGTAGGAAGAGTGGTCAAAGTAAATCTCATTGAAAAGATGAAATAGAAGCAAAGGTTGAAAGGGAGTTGTTTAGTCAAGCAGGAATCTGGGGAGAGGGGGTTCCAGGTGGAGAGAAATGCGGAGCATAGACACCAGAGCAGAACACACAGGAAACATTTGTGAAGTACTCTAGGGGATGGGCACATAGTGAGTGGAGAGGGAGGAACTGGAGAGGACTCCTGACTTGTCTGTGTGATAAGTGGGCCAGGCGACCAGGACCTTGGAAGCCTTGTACAGAGGTGCAGCTTTCTCTGTGACTGCAGAAACAGCAGATTTTTGCTCAGAAGAAAGATATCAGCCAAATATTAACCATCTTGTGATTTAAAAGAATTACTTAGCTACTGGAATGGAAATAAGCTCTGTAGGACAAGGGAAGAAGCAGGAATATTTTTAGGAGGCTAGAGTTTCACAGGAATTTAAGAAAAAGGCACATAATGCAAAACAGGGAAGTAGCAATGGGTATAGGAAGAGAGTTCTGAACTCCAGGTGTGTTTAGGAGGTAAAGGCAATACATGATTGACTTTGATAAAAGAGAAACACAGGAGAAAGAAATGATTCCAATATTCGATTCATGTAAATGGAAAGGTAAATTTGTATCAACTCAAGCAGGAAAGAAAGAAGGAGAAACAAGTTAAGATGTCATAATGCAATAATTTCTCTCCAAGCCTTCTTGCATTGTTGCACACATGAGATTTTGGGGGACACCTCACTTCCTAACCATAACAAGATGAAAGAGATAAAAAATTGGAAGCCATCAGTATACAGAGGTTATTTAAAACTCTATAACCGACTAGGATGAGAGAGGAGGGGGGATCTACTGGATATAATTTTCATGTATCAAGTAAGAAGAGGATTAAAATTAATTAATGACAGATGGTCAATGATGGCTTTGATGATGTTAATGAGAGCAATTTCAGTGACATCTTGGCCTAAGTAAATTGAGTTAGGAGAGGCTGAGAGATGAGTTGGAGAGTTAGGATAAGAATATTCTGAGGAGTTTTGCTATAAAGAAAGAAAAATGAAGAGACCTGAAAAGTAGGTTCCTGATAAAACTCATTAGGAAAGGGGCAAAAGCCAGCCAATTTGATATGAATGGTTCAGTAGAAATTTAAAAAAAAAAAAAAAAAAAAAAAACTGTGGTAGAGAAGAAGAACCTTAGGTAAGTGATGTTCCTGAGGAGGTGAGACTTGCTGGGTTCTCCTGCTCCTGTTCAAGGCTGAAAGTAGAGAGATGTTTGGTGGAGTGTGCCCAGTAACAAGTGCAAAGAAGAGGCAAATATTCTGGTAGCTTGTGTGGCTTTGTCAGTGGAATAGCCTAAGTTCTCTGCTGATGGCTTGAACTTTCTCACTGAATTAGGAAGCAAGGGGGGATTGCTAATGAGAATGAGGTTATGTGTGCAAAACACATAGAACAGATGCTAAGGCTTATTGTAGCAATAAACATATTGACAGAACATATTCCCAACATATTGATAATCTTAAAAGATGATTACAAATAGTATGCAGGTAGTAACACCATTTCTGTGTTAAAATGTGTTTGTTTTTTGTTTTGTTTTTTTTTGACAACAGAATCTCACACTGAGTAAGAACTCAAGAGTCAAAGCTGAAAAACATCTAAGGACACTGTGAATCTCAAATATGAGATTAATTATGGTGAAAACAAAAGGTCAGGATATGTGCCAGACAGGAACACATCAGATAAATTTGGAAGCAATGTTAAGATGAAATATTTAGAGGAACCCAGAAAGTATAAAGATGCTTATTTGACCTTTATGTTGCCTTTAAGATACAAGTTTGGGGGCAGATATTGTAGGGTGGGGACTTAAAAAGGCAAATGAAGACTCCCTTCCCAAATAGGTTGGTGAGGGTTATTATTGCTTGTTATATATGATAACACTAACTAATGCTCCAGTCCTTGAGTGCCTATTTTGTTATGCATGCAGAAAAACAGCTGTAGCCAGATGATTATTCATAATGGTCTATAGTGCTCCTGTTTAATGTTCTTTAATAAACCTTTGAAAATTTCTAATTGAGTTCATGACTTGTCCAGAGACTAAGCATAATGGCATTTTTAAAGAAAGTTTAAAGTAATTTTGTAACTTGAAAGTTACAGTTTGTGAAACAAAATTATTTTATAATTATAGAAAATAGGAATCAAAAGAATTTTTTCAAATGTTTTAAATGTAGTTAAATTTTAAAAAGACAATATTTTCCAAGAGACTTATTTTTTTGTAATATGCATTGCTCTGTGAACTTCAACTAGTTTCTCTTCTGGCAGGATCTTGACCCACATCCATTTAAAAATATTTTGCTCTTTCAAGTTTCAGTTCTCCTTTGTGACTGCATTTGATATTTTATTCTATGTGTTGTTTTATTTCAATTAGCTGTTGAATATTTCTAATTGTTTCTTTTTAATATTTTAGCAATAAATCAATGTGACTTTGAAAAATAATAACTAATATGAAAACTTTGACTTTGAATTACGACTTTCAGTCTCTCCTTGCATTTATTTTTTATGTATACCTTATGACTACAAGCAAGTCACTTTTCATCTCAGAGACTTCAAATCTCCCCTGGAAAAGGATCATATCAAATTATGTAATAGGTAGCCTTTAATTGTAAAATATAGGGCTATTTTTTCATGACTACTTGTTATTTCCTAAACTTTAAAATTTAGGAAGAACAAGAACTAGATACTTTTCATTCACTCTCAATTCACATTTTGTCAGAAAATGCTTAAAATATCAAATAGTAACACAAGCCTAATGCTGGGTTCCCAACTGATGGTCAAGTCTCTGTTATTCATAAAAATATCTGGTAAAAGATAGATAGAATTCTGTCTTGCCTGAGGAAGTTCAGACTTCTGTTCAATTTGGACCTTCAACTAATTGAATGAGGACCACCCAGATTGTGGAGGGCCATATGCTTTGCTCAGAGTCCATCCATAAAAACGTTAATCTCTAAAGACCACAATAAAAACACAGCAACATTCAGAAAAATATTTTGCCAGGTATCTAGCCACTCTCGAAAATTGACACATAAAATTAGCTATTAAATTACCTAAATTGGTATTATTTCCAGAGAAGTTCAACAACAGTGAATTCATTTTGTAGACTGAGAGACAAGAAAATGAATAAGAAGAAACCCAAGGATAACTTCCATGTGGTACCTAATCAGATATGTTAAAAATAACCTAAAATAAAGGACTCATCTTTTCTAACTGCAGAGATTCCAGGAACAGTAAAGACTTAGGATAAGTCATCACAATCTTCAAGAATTACAATGTGTTATTTTTAAATTTATGATAGGAAAGCTTATACCTTCCCATATCACTGAGAATATTTATTAAAAATATAAAATTGTCACCTATTTGTTCAACAACGTAAATTATAAAATGATTAACCACTATAAATGATAATAAAAGTCATACGTATTGAAAAATGCATTTGCATTTAATTTCATTGCTCTTCTTCGACAACACAGAATTGCCAGTCACAAGATTAGGCCTATACTTTAAAGTGGTAAACACTAGTAATTTTTATGATTAATTTTGTGGCTTGAGAACCCCTTGATAACTGAAATTCAATTTGTTTCAACAGAACTTAAAAAATGCCTTCATACCCTCCTAACAAGTAAGAATGTGGTGACTTTATTAACAGGAAGAAAAATGTTCTGAAGGAAATATTATTTAAGAATCTGGGTCTAGAAATTACAACCAATGATTTATTTTCCAGGTAAGGTTTTCACATTATACTCTATTCCCGCCCTGACTCTGTGGCCTTGCATAATTCACAAGGTGTTGGACCTTCATCCATCACTCCGTAGCTGTGCTATGCTGGGGCTGCAGGTGTGGTGCAGGATGACTTTGCTCCAATTACTTGGGGAGTCAAGATCCAGATTTGGTTTGTATGGACCCCCAACAGGAAATAGCTCAAAATTACCTTTATCATTTCAGGCGGGAGAAAACACTGATGTTGACACAGAGATTTACTGACTAAAGGATGGAAAGGCAAAGCCACATTGTGCAATTTAGAAAATAAACAAGCCACCTCACAATCCCTGCATTTAGCATAAAGAAAGGATAAGACCCCCTACAAAATTGGAAGGAAATAGAAGAAACAGGAGTGATCATTGTAGGACAGAACAGAGCATGTATAGAAGGATAACATGGGACCATATGAAGAGAGGGAGAAACAGAACTTGTCTTAAAGACAATTAGGGTTACTATCAAGAATCAATTGTCTCCCCAGAACTTGTATGTCAATGTCCTAACGTACAGTACATCAGAATGTGGCTTCATTTGGAAGAAGTGCCTTTCAAGGGGTAATGCCTATAAAACAAGATCTTGTGTGTGGAACCTAATTCAATATGAGCAGTGTCTCCATTAGAAGAGATTAGGACTCATATATATGCACACACAGAAAAAAGGTCATGTGAAGAACAAAGGCAATCTTTGCAAGTCAGAGAGAGAGACCTCAGATGAAATACAACTTTCCAGTCCTTGGATAGTGGACTTCCAGCCTCTGGAACTGTGAAACAATGAATTTCTGTCATTTAAACTACCCAGTCAGTGGAATTTTTGTTATGGCAGCCTTAACAAACTTATACAGACTGTGAGTAAGAACAACTTGCTAGGAACATGACATGAGGCCAAAATACCTTAAGACTCCTTTTCTGTGTGTCTAATTTGCTAAAGATACTTATTAAAATGTGGGTTTCCATATTTTCATTTTTTAAAAAAATATATTTATTTGTGAATAAAAATTCTATATATTTGTGATATATAATGTGATAGACCTAAATATGGAAACATTGCTAGAATGGCTAGATTCAACTCATCACGTATCCTTCATCTCTTGTCCTGATCGTTTTTGTAATGAGAAGATGTAGAATTTGCTTTCTTAGAGCAAACTTCAAGCATGCAATACATTATCATTAACCACAGTAATCAAGTTGTCCAGTAAATCTCTTGAAATATCTGAATTCAAGAAAGCAACATTGTTTACAATAGTTACTAAAAAAAAATAAACTACTTAGGGATAAACTTAACCAAAGAAATGAAAGATCTGGACACTGAAAGCTTTCAAACATTGAGGAAATAAATTGAAGAAGACACAAATAAATGGAGGATATCTTGCATTCTTGGATTGAAAGAATTAAAAAATTTAGAAAATATCCATACAGTCCAAAATGACATACATTTGATGCAACCCATATCAAAACTCATAAATTGAAAAAAAATCATCCTAAAGTGTACTAACAACCCTAAATAAGCAAAACCAATTTTGAACACAAAGAAGAAAGGAGGAGGCATCCAACTTCTGCACTTCAAAGTCTGCTACGAAGACATAGTAATCAAAACACCATGATACTGGCTTAAAAACAGACACAGGCCAAAGGAACAGAATTGAGATCTCAGAAATAAATCCACACATTTATGAGTCAATTGATTTCAACAAAGGTGACAAGCCACACAAACAACAATCTCTTTCAATAACTGGTGCTGAGGAAAGTGGGTATCCACTTGCAGAAAAATGAAATTAGACCCTATTTTATTTTATTTTTATTAAGCAATAAGTAAAATAATAGAAATTGGATACATATATACATTCCTGGATTCATAGTAAATTGCAAGTATTTGCTTCAAGGTTTTGATGTCTAGAATGAAATGAAGTAGGTAATATAGATTCTTTGGAGGTTCCTTTTTGAGTATATCTCTTCTTGTCCCAATTTACCTAATTTTTTTACATGTAAGAATTGGTTATATTAAATAATGAAATTTGCCTTAGAGACTATATGAGAAAAATATGCTAGAGAATGAATCTTATGGAAAAATTATATTCTTATCAGTAGGGACTATTACTTACTAGATTCCTGTTCTGGGTAAGACAGGAATAATATCTATATTCATTACATCCTATTGGGAATTTTTGAACCTGACTGTGGGATCCCTCTGGTCTGTTCAATTTGAGTGTACATTCCAAAAGTGTCATTTGTGGTTTAATAGTAAATAATAGGTAAAGGGCCTACTTTTCATTTGACTCTTTTGATATTTTATCACAGACAAAACTTACGTAAAAATAATCAGTACAGAGCATAGGCTTAAAAACTTTAATTTTCAATTGAGAATACATTCTAAAGGATCTTTTTAACAAATGTACATCTATAAATGCTGAACTCTTATCTGATCACTTCATCTTCATTCCACAAGTATTCCATTTAAGCAGCAAGACACATACAGTCATAAAAGTTGTGCTTTCACATTGACTATTTTGAATGTCAAGAGAAGATTCAACAGATCTTGACTTTATGAACCATATAAATTTATTAAGCATCTACTCTGAGACAAGCCTAAGGCTGGATTCTGGGAGGAAGAAGTGTAGTTGAGCCATAGTGCAGTTTCTAACTTGCACGGTTGTTGCTTACTAATTTAGAAACTGTGTGATTAGCAAGGATTTTTAAAGAAGTCCTCTACAATTAGCACGTTAGAGGCATAATGCTTGCAAATTACTCATAGAAGCAGAGAGCAGATTAACACCTCTGAATAAACGAACCATTGGAGATCACAAAACAAAAACATGGACCCAAAACTCCTCACACAGCTGTACTAAGTGCTGCATTTACAAAGCAAAATAATTACCTTTTAGCTCCAGAGCTTATATTTTCAAAGACCTGCATCTAATAAAGGTGTCTATACCTTCTCTTTCCAAAATGTATTGGTGTGCATGAATCATCATGGCTTTGTTAAAGGAGCATCTGTTGATCTAGTGTTTTATTTCAAGCCAACATTCTCAATAGTACTAAGAAATTTTCTTGTCACATCCATTGCTGATCATTTTGGTACCACAGTTAAATGGTGTCTTTTGAACCTACAGGAGAACTTTACTTGAAAACTTTAAAGTTCTGGGTCATTGAAAATGTAGAAGGTATATTATATTAAAGCTGACCTTATTGTCTAGGAAACAGAAATATGCAAAAAGTATTATTTCAAGGTAATTTGCCATTCTAAATAGAGTTTTTGAGTTACTGACCTGTGTACATGTAAGTAAAATTTAATTTTATTTGCAGATTTATGGGACTTTGTTTCAAAATGCATGTGTATCAATGGAGAATATTTAGTGTGTTCAGCTTCTATATCTAGAAAATTTACAAAAAATCATGAAAATTATCAAATTGTTTAGAAATACTCTTTCTTACATTAGTATAGTACATTGAGAAGGCTCATGAATTTGGTATTTTGACTTCAATGATATTTTGTCAAAAATAAACACATTTTTGGGGGGTGGGTACCAGGGATTAAACTCAGGGGCATTTGATTATTGAGCCACATCCCCAGCCCTATTTCGAATTTTATTTAGAGACAGTGTCTCACTGAGTTGCTTTGGCACCTTGCTTTTGCTGAGACTGGCTTTAAACTGGTGATCCTCCTGCCTCAGTCTCCAAAGGTGCTGGGAATTATAGGCATGAGCCACCAAGTCAGGCAATAATAAACACAATTTTGCCATAAAGCTTTTTGTTACAGATTGTATCTTCCATATATGATAACATAATTGTGCTATTTCAAACACAGCTGTATGTAAACAACACTTCTTTCATTGGTGTGAGGTTGTCTTCAAAATTTTTGTCCTTTGTGAAAGCCATTGATAATTTTCTATCGCAGAATTACATCCTTCTAAAGCCTGTCTTCTTTCTTTCAATTTTAATCATGTATCTAAATTCATGTAAAATTTTATTGAACATTTTTGATGTTAGAATTATCAGTCTATGAACTAAGCTTAATATTTTACTTAGAGATCTGGCTTAAGAAATATACATGTCTATTTAACCCCCAAATTATTAAAGTAACAATCAAAGAGAACATAAAAGGAAATAAATATCCATGGTGAAATAAAAGCCAGTTATCTCCAGTGGCAAGAAACTTCAACAAATTTTTGGAAAAGAGAGAGTGTCTGGGAGTAGATGAAGGATGAATTTGACTTGTAGTTAGGACTTCCCAGGAAGTAGATTAGGACCACAATTAGGCAGGTTGGAAGTATATTAGCAAGTGTGCTTAGGATTAGAAAATGAGAAGAGAAGGGAAGGAAGCAGGTTTGGGCACACAAAGATTTGGGTTTGCAGTATACTCTCAAAAAAGGCTCTGCTGACTCCAAGTGAAATACTGGACCTGTCTCTCACTTTTGGATTTGTTTCTAGTTGAGACATGGAGGTGGATTTACATAAGTCTCAATCAGTCTTGGAGATAGGCAGCCTTGATGTGGTTCCAGTCAGGAAAATGCTCTTCCACTGAAGGGAACTTCTGGAGGAGACGACTTCCAGCCTGGGAAAGGAATCCTTCAGTACCAAAGGGGTTATAAAGCATGATTTCCTGTGGGACACCCCAGGAGATTGATTTTGTGATGAGTTCTGGACATAGTTATGATACTGGTGAGGCTGTATTCCTGAAGAAAATTTATAAGAAGAGGACAAGTGCAAGTAATTACAATTTCAATAGTTCTGCAGATTTCGAGGGTACAATTGATGTTCATCTTCTATCTTCTTTGCTATCCATTTTAGATCCCCTTCACTCTCTGCAAGTACTTCTTTTGGTCTCTATGACTTAGCTGGTGGAGTGAAACTGATACTCATCCCCAAAGGGTTTGAGCCTCCTCACCATAACTTTGTCAAGACACAGATACTGCACTGGTCCTTTCACCATTCAGGTAGAACAAGTGAGTCTTTCTTTCATAGTACCAGGAGTGCCAAACCTCTGGGTACAGTTTAAATTTCAGTAGGAACCTTGCTAGGCATCCTGGTGGAGGAGTTTCCTTTTGAGAAATCAGGATTCCTGTAACTGGAGGATGCAGAGTCATGGCAGAAGGGAATATATTCCCCAAGAGGGTTACTGGAAGTGAAGACTTTGCTATTTGACCCTCTGTTTCCTCGACCAATGTAATCTATTTCTTGGGAGCATAACTCTATATAATGATTATAGATTTAAGAAGTAGACCTTTTCCTGGAAGCCATACTGTGTGATACCATCAACTGATCCATCATTCTAGCAGGCCAGCAACTTTTGGTTGGTGTGTAGATGATAGAACTGGCAGATATCATGGTCATGGTTAATTGTTATGTCTCTATTGTTGCTATTTGTGATCTATTGGTTCTTTATTATTGGCCTTGCTGAATATTTATGGCACTAAAAGCGAAATGTTTGAATTTTTCTGGTTAAAATTAATTCTGGGTTAAAAGAGGTCCCCTATGTTGATTTGCCACAAAAGGAAGATTCAAAAAGAATGATTTTCTAACAAGGACCCAGAGCTGAACCCCCTCTTCCTAAAAGGCTGGACATGGACATTTAAAAGAAGCATTCCATAGATAAAGTGTGGCGATTGGGAACCACCCTGGTTCTTCAATTCTCATTCATCCTGTTCAGCCCCAGAGGCTGGCTAGAAACAACTGTCAAGTCAACTTGTCTTTGCTTTCTTGTATGTCTTTTATGAAGTGTTAGCATGAAACCCATGATCTTTACACTGTATTCTGTCTCCTATGAATCCATCTATATTCTGCTACCCCAAACCTTTTTACAGTCTTCAAATGTTCCTTCCAGACCCTTGACCAAGACTTGATTTCTTCCTATTTGTTTGTGTACATTCTAACCTGAGGCAACATCTTTTTCCACATGAAATTAAAGACCAAGTATGCTGCCAAGAGTTCTGCTCATTGGAAAGAGCTTCCTGCATTTGCTGTTTTGCAAGGCTACCCCTGAAAAAGACTGTCTACAGCAATAATTTATTTCAGTTTACTTCTATATGAAGGTAACTCATATTTGTTTCTATTAACTTTTGGAACAAGCTTGGCTATTTTCCTCCTCCATCTGCTCCACAAAAGGGACCCTTTTCCACAGAGAGAAATGTATAGGCCCTTTTATCACTGCTTTGCTCTGAAATTTCTAAAATTTTGGGGGGCTTTCTGAGAAAGAGTGTGACTTCAGTGGCTATCTTCTTGTTCAGTCATTGGCCAGGGTTACTCTGCAAAGTGTGACCTCAGGGCATATGCTAAGGAAGATCGAGAAAAAGCTAATAACTAGAAGCTACTAATTATACTTTTGCAACTTGGAAGCAAGGTTTTTGAAGGACTATGTGACCTGCATATCCCTGTGCCTGCCATTTAACATGAAAATATAAAATTCATCTTTGTTTTTATGTATCACCAATAAACAACTAAAAATAAGATTTACATCTATTTTTTTCTAATCCTGTTCATGAGTTCCTCTATCTTCTTGAACATATGGAATGTTTTTATAACTGCTACTAATTTGATGATCTGTGTCATTTCTTGGTTTGCAAACATTGATTGACTTTCTTCTCTTTTTAGTTGTGGTAGGGATCACCCGTCTGCACCCTTTGCTTCTGACTACACTCTTCTACTATACCTGCTTTTGGTGTCTCAAAAAGAGACATATTATTCCCCATATTTTATCCAGTTTCCTATTTGTTTATGGTGAAAAGCAAATCAGGTCTGGATTATTCCACTATGATTGAAAGCTATAATCAAGAAAATAAAATTTAAATATGTTTACCATACCTCCAGAATCTCTCAAGTATCTCTAAGCAAATCTAAGGAAATATTTTGAAATGAAAAAGCAGGTCAGCTTCCACAAAGCAAGAATAGAAATTGTGTTTTATCAGTAACCATGGATTATAGATCACAAATGGAGAATAGCCTCAAGTTTCTAAGGGAATACTACTGTATTCCATCTGGTATTCCACACTGAAACAGACTGCCCATTGATGATATATGAAAATAAATAGATTTTCATAAATGATAGCATTTTAAACAACTCTCCTCTGTGCCTCATTTCAAAGACAGTTACTCAAGACAGAGGCAAAAAGCAGAGGGAGTAGAGGCTGTGGGCTTGCAGAAACTACAGAACTCAAGGAAGTGAAGACCTGTGATGACCATACTGCAGCAGGTCTTGAAAGTAGTTATACTGGGACTGGACCTCACCAGCCCTAAAATGATTGCCTGAAAGAAATGTTGGCGAGTGAGTCGTCAAGTGATTGGATGTGGAAAAAGATAGGATATGTGAGTGATCACACCAAAAAATAATAATAATTGAATATTAGAAAATGCAGGAAATACAAAAAGAATGCAGAAGAATATAACAACCAAGTAATAGAAAGTCAAGGTCTACATAGGAAGCACAGTAAAATGTGTGCTTTTTGGAACATTCAGTGGAATAGAAGAGAATAGAATTTTGTTTGTCCTTGATGTTAGGAACAGCCCTCCATAAGCAGCATTCTTGTCCTGACATTGGACTTCAGAAAGGCTAATAAATTAGAGAAAGAAATAATTCTTAGCTCTGATGTGTGCTTTTATAAAGTCAGATTCATGTAAATGATTATTGTTTTTCAACCTTCAGAAATTTTCTGTGAACAAAGCATGCAACACATAATTATTTTTGAAAGAGGATTATTAACCTTGGTGAAGTATGAACACTGGGACCTGTAAATATTGAAAAATGGAGGGGGGTGGTAGGAAAAACACTGGAAGGGCTGTATAGATGCTGATATCCAGGAATTAAAAGAGATTGTAAAGCAGAGAATTAAACAGGAAATAGAAGACATGTATCATTTATGATTTCAAATAATAAATTGAATCACTAAAATATTTCAGATTTTGATCCAGTGGGCATGAGGAGAGACATGGGTCCCCAAAAGGTAAATTGGTATTTCCCCATTTCTCATTGCAAGAAGCAAAAATAATGGAAACACCTAATACATTATGAAAGAGTCCTATGTGCCTGTCTTTTAAGGAATGATCATTATGAACAGATAACCAGTAGTTGATATGGATAAATGCAATTACCTTTTAGGACTTTAAATAGCTGTGAACAGAGTGAGGACTATTGATTTTGAGTGTAAGTTTTTGTTATGGTATTGGGGATTGAACCCAGGGGTGCACAACCACTGATATATATCCCCAGCCCAGTGACATTTTATTTTGAGACAAGGTCTCACTAAGTGACTAAAACTGGGCTCAAAGTTGTAATCCTCCTGCCTCAGCCTCCCTGGTTCTTGGGATTACTGGCATGCACCATCACATCTGGTCTAAATGCTATTTTTTTTTTACATGCTTCAAATAATCAAAAGTATTTTAAATTATCTGCATTCACTTTGATATGAAATATTTAATAACACCTTTTCAAATTGGTTTTCCCCTCACATTTTTTTCCTTGAAATGGCAAATGTTTACTTTTAGAGTTGTGATAAGGTCATTTCCTTGTCTGACCATAGCAACATATACTCGTTAAATTCCATCCCAACAAAGCAAGTTGATTTTATTTATGCTTTAGAAAAAGATCACCATGTTTTTTCTGGTTGTGCTCTTAATACCTTTTGCTTAAGTAGTGCCTCCCTGTCAGTCACCATCAAAAGATGGGTAGGAGGGAACTAGGAAAAGTAAAAAGCTAAGATCTGACAGTTGGCCAATTCTTGTTTCAACCAGATGTTTATTATTTGGTTGTTTCTGATTTGAATTTCTGCTTCTGACTGCTGTGATGGCCATTCCTATGACATTTAATGGTCAGCCCCAATTACAAGCCTTAGTTGATGTGAAAGTGGAAACTAAGAGAAATATCCAGAATACACTGAGAGTAGTCAGTATGCTGATAGTCATTATGAACTGCTTCCTCCCACCAATCTGGGGCTGCAATCCAGAGAGCATTAAATGACCTCCATTCATCCCTATATTTCACTAGTCAGGTCATGTAGAAATAATTTCTCAACAAATGCCCATTAAATAAGTAGCAATTTAGAAGAAACCAGATAGAACTTGCAGTTGTGAGAGTAAAACAATATATGCGACAATTTACCAAAGGAGTGCTTGGCATATTCAAAGAATAAAAACGATGTAATTTGCTAGAATGGGTGCTTTCCTATATGTGACAGGGGACATTTTAATGGCATATTGTTTCAAAAAGACACTGACATTTTCTTCATGAAAAATAGTTGTTATTTTTTCACATGGATTTTACTCGAGATTTCTTTCTTTTTTTCCCCATTTGTCTTGCACACTGGGAAGGTAGTTGTTGGGGTCAAACACAGTGAGATACTGATCAATCAATGACATTTTCAACTAATGTTGTAAAGTGCATTTCTGACACATTTCCAGTTGTTTCCATTTTATGTAATAGCATCATGCCCATTCAGCATAAGAACAGATTGCTCATTAAATTCACTATCAATCTTGGGTTAGGTACATTTAAAAGATGTTGAGAAAATTGCATCTGTAATGATGTAATCTCCCAATTGTTGGTTTTCATCTTCCCTGTGGTGCTGCCAGTATTGATACCAGCATGCTGACTTTAATTTGCATTGTCCAGATAGTATCTTAAAAGACAGGATCCTTAGAATTGAGGAAATCGCATATAGCATGTTGGTTTTATGAACTGACCTAGGACTCAATGGGAGATTTTGGTACTTATTACTAATGTACATATTATCAGAATTCCATTAAAGTCCCAATGTGACATGCACGAGTAAAATTTCTTAAGCTAAAGATTTCATTAAAAATGAGTGATAGGCATAATAAGTAACTACGCAGTTCCAATTATTCATTTATTGATCTTCATCATTCATATTATAGTAGTTAACAAAAAAATCACATGTCAGAGTGCCTGTTTTTGAAAATTTGCTTGGTGATTTACTAACAATGCTGCATTTGATTTTTATTTATTATAGTGGTGTCATGATTGATCCACATAGTAAGGTTGTTATAATATTCAATAAGTTATAGATAAAAATATGTAATACCATATACTACATAGTACAGATTATGTAAGTGCTCTTATTCTTTCTTCATTCAATCTTTCAACAAATAGTTATCAGGCATTTACATATGCTAATTGGCACTAAGTGCATCCTAATTATTTCAGATATTTCAAGAACCTCCAAGACATCA
Organism: Glaucomys volans; assembly: GCA_020662805.1. Taxonomy (NCBI): domain Eukaryota; kingdom Metazoa; phylum Chordata; class Mammalia; order Rodentia; family Sciuridae; genus Glaucomys; species Glaucomys volans. The sequence goes on from JAJEJO010004370.1 coordinate 292,252, forward strand.
TTTGAAAAGAGTACTGTAGATTTCAAAAGTAACTACTGTTTCTCTACTGATTATTGTACATAAAAATTTAAGTGTGTGGGGTGCACAAAGGTATTTGAAGTGCATTACAGAAATGCATATGAAAAAATAGTACTATTTATCTTATTAGATAAATGAAGACAGATATCATACTGAAAGCTAAAAGGGAAGCTTAGGGAGGAAAAGCAACAGAGTGCACTGGTATTTTAAATAAGGTAACAATGATTTTGACCATTATTAGTTGTTTCTGGATCTTGTTTCACCTTTTCCTGCAATGACCTGTCCATTATGTATTTACTTAAGAATCCCCATGAAGTTAAACTATAAAAGGTACTTTATTGTGTCTGGGATGTCAATGGGAAATATTGGAATTTAGTAAATAATTCCACCAATTTTCTGTCATGCTATATTAAGAAACAATTTAATGTTTATTATGGTGAATAATAGTTTGGTTTCCAGGTAATAGTATTTTCCCAAATGTAGGATTTACTAAGATAAATCAGGATGCTTTCAAGGAGTCAGTAATAACAATATTTGCTGACCTTCACATTACAGTGTATATGAAATATCCTTTTCCTTCCCTCATTACAATGTCCTTGTGTAGTATCAGCATATACTAGTTTAGATGGGGACTTTGGCATTTTTTCTCTCCTCACTTCCCACCTACAACCTGTCTCATTTTCCATAAGCAATGTTTCATGCTTGTTGATTTTCTCAGGAACCTCAGAATTAACTCTGTGGGATCTCATACCATGACAATCTAGAAACAAGCATGTATGATAGTGTATGGATTAACATATGAAGAAATTCAAGAAGATACTGATCTAGTTAAGTGATGCCATAGCTATATACAGAGCTAAAAACTTAAATTGAAAAAGAAAAGCTAATACTCATGAGAATTCCTAACAGTCACATAGTCGTTGGAAGCAGATATTTTGAGGGGGCAAGCTATTGAGACTGATATCCACTGCATCTTTCATATGGATATTTGCTCTGGTTAGGAGGGCCACCATCTTTTAGCCGGTCCACTTTTCAGAACTGGAAAGAGCCTGAACAACAAGCCCAACATTCTCTTTATCTATGTGGGTATCTTTGTCTAAACATCTTCAGTTTTTGCTCAACTGTTGCTTCCTATGAAACACCTACTCTGTTATTCTTGTCTCCTTCTAATTCTTCCCTTTGTCAAGCAGTAGCTAAACTAACTCCCCTAGAGTATTTTTATAATGTTTTTGTATTTTTTATACCTTTATTTTATTTATTTATTCTTGTGTGGTGCTGAGGATCGAACCAAGTGCCTCACACATGCTAGGCAAGCGTTCAACCATCGAGCTACAACTGTAGCCCATCCTAGAGATTTTTAAAAGCATCTCCACCTGAAATAATTTCCAGTTTCTAAAGTAATGCTTTGTAGTATCTAGTATCTTCATGACCACTAAGAAAAGACCTTCTATGTCTCTTTTGTACTATTGTGTCTCTTTCATATTATTTCCATTATGATTTGAATATATCCCCCAAAGTTTCATGTAACTTGGTCCCCATTGTGACAGGAGGTAGTGTAACTCCTAAGAAGAGTAGAGGGTGGTTAGATCACTGGGGGAGATATCCTTGAAAAGGATTAATGTAGCTCTCATGAGACAGTGAAAAGTTCCTACTAATGCAGGTTGTTAAAAAAAGAGCAAGTCTGGTCCCTGAATTTCTCTGACTTCCTGTCTCATTATTTGTTCTTTCCTTTTTGAGTGGACTCCCACTATGTATGATGCAGCTCCTCCTCCTTCGCAGGAGCTGAGAAGATGCTGGTATGATGTTCTTAAATCTCCAGAGCTATTACTCAGAAAACAATTTTTATACATTAGCCTGCCTCAGGTATTTTCCTATAGCAACATAAAACAGACTAGGACAACTTCTGTGTCTTATTTCTCAACAAGACCATCTGGGGAGAGTCTGTAATGTGTTACCAAAAGCTCTGAAAAAGCTCTGGAACAAGAGCTGTTATGCATTCACTGAGTGACCTTTAGTGAGTGATTAAATCTCTTTGAGTCCTAGGCCTCTTATTTATGAGAATGAGTAGGACATCTATGTTTACATTTAACAGAGCTGGAATAGCTCAGATGGTAAGGGCTCAGCATTTATGAATCTCATCATTTTTTGAGATCAGAGACCATATCTTGTATTTCTTATATTCCCCTTGGTACATAGATTAGTGTCTTGCCATTTACTTTGGAACTGAAATGTGTAGAATCGATTTTTTTTCAATAAAGAAAAAGGAACTGTGACTCCTTAAAGTATGGCAAAGACTCTGAATGTTTTGATATATAGCAGGAAGCACTGTCATACAGGAAAGCAGTGTATATAGCTGGATCTTGATGGCACCCATTACTTGGAAGTGGTCTGAATAGACTAGATCAAAACCATTAGGCAGCCAATGAAGAAAGAGGCAGAACATTAAACAAATTTGGGTTTTGCCAGCAGTATTTTGAGTCTCCAACTAGAGGACAAATTATAAGTATTCTTACTAGTGAAAGGACTTTAACTCATGTAGTTGCCTTTTAAGCCTCATTTATTCATACAAGTTGCAATCAATGATAATACCATTGTAGGAAGAGAAATATAGGTCTTCAAAAGCTGAAACATATTCAAATGCAAACTCAAGTGCAGCTTTGCCTTATGCAAAACAGCTCTCTTGATTCACATCATACTTATTTTACCTCCCAAGTTATGTTTCCTTCGACTTGAGATACTCGACTAGAAGAAAGAGGCTATTTCTTATGCTACAGGTATTAAGAACTGACATAATTAGAATGTGGAGTGAAATTATTTTGATTCAGGGTTGGGCTGTCCCAAGTACAAGGGCTTGCCCTGGATGCAAACATAAAGAATTTTCTCCTCCACTTCACCCACATTGCCTGGAGAAACCAATTGTTTGGCAATGAAAATTGGAACCCACATCTGATCAACAGAAGGTCCTGGCAGGTTGTGATGAAACACCCAACCACAGCAGCTTTTATCTTGTTTCTTGTAGCACTGATTGCTGTGGAATTTGATTTGGATATTTAGAATATAGAAAATTATTGAAAAATAAACACGAACTATTCCTTTGAATTTTAAGGTGATTTCTAAGGTCCATAGCCTGTCTTATTTTTCTAACCCACTCCCAAGATAAAGCAGTTGGAATATATTCTTTATGGAAAAATCCTATTTTTCTAAGAAAAACTAAGTTATTCTATGCATCATACATTTTGCTGAAGTTTATGTTTGACCTTAAGATCAATAGAAGTAAATGTTTTGATGGGACTGCTAAAAGGTTAATATGATCTTGGCCTGATGAAATTGTGGCAGGATTGATGGAGGATGGACCAGAAGATCTCTGGGATCCTGTGATTTTGTGGCTAGAGGAGGGTGAAAATGACATCATTGCTACTAGTAGGAAAAGACTGGCTAAGAACACCAATGTTCCTTAAGCTGTACATATGTGAAGAATTTCTTTGTTCAGCAAAATTGCCCTTTGCAGCCAGGGGTGGTTAAATACATTACACTGAGATTCTGGAAACCTAGGTTCTATTTCTTGTTGGTTCCTCTAACTAGCAAAGCGACCTTAGCCAGCTCCAATTAACCTCTCTGTATTCCTTTCCTTGCATATAAAACCAGAGGAACAATACCTTTTTTAACTTTCAGGATTGTTTCCCAATTCAACTGAGATAAAACATGTGGAAATGTTTAGGAATGTATTGCACAGCATACAAATGGAAGTTAATAATCATTGCTAACTCTGTTTATGACTCTTTTTCTTTCAAAGGCTGTCCTTGCTCAAAATGAGTCACTTCTCTTACTGCAATTACCTCAAACTGATTATGTGTTCATTTTGTTTCCTGGCATTGTGCAGCCACACCTCATCCACTATTGGTCTCTTGCTTAAGTCTTTACAATTTTTCTTTTGTATATGGCTGTGTGTACCCAAATGAGCTTCCCTGTCATTCAGTCATTGTTTGGGGACATAAATATTGTCCATGAAATGGGTTTTCTCAGCTCTGTGTAATTAAGTATATTTGACGATGTACAATGTTCTCAGACCTTGTTCTTAGCCATATGTTGTTGTAAATTCAGTTCTTCATGAATTATAAATAATATTAATAAAATGGTTATTATTACTGGATATTATTGTATGGATTGCATGTGTGAGAAACCTTTACCTATATCTTATGATAGGATACTTGATATCCTTTACATCCAACCTTCTAAGGTTACCTTTTCCTACTTGGTCCATAAAAAATCAGGCCAGGAAACATACCTCATTGTTTCTTTTTTCAGGATTTTAGGCCTTGGACCTTGCCTTGAGATCTATTTCTCTGATTCCTGTCCTGAAATTACATGACCTATAGAACCACAGTGATGTCAGAATTTGCTAGTGTCCCTTAAACACCAGCCATTGACCACATTCATAGGAAGCTGGACTATTGCCAATGAGGCTGAAGTCTAGCAGTCCATTTATGCATATATAAGATGGAAGCAAGCTCTTCTCTCCTGCCAGAACCCACCTTTAAGTCTGTGGAAATTCTGTCCATTCACAACAGTTCCTGCTCCACCCAATGAAAATACATGGCTCCCACCACAGTGGCAGGTCACAAAGGATGGGAAGCAGCTGCTGAGTGTGTCTAGGGCACAACAGGTTCTGTGAGTAGAAATCAGGCGAGGGAAGCAGCCTACTGCTGCCACAGGTCACACATCGATTCCTTATAACCTGAACTGCAAACTTCACCTACATTATGCTTACCCATACCTTCTGAAGCCTACCACCCAGGTGGGCCTGAGAAACAATAAGGAATGGAAGCCTAGTCCCTTGCATCCTTGCATCCCAGTGTGTTTGCTTTTAAAGCAAATGTCCTGCCTTCTCTGATAAGGGATTTTAAGTCTCCATCTTCACTTGTCATGTCCTGGGAAGTATTAGAACAGGGCACTTAAATTACTTGTGCTAAGTTTATCATGGCCCAAGTTGCTGATTATAAGAGATTTCTACTTGCTCAGGTTTTGTGGCCTATTATCCTGGACACACTGGTGATGTTTTTGCTGTAGGAAAAGAGATAGTTTCAGATACACACATGCAAGCCTGCACACACACACACAGATATCAGCAACTACATTTGTAGACAGTAATACAACTTAAAATCAGTGTAAGGTATGAGAAATGTTCTTTAGGCTGTAAAACCTGGAGCCAGCCCCAAACCTAGTGAGCCATATCTTCTGTGACTGAGGACCTCATCATCAAAACACACTGTTTGGGACGAGTTTCACAGAAGCATATTGGTCGGCATCAAAACCAACTGCAGCATCTCTAGACATTATAGACCACTGTGTTTATCAACCCAAAGGCCAAGTTCCCAGCTTTCATTCTTGGAGACCGGCCGTCAATGGCATTAGCAAGCACAGAATTTTTTTTTAAAGCTCCAATCTCTGGGCTAAATGGGTCCACAAAGAATCTTGATATTTCATTCCTATTTACCATAGATTCAAAGATCACTTATTTAGTCCTTATGAATATCCTAAAGAAATGAAGAGAGTCTGTCTGAATCTTAGATCCAAAGTACTTCTTAGAAGAAAAGGACCCCTCTTACCTGTCAGGTGGGAAATGACAAACTCCTTCCATCTCACAACTCATGGGAAAATGAGGTAACTTGCTTTCATGGTATCTGGTATGTGGCAACCCAAGTTTCCATGTCCTCCTATCCCTCTTGTGTTGGACCCATTCTGTATTATTGTCCACTGGACTAACTCCATTTCTCAATGGGAGTCTAGAAGGAAATGGGACAAAACAATTCAATCCTACCTTGGCTATCTTTGCTTATTTCCAAAACCAAAGATCTAATTATCAAACTGAAATGGGAATCTGAAGGGATTTCCTTTTTAGATTGAATTTTTATCATAAAAACTTAAAAACTATACAAATTAGTCTACTTATAATGTTTCAATATATGTATACATGGTGCAATGTTTAATAGCATGTAGGTTAAACATAGGTATCTCCTTAAATATTCATTGATAAGGAAAACATTCAAAACCCTTTTCTTAACCTTCTGGAACTGTCTATTAGACTCTCACCATCTCTAATTATCTTACTGTGCAGTAGTACACCAGAACTTCTTGCTGCTATCCATTCACAACAGTACCCATGAGCCAACCCTTTCCCCTCCCTCCCCTTACTCTTCCCAAATTCTGAAAATACAGTTAGTGTGATGGTGAATTTTCTGTGTCAACTTGAGTAAGACATATAACCCAGCTATTTGGTCTCATCTTATTCAAAATGTGTTAGTGAAGTTGAGATTAACATTAATGTTCTACAAAAGATTAACATGGAAAGCAGTAGACTTCTAGTAAAGCAGATTACCCACAACATGGGTGGGCCTCATTTCATCAGTTGAAAACCTTAAAAACAAGGCCTATTAGTTTGGTTTTTCTGGAGGACCCTGACAAATTCAGTCAGAAACTTCAGAGTTATCCACATATAAAAAGGAACTTTTGTAGTTTTAGTGAACAGTCTTTCTTTTTTTTCCTCCATATTGATGATTTACTCTTTCATAAAGGATTACATTTCCTTCCAGAAGCTTCTCCACACTTAACTTGGCTCTGCTATCTCAGTTTACCTTTGTCACTACATGTAGAACTTAAATTGTTACTATCATTGTTATTACCATGAAAACCGCACTATCATGTTGGAAAAAATTCCATGCCTTCCACAGAAGGCAATCTTATTTTTTGGCTCTTTCCTGGGGTTATGATTGCAAAGGTCATCTTCTCAACTCTTTTTTTTTTTTTTTTTTTTTGCCAGGCTCCAGAAGGGTATTGGATCCTAAGCCATAAGAGCAAGTTTGAAAGTGGGTCATTGAATTCTAATCCATTCTTCTCAGTGCTAAAAGCTCTGCACATGCCAGTTCTTTTACTAAATGACCTTTTCTGAAAACACATCTATCCAAATGCATTTTTATTATTTGTCAAAAGGAACATAGCCCAATTCTGTACTGAGAAAAAGACATTTATGGAATTAGGCTCTGGGTTACTCTCTAAAGTTAATGGATCCCCTGTGCTTCATTCAGGACACCACACACACACACACACACACACACACACACATGCACACACACACACACACCCCTAGTATATACAGCTTGGTATAGCTTCAATGACCATATTTTTGTTGAAGGTGAATGGAGCAAATTTCATTTCATTTTAATTCAATCTCCTTCTGATAAAAATCAGAGTAATTCTTATCAGTTCTTTCCACATAAGTCTTTGCTTCCATTTTGGCTAACTTTTAATGTTCTGTTACAAGGTTTCTTCTAATAAGCATGTCTTACCAGAAGGCACCATTTAAATAGGAAATTCTCTCTTTCTTACAAAGAGATTTTTCTTGTCCTTCCATAGCTACTTTAGGTGGTCTGGAGGTCAGAACGGAAATGCTAATACACATATCACAGTCACAACACTGACCTGTGTTATGTGACTGGCCTGGGTAATGAGTCCAGGGGCTGTTAAAGTTCCCACCGGTTGGAGCTTGCTTTCCTGGGACTGTGGCCTCAGGTTGCTGGCATCTGCCTCTGTCTGCCACCACTTTCCAGCCATCTCTAATTGCAGTGTCAAATGTGTCCCCCAGATTCAAGAGGATCAGAAATACTCATTGCTCACATTCCTTCCTCCAACCTGCTTCTCTATTCCATTTTCCATGAAAGTTGCACAAGTTACTTTGAACCCTTAAATTAGAAGCCTGAGTGGAACTTCCACTCCCACTTCCTCTTCTCCTGTGTTGTCCTGTATCTAACAGTCAACAATTTGTATTGAATCCTCATCCTTACTTGCTCACAAATATGACCTCTTTTTTACAGTTCTCCTGCATTCATGTTTCATTTTTTAAATTAACCCTACTTTATTGTTAGAAGCAGTTTATGTCCACAACAAATAAGTGGAAATACAGCTGGTCTCCCTGTTCTTTATTTCTTCCTGCATATATGCAGCCTCCTCCATTATCAGTGTCCATAGACAGAGTAGCACACTTGTTAAAACTGATAAGATCACACTGGTGCATCATTATTAGCCAAAGTCCAAAATTTACATTAGGATTCAGTTTTGGTGTTTCACATTGTATAGGTTTTGAAAAATGTGCTGCAACAGTTATTCACCATCATAGTACCATACAGAATAGTTTTACTGTCCTAAAAATCATCTGCTCTTTGCCAGTTCATCCCTCTCCCTTAACTGTTGGTGACCCTTAAGCTTTTTACTCTCCCAGTTTTTCCTTTTCATGTTCATTTGCTTTTTTCCCCCAGTATACTCAGGCGTGTTTTAATAGATCTTCACGTATCTTAACACATCTCACTTCCTATTAATTTTTCATACGGAAGGTTGATCTTTCTGCTGCACAATTTAATCATTCAGGTGGCATGCTTGAGTGACTTTCATTGCTCCCAGTATAAAGTCCCTATTACTCAATGACCTAAACCTTTTGAGAGAGCTCCTGCTTGCCTCTTTTTCTTCATCTAATGACACTTCTCAACATTGCATGCTATTTTCCTACCATACTGAAATATCCGTAGTCTCAGAATTACCTGTGTCCTGTCTGGCCTACGTTTACTTTCTGGTTCTTTTTCCCTTCATCTGGATATGTTATACTTGTGAAACGTGGGAACTTTCCCTTGGAGTGGGTGAGGCAATGGAGCACAATCAACTCTGGGAGACAGGTTCTGGGATGCAATCTCAGCTTTATTCAGGAAGCATACATGTTTTATAGAGGTAGGCAGCCAAAGAGTAAAGAGAAGCAATGTTGCAAGGGCCTATCAGAGCAATCCAGCTAGAAACTGCACAATGTGGAAGAAGAGAGGAAAAGGAGGATGGTGTGAGACTTGCCTGAGACAATGACTCGCTGGCAGGTTTGGTCACTTGAAAGTGTGCTAACCAAGCATGATAATCCTGGGTGTTCCACAGGATCTTACCCACTCTGCAGCTGCAGGGATGCATGTGGCTCAGTGACTTCCTACATCTCCCACAATACTCACTCCTCAATTTTCAGTTTAGTATTCTCTCTTCTAAGAAAAAACTGTGAGCTCTTCTATAGCATCCTTCACTATGTCTGCTTATTGTGGCACAAGAAATTTCCATTGAAAACACCTGCTATCTAGCCAGACTTCTACTTAGGCAACAGGGTCCTTGAGGATTTGAGTTTTACTTTGGTGTTGTTTCTCTAGTATCCACCACAAGGCCTGCTTTTCAAATTTCCACATACACCAGCTATTCTTTGGTCTTCGTGAATTTCAAAGTACTGCTAGTATAGATGCAGCTACTGTGAATCCTTCACACAGAACTGGGCTAAGTAAATTGTCAAATCTCCTTCCTATGTTAATGGGGTTCTCCTAATAAGCATGTTGTGCAAGAAGGGACCAATAACAATATTCTGAGCTAGAACTCAATTTCCTTCCTGGCATATTTTCTTTTTGCTTGAAAATCCAAGGGAGTTTTTTCTAAATAGATCTATCTATCTATCTATCTATCTATCTATCTATCTATCTATCTATGTATTTATCTATATTTATATATATGTATATCTATATCTATCTATCTATCTATCTATCTATCTATCTATCTATCTATCTATCTATCATCTATCTATACACACACACACACACACACACAGATGTTTGACTATTAGTTTAGTGGAATTTAGTTTAGAGGTACTTTTTCACATGTTCTCAGACTGAGATACTCCATGTGCTCATGTGCTAATGTCACCAATCTCTGTACTTCACTTTTCAGAATTTAACACAGTAATTATAAATCTGCACCACAAAGAGATACAATAACTTCATTAAATAGCTAATAATATTTGTTGAGAGAACTGCCACAATCTAACCACTAGGCCCTTAGTGAAGGGGTATTGAATGTGCAGCTCTTCTCACTGAGAAGCTGAAAGCTGCTGGGTTATACTGGAAAGCTTCCTTTTCGTTTTTGAGTTTCAAGAATTCAAGACCACACATGATATATGTATTATCACTGTTATTGTTGTACATGTTAACAGGTGAGTGGACTGCCTTTTTCTCTTTTTTCATGGATCAACATCATTGTTAATCAAGTCACCTTGATTTTCCAAATATAAATGCATGAAAATCTTCCCTAGGATAGAAACTACCTATTGTGCTTTGATTGTTGTTGCTGTTAACAGCACTTGATGATGTATTCACAAATTTTCTGTATTTGTTTTGTGATCATTTCTTTTCCATTTCTCTAACTGATCACCTTGAAAATCACCCTTAACAGAAATTTAGTATCCCAGTAGTAGAATAAAGAAGTATAATTTAATCTCTTTTTCAGGTAAATAACATAGTCCGCCTTAAAAATGCATTGATAAATTTACTGTTTTCTATCCATTTTTAAAACACACACACATACACACACACACACACTTGTGGAGATAGCTGAGCAGAGTGTACTTTTGTTCTTGGAAGGTATACTAATTTAATATTGGGTTCAAAGACACACTCTTTTCTCTCTTTTGCTTCTTTTTATTTTCCATGTTTGAGTTTAACTTTTCACCATATTCTTTGTCCCTCTAATCTTGTGCTGACCTAGGTTAAAAATAATGGAAATGCATGTCCAGTTTTATTCCCTTTTTGGTCATCCTTAAAATAGAGGGTTTGTGTATGATAACATGCATTCTTCTCTTCCAAGGTAACCATAGAAACAGGATCTGTAGTATACAATGAGCTTTAGAATTTAGATGATTTGAAACAAGAGCAAATAGATTCCCACATTGAAGAGAACATTTTTTGTTTCATACTCCTCCCCTCCATAAATTAGGAAGTAAGCTTTATATACATTGTACATAGTAAAGACATGTTTTTCAAGCATGTACAAATGTCTTACACCTAACAAGAATGGGAAAGTTGATTAGGGTGATTTGTTGATACAAACTGATATAAAACCATCAGTGACTTAAAGTTAGTGGTTACAAAATATGACATTTCAGGAAACAGAATAAATCTAATGCCTAATCCAATAATGGAGTACCTTTGAAAAAATAATTGCAAAAACTGATTATAATTTGGAATGTTAGTTTGTTTCAGTAACTGATTGGCCCAAAAGTAATCAAGAATGGTTATAAAGCCCAGGCCTGTACCTTCAGGCTGCCCTTCCCTTGACCTAATCAAACATTTACAGAGCTATAATGGATTTATCCAGAATTGGCAAAAGAAGGCTATGTTACAAACCACCACGAACAATTAACTCTTCTTTATACTTTTTGTTCTTAAGAAACTCAAATTTTATTCAACTGGAAACCAACCAAAATCACTCACCCCTTCCTTTCCTTGAGAACCTGAACTCCTGAACTTGAGCCAAACTGATCTTTCATTTTCTAGAATTAACCATCAATTTCAATTCAAAACCTTTTATCCTTGCTCTGAATAGTGAAACTAGCAGCTGAAATTTCCTGACAGTTAACTCTAAAGAAAATCATGACCTCCTATCTATTAATAATTTAATGCTTTATTACATCAACTTGCTTTTTGTTTCTTGAGAACATATATAACTCTCTGATACTATTGTTTTGATTTAAGAACTTTCTTTGTTTGCTTACTAGAATGTAGGCTCCAATGGAACAGGTTTTCTCTAGGAGTGAATGGCAGGTCCATCCTATAATCCTACCCATAATTTCCTATCTACTATGTCCATAGGATGCTGCCACCATTTTCAGGCAGAGAGATAAAAACTAATTGGAGATGTACTATAGAGAAAGTCACAGTTTGATGGGAAAGGCAGACAAATAGTCCAATGTTTACATAGTAGTATTTATTCTAGGCCTATAATAGTGTGTCCAAGAAGGAAAAGTATTTAAATAGAACTAGGTTGTCAAGCAACTGGAGTTGAAGCGAACAAGTAGTCTTCATAGAAGGTAGAACTCCTAACTGAAAATTTTATAAAGACAGGAGCCACAAGCAAAAGCAGTCATAGGAGGTATATTATATTAAAAGATCTCTTTATCCTGACACATATTTATACTGTCTTTGCATTCACTTGTATCTTAAGAGATATTCTATAGGCAAGCATAATAATTTACTATACAGAAGAGAATGTTAAATGTACAAACATACAACAATCGTAGCTTAATCTAATATATGTAAATATATAAGTATAATTATCTGGAATTTCCACACTCAAAATTTAGTTTCTTTCATATATTTCATATATAAAAACTGTGATGGTTAATCTGGATTGTCAACTCAATTGGATTGAGAGACACCTAAGTAATGCCTGGGGTTAAGACACTTCTGGGTAGGTCTGTGAGGGTGTCTTGGAGTGAGTTAGTATGTAGAACAGCAAAATGTGGGAGAGGACCCACCTGAGTGTGGCTGGCACTGTCTGAGAGGCTGTGGGCCTGGATGGAGCAGGAGGTAGAAGGTGGAGGGACTCCCAGCAGATAAAAGCTTGATTCTTTCTGAGCTGCACACCTGCAGCAGCCACTGTCCACGGATATTAGACTCTATCTTCTTCACACTGCCAGTGTGGACTCCCACCGGTGGTGTTCCAGGGAGTCTGCAGGCCTTCAGTCTTGAACTGGGGCTGCATTCTTTGTCCCTTTTATTCTGAGGCTTTATCTTCTTGGACTGAGTAACTTCTGGTTTCTACCTCTCTAGTGCGAAGACCACTGTGGGGCTATCCGACTTCTGATATCCAAGTCAATAAATCCCCTTTTATAATCATACATACATATACCTTGTTGGCTTTGTTCCTCTAGAGAATACTGATGTATAAATAAACCTAGTAGATTTATAACATTGACTCTTTCATCTTAGTAAATGCACAAAACTTATGGTTCTTTTGATTAAGAAAGTAATACCCTGCAGCAGCAAAATGTGTATGACTTAAACTATGACACTCTGTTTATTAAAAGCAGTATTTTTATGACAGATTATAATGATATATTTTGCTATCTTTATCTTCAATAAAGTTAAATGTGCAGGTTATGCCATGTGATTTCCTGTTGAAAGGAATTACATGCAAAGACATTTAGAAATTTTTGAAACAGAATACTAAATGCAACTTCACTAGAAAACAATGCTGGTTTGTTTTTGCTTGTGTCAAAGTATTATTTTTAGGTGTTTGTGACCAAGAGCTGAAGGAAATTTGTGTGCTGCTGTTATGAAGAGCCACTACCTTGCCCTTCACAGAAAGGATGGAAATAACAGCCCCTGCTCATAGCAGTAGTGTCTGTGTTGGTTCCGTGGGTGCAGGATGACAGAATGCAAGACATCATCCTCTTTTCTGCCAAGGGAAATAGGCTTGTGATAAGTGGCCTTCCAATCGCACAAAAGTGCTATGTGCAGACAATATTGCAAGCAATACAGCATATTTTTAAATGTAAAGAAAAAGAGACAATATGTTATGGAAAATAAAAAGAAGTAGAAGGAGGAAAACAAATACAGTCGCCAACCATACATACCTGCTGTTACCATTTTGATGTGGATGATATCCACGTAATGAAAAAACAGTACAGCAATGTGAAAACTTACACATGGATAATAGTTACATTTACATAAATTTGAATCAAAAGTATGTACAGTTTTGCTTTTGTAGATTCTGTTTTTTTTTTTACTTTCAACATATTATCAACATCTTTAAATGTAGTCTTACTAAAATACTTTATCTTGCAGATTTACTCTGATGCATTTAAATAATGACTTACTTTTGAAATTTAAGGCTTCCAATTTTTGCTATGAAAAATGTTCTTATGATTGGTTTGGGACACACCTTTTTGAAACATATCTAATTATTCCTTACAATAGAATCACATGAATGAGGTTACAGAAAAAAATCTAGTTTCGCTAACACTTTGATGTATACAGACAAAAAAATTTGAATGCATCAGTTTATTGGTCTTATTTGGGTCAGTTAACTCAAAATCAGTAGAAAAAAATTTAATCAGAAGTATCATTGTAACCTAAATAAGTAAATAATGATCTCATTGGAACTAATGAAATCATAGTACAGAAATGAGGGAAATAAAACCTTGAAGCAAATGAAACTGAGAACAATATAAAAATATTTATGGGAAGTAACAAATGCAGTATAAAGGGTAAAATTTATACAATAGTCCCCCCTTGTTGGTGGTTTTGAAGGAAAGAATAAATTTCTGGAAACATATAGCCTATAGAGAATTGATCTTGAAATAAAAGAAAATCTGAATAGACAAACAATGAAGAACATGATTGATTCAATAGTAAAGTCTTCCATTCATTTGGAAAACAAGTCCTTATAGTTGCAGTGTTGAATTACAAAAAAATTAAAGAAAATTAAAGGATTAAAGCCAGTCCTTCTTGAACTCTTACAAAAATGGAAGATGAGTGAGCATATCCAACTTTATTTTGTGAGATCTGCATTACCCAGATATCAAAGTCAGTGAAGTCACTACATGAAACTACAGACTAATGCTACTGATGAACATTGACAAAAAAATTCATCAACAAAAGTTTAGCAAACTGAATTCAATAATGTGGTAAAAGCATTATACACCATGCTCAAATGGGATTCATCCCTCAGATGCCAGCATGATCCAACGTGGACAAATCAATAAATATGACATAAAGTATGTATGGAATGAAGAAGAAAAAGTATATTATCATCTCCATGGATGCAGAAAGTGTATTTGACAAAATTCAATGCTGTTTCATGATGAAAAACATTCAAGAACTAAGGATGAAGGGAAGATACCTCAACAAAATAAGGGCCATGAATGACAAGCCCACAGCTAACATCATACTCAAGGTGGAAAACTTGTAAGCTTTGATTCCAAAGTCAGAAACAAGATACGGATGCGCACTCTTGCCACTACTATGCCACATAGTGCTTCAAGTTCAAGCCAGAGCACCAGTAAAGAAACAGAAATAAATGGTCTCTAAATCAAAAATGGGGAAGTCAAACAGTCTGTTTGCAGACAACAAGTTTTTATACATTGAAATCTCTAAAAAAATCCATAAAAATAATATGATTGAGTAAAAAAATCAGTTAAGTATTAGGACTCAAAAATCAACATATGAAAATCATTTGTGTTCTTATACATTAACAGTGAATTATCCAAAAAGGAAATTAAGAAAGTAATCCCACTTCCAACAGCATTACAATTGTGTAGTACTTAGTGACCAAATCGAGAAACTGAAAGAACTGCACACCGACAACTAAACAACAGTGATAAAAGAAATTAAGGAAGAGAGAGATTAATCAAGGAAGAAATTAAGGACTGATGGTATAGAAGACATGATACTGTTAAAATGTTCATATTTTAGAAAATAATCTAAAGATGGAATGCTATCCCCATCAAAACCCAATGGCATTTTTTTACAGGAATAGAAAAAAATTCCTAAAATTCATATGAAACCACAAAGACATAGAATAGACAAAATGAACAGAAAAAGTGTTCACCAACATCACCAGTCATCAAGGGAATGCAGATTAAAATCAAGAGGTATCATTTCATGCTTGTTAGGATTGCTATTATTAAAACAAACAAATAAACTAACAAAAACCAAAAGAAAGCAAGTGTTGGCCTGAATGCTGAGAAGCCAAAACACCTGTACACTGTTGGTGGGCTGTGGCATGTTCCAGTGCTTATGGAAACCAGTGAGTGGTTTCTCAAAAAATTAAAAATAGAACCATCATGTAATCCAGCAATTCCACTTTTGGGGTTGCTTTCAATTCTTCCAGACCAAGAAGTGTGAGCATGTCTGGAAGAATTGAAATCAGGATTGCAAAGTGGTATCTGTACTCCCATGTTCAGTGCAGCTTTATTCACAGAAGCTGAGCTCTTGGAAACAAATGTCCCCTGACAGATGAGTGGATTAAGAAATATGTGGTGGACACATAAAATGGAATATTATTTAACCTTTAAGAAGAATGAAATTCGATCATTTGTAACAATGCAGATGAACTTAGTGGACATCCTAATAGGTGAAATAAGCCTTTTATGGGAGGTCATATGCAACATGATTTCGCTTACGCAAGACTTCTAAATTAATAAAAACTAACAGAACAGTGCTTGAAAGAGACCAGGAAAGGGTAGAAAAGGAGAGTTATTGCTCAATAGATATAAAGTTACAATCACACATGATGAATAATTCTGGAGATCTGATGTACAGTGTAGTTCCCATAGTTAAAATCAGTTTTGTGTACTTAACCAAGTGTGATGAGAGTAGAAGAGTTCAACATTAAATATGAGCTAAATGTTTCCTAGAATAAACAAAACAAAACAAACAAAACAAAGAAATTACACACACACAGATACATAAACACAGGGATACCATTTGGAGATAATGGAATTATGTTTTTTTAACCTTGATTGTAACAGTGGTATTATGGGTATGTGCAGGTGTCCAAACTCATCAAATTGTATTCATTACATATGTGCACACTTTATTTTGTGTCTCAATGACACTTCAATAACCCTACTTTTAAAAAATAATAATTCCCTGAATGTCTTCTCATTTTAAGTATTAAAATAATAATAATAAGTGTTTTTTGTCTGGAGCTGTGAGTCTAGACACAATCCACAGTTGAGATTCACAATCTCTTCTCATTCACCTTGTGAATTCCTTGTAAAAACAACATGAGATTGTTGGCTGCTTTATTGATCTTTCTCCAGTCTTGGACTCTAAGGGACCACCTAGAGCTAGGTTGTTTGGTGTCAATAGAGACCAAGCAGTAAATGATGTCTATAAGCTCCCTAAGACCCACTAGGGGCTCAGGGTCAATACAAGAAAATCTCATGACAGACCACATAACAAATTAGAGAGGTCAAAAAAAATTTGCATTGTACCTCTATGACTTAATAGTTTTAGTTAACATGGATGTGATAAAAGTATACCCACCTCAAAACTGTCAAAAATAGAAAGACCCATATATAAGATGTATGTATATTCATGATTTTGTCACTCTTTTTTTTGGTACTAGGAATTGAACCCAGGGGTGCTTAACCACTGAGCCACATCCCCAACCCTTTTTATATTTTATTTAGAGACAGTGTCTTGCCGAGTTCCTTAGGGCCTCACTAAATTGCTGAGGCTGGCTTTGAACTCAAGATCCTCCTGCCTCAGACTTTGTCACTCTCTTTAAACCATCCTTTAAATATTTATAGGAATAGCAGTTTGTGGTGAAATATTCTTAAAAGTTTTGAACATACCCCTTCAAAAGTTTATTGGTCTTTAATAAAAAAACTTAAAATGTATCAGGTCTATCAATTTACCTAAAAATAAGTATGTGTGTTCACACACACATGCACACCACACACACACACACACTGAATATGGTTGTTACTGCTTTATGAAGTCTATTTTGTATTTTTGTGTTTCTCTTTCTCTTCCTTTTACTCTTTTTCATTTTAAGGCTATATCTGGCAATTAATATCAAAGGGTTTTGAACTCTGAAAGGTGGAACCATTGTGCCAGGCTTTATAGCACATAATTGTGTTACCTCTTTGACCTGTGCATTTGTAAATTGAGAAACAACAAATATGTTTCTAAGGAAAGTCTTTACTTCTAATTGCATAACATTCCTATTCAGGCATATGTCCTTGTTAGTTCTTTAAAACTTCAGAATACGACCAGCTTCAACCTCTGTTTATTTAATTTTAAACACTCACATCTATTCTCAATCAGCCAAATGAGATCTTTGCACTCCTGTTTATTGCTATTGAAAATATCAAGGTCTCTAGTGGATATTTTTTCTCAAACCCTGAGTTCTGAAAAATAACAATACATTCAATCCATTCCTACATATCAGTGTTTACCAAGTGTTAACAGAACAATTTGTATCAGTCTTTTAAAAAAGATAATGAAATTCAGAGACTTCACTCTAACCAACTGAGTCAGAATCTCTGGGATCAAAACCTTAGAAGTACCACTTTTCGTAATCAGTTCATTTAATTCTTATGTCTACTATGTTTTAGAAATTCCTGTCCCTGGTAATTCGCATTTAGCCTTTATGTCAAATTAGATGATGATAAAATCATGCTGGCATTGTGCTCTTTAACTTCGTGTACTGCCACTTGTGCTAAAAACAGAAAATTGACAAGACATCATTTGTGTCCACTGAGGTGATGTTGTAGAAATATTGCCTCATGCAAATCTCTCTTATATTTAACCTATACATGATAGTGATATTATAATCATATTCCTTTTATATCTCAAACATAATACGGATATAGTCTTAGTCCACTCGGGCAGCTACACCAAAATTTTCATAGACTGGGTAATTGAAGAGCAATTGGACTCCAGTGAGCACAGTTCTGGAGGTTGGGATTGAGTGTCTGATGAGGGCTTCAGAGATGATATGTTGTTGCACCCTGTTATGTTTCGGACAGGAGGTATCCCCCAAGATCCCCTGTGCTAACGCAGCCATGTTCAGAGGTGAAATGATTAGATTATGAGAGCAGGAATCCTATCAGTCAAGTGATCCTTTTGATGGATTAGCAATTTGAAAGAATTACTGCATAGTACCTATAGGCAAGAGGATATGGCTGGAGGAAATAGGCTGGGGGTGATGTGCCTTTGGAGTATATACTTTTCCCTTGGAAACTCACATTCTCTCTCTCTGCTTCCTGACTGTCAAGATCTGAGCACATTTCCTCCACCATGTTTTTCTGTTATGATATCTTAACTCACCTTGGACCCCAGGCTAAGTAATGGGCCATCCATGGATTGAACCAGTAAAACCATGAGCCCCAAATAATTTTTCCTCCTCTAAATTGGTCATAGTGATGAAAAGCTGACATGTACACACTGTTACTTGACAGAATAAGCAAATGTTTCCCTCACATTTTATAAGTACACTAATCTCATTCATGAGATCTCTGCCCTCATAATCACATCCTAAGGACCCAATGTCATGACATTATCTCACAGCTCATTACATTCTAACATACGGATTTTGGAAGGACATATTCAGGCTACAGTTTCAGTAAAGGATGAAGTAGAACACATGAAAAAAATAGCTTCTTCCTCAAATTGTAATGATATTTCAGAAAACTTTTTGTTTTTTTCTGAGCTGATGGAACTGGTTATTATTCACTTTGATTATAGTATAAAAACCTTAAGTATTTTTAATTTCACTTAACCCAACCCCTGGCCCCAATATCTATTTTTAAAATATGTTGTGGGGTAAGTGATTCAACATTATGTGCTTAATCTAAAATGTGTAGGAAAAAATGCATATTGCCTCTTAAAACATGTAATGTCTAAAATAAATATTTTCTCATGAACTTCATAATGAGTTAACGCTGGAGAAAATGTTAGATCTTCCAGAGTTTATTAAAAAAAATTCATTGTGATTAAGAAACAGCATCCATTATTTGTGGATTCCCGTTCCTACACTTTGAATTATGACTCTTTCTCAGAGTACTTATGGAATATCTACATGTGCTAATCCCTTTACACTCTCTGCAAATCTTTTATTTTCTTATCAAAGTTTTTTTTCCCTGAGATTTAAAAAAATTGAATAAAACACAGCTTGATTGTGTCTCTTTCCATGGAAACTAAGTGTCAGGAAAGAAATTTCCTTAGTTTTCACGTATAATGGTCTTTCTTCCTTAGTTTTCATATATACAAATTTTCCTGCATATGCGTATGACTTAATTTTTAGTGGTGTATATTACTTATTGTGACATACCCATATATCTATATAACATAATCATCTTTTAATTTTAACTATCGAGGACAATTTTCCCAGTGTGAAAAGGCAAGAGCTCATGAACTCACAGAGAATATTCATGAATGATTTGACCTCTCTTTTTTGAGAGACACAACCAAAAAATTTAAGTCCTTGACTCACATAAATCTTAGGTATATAACAGAAATACTGCTTCTCTGTAGATATTTTATTAGATATTGACATCTAAGGAAAATAGAATCTCTCTTACAGACTATGTTTAATGTTTGTCTCACAAACTGAAATGCTATTGGTCTTATGAACTTAGATTCTTTAATGATAACATTTGTATTGCTTTCAAATTATTCACTTCTTGTGCAGATAGTATCAATCTACGTTGCAAAATTTAAATAATGTGCACTATAAACTTAACACTTGGTTGTCTAATTTTTAATAAAATAGTCACCATTTTCATTAAACTTCTGGCCTTTGGAAGACTGTCTCTTTCTGTTAAATATTCCCAGAACAATTTACTTACAACACTCATATGACAGAATATTGGAGGCTGAATTGACTATGTATTAGTCTAGAGATTATAATATATTCTGAAGTTCTTAAGAAAGGTTTTGCTTATCTACCCTTGAGGACTCAATAAAGACTACAGGCCTTTGCACTGTTTAAATTAGATTGTTTAACTTGGATTATTTGCCTTAGGATCATCCCCTGTTTCGGACACCAGGGAAGTAATCACTGCCTGCATAACAGAAGACTCCATTCATTCATTTACTCAAGCTTTCTTGTACCAGTTACTGAGCATCTTTAATATGTTGTACATTGTGATGGACATGGAAATGACAACAAAATGATTCCTGATGTGTTAAAAAGTCTGAAGTCCAGGATGCTGTGGATTGGAGACCTGGAAACTTTCCAAATATTTATTATCACTGCTTCGTTGGTAACAGGGCTCTAATTTTGTTCAGCAAATGATGTTCTCAGGTAAAATACTATATTTCCCATCCTCATTTGTAGCTGGGAATGGCTAATTTGATATAAGCAAAAATCATAGGATCAGGTTTCCATAAAATGCCTTTAAGGGCTAACTCAATGCAGAGGGCAGCCTGTGTCCTCCTGCCCCAATTTCTCCCATTACTCTTTCCTGAAGTGGAGGACGTGAAGATGAGTTTCAGCGACTTTCTGGCTGACAGCCATATTCTAAGAACAACTGAACAGAAAGGAAGAAAACTGCTTAAAAAATTGTGGACACATGATACCAACACTGAGCAGACCACCAATGTACAAGTTTTGTACATGTGAGAAAATAAATCATTAATTTGTTTAAGACCCTATACCAGCTCTTTGTTAATTGCACCCAAATGCAATTCATAAGGAATACAGTAGTCAAAGGGTAACTGAGTACTTTCAAATGAGGCATGTATATTCTCACTTTTGAGTTTTATACAAAGTTATCTCCCTTGCACTCATGCACATAAGAAATGTGACATAAAATACATTATTGTTGGCTTTACTTTTCTTGTATCTTCCCTGGGTGTACCCATTCCCTCTAGAAAATAAACTTTATGAGCAATAAGAATAAGACTGTTACTAATACATCTCAAGTTCCTAAAATGATGCCTCATAAAAAGCCAGCACTTTATAAGTATTTGTTAAAGGAACAAATTGATGGCTTAGTGAGTGGATGGTGGGGAATGGGTGGATAAACACACGGAACTTTCTCAGAAGACATAGTAGCTGATTTTATCTGGCAGGGGAGTAAATGATAGTAGAGCAGCCTCTACTTGTGCTCAGACAGAACAATTTCAATAGGATATGCTTCCCAGGATTCTGAGTAAATGTTTCCCTTGTTTCCAAACTAAGGGTGATTCTTCATTGTAGTATTTCATAAATCAAATAAATCATGAATAGAAAATTAGTAAACTTTGGTGCAGTCACTTTCTATGGGAGTCATTTAGCAGTTGGGTTTGGCAATACAACAGGTAAGGGGCATTGTAGGAAATACAGGCCAATACTTGTGTTTCTTATCATTTATACACCTACATGTAATATATACCTATATGAGCATACTTGTAACAAAAAAAAATATAAATTCTTTCAGATTTTTTGGTATTAGGGTTGAACTCAGGGGTGTGCTTATCATTGAGCTAAATCTTCAATCCTATTTATTTACTTGTTTATTTATTTGCTTAATAAATAAATTGCTCACTACGTTGCTGTGGCCTGTCTTGAACTTGAGATCCTCCTGCCTCAGTCTCCTGAGTAGTTGGTTTACATGTGTGCACCACTACTCCTGGCTTGTTAACTCTTTCATATGTATCTAAGTGTAGTTTTCATTAGTTTTCATTCTTTATTGAACAATCAATCTTGTCTCTTAACTAAAAACTGCTAAAATTTTGTCACTCATTCTCTGAAACTTCTCTTATTTCATCCCAAATTACACCCCATACAGTGCTATGGGACAGATGTTTTCTTTCATAGGCTGATGTCTCTTTAACTAAGTTACCAATGGAGATTTATGCAAAACTCAATACATTTACTTGAGTCTTGTTTCTGATACAAAGTCAAGTTTCTGTCCTTGTGAAAAAATACCTGAGAAAAACAATGTCAAAGAAGGAAATATTTGTTGTGGGTTATGGTTTTTAAGGTTTCAGTTCATGGTCACTTGGCCCCATTGATTTGGGTCCCATAGAGAGGTAGAACATCATGGTGGAAAGTTGTGGGGGAGCAAAACTTGTTACCTTATGGTATTTGGGAAGCAATAAGGGGAGAGAGGATGAATCTGAGGCCTGGATATGTTATTTATAAGCATGTGCCCAGCAACCTAACTTCCTTCTGCTAGGCCCCACCACCCGGGAACCATGATTTTAACATATGGGCTTGGGGTATATTTAAGATCCAAACCATAACATAAACCTCACCATCACCATCCTTGTGATTCCCATTAATACTGGTGCAACACTTCTCTCATGGTTGGCACATCCAGTCAAGTCTTCCATATTGTTTGTGGTCTCGCTTCACAGTGCAGGGGAGACCCATAGAACGTAACAGAGGGCAATCTAACTATTATCGGTAAGAAGGCATGGCTAGTATTTAGGAATCTTGCTTTCCCAGTAGATGCATATGAGAAATTTTACCACTCTCTCTCTCTCTCTCTCTATATATATATATGGAAATATTATTTGTATTTTTCATTTTAATTATATATATATGTGTGTGTGTGTATATATATATATATATATATGTATATATATATATATATATATGTATATATATATATATGTGTATATGGAGAGAGAGAGGGAGAGAGAGAGAGAGAGAGAGGACCCATGAGAGTCTACTAGTATTCTGAGGTATTTTGAAATTTAATTTCCTCATAGGGAATTTAACTAATAATTTTCTATTAATAAAAAATTATTCTATTTTTTTTACCAAACACCATATTCATAATTTTTTAATTTTCAATTTCTGCCAAGAAGGAGAATTTATTTGCTAACATATGGAATCTTAAAAATTCAGAATAAATTTGAACAAATTGTACTAACTGTGGCCTACAATATAATATCTTATAAAGATATGTTTTAATGCAGTGGTTTCCAGCCATAAGCATTTTTGCTCACTGGATTACATTTGGCAAGTTCTGGACATGTATCTGATTGCATTACTGAATCAGTGCGTGGTCGTGTGTGTGTGCGCGGGTGCACATGTGTATGCATTTGCTGTTGGCATCTAAAGTGTAGAAACCAGTTATACTGCTAAACATCCTATTATGCACAGGCTTTCTCTGTACCCCAAATACACATAGTGCCTTTGAAACTCCTCATAACTGGTAACCAGATATAACTTGATTATTAATTAAAATTTCATATTGTAATCCACTTTTACATAAGATAAACTATTTAAAAAGTGATTTTGTTTTTTGTGACATAGATATCTTTTTATCAGTCAATATTATAAAGTATTCAAGATGATGTGAGTACTCAAATTTTCTATGAATAAAAATTTATAGAATTCTCACCCCCAAATATGACATAAGGATATATCACTTCCATGGGATACTCTGCAATACATTTTTTTTTTTATTTCTCTGATGTAGGAGTCTGGTTGGTATAAAAGAAGAAAGGTGTTTCCCTCTAAATTTTCAAAATAAGGGGACATTGCATATTGCTCTTTGACCCCAGGAAATTGTCCTATAGAACAGTTATTTGTTAAAGTCTATAATTATTATTAAATAGATCTTGACTTAATATTATGGAGAAAAATTCTGATAGTTTACCAAGTAGATGTGCTAAATTAATAAATTACTTTGAGAGAAGATTTTTAAATTATCCGATATTATTTTGTGATAACTTGATAATGAGCTAGAGAAGAAAGGACTTATTAATCTAATATCTTTGAAAACTATATGATTTATCTGGTCACCACTTAATAGAAACTCTTAGACTTGGGGAGAGAAGTGGGAAGATAAGACTGATGAACCACTTATCTATTAGTGATTTGAGTAATTTTTATATGTTTCTACTCTGACTTTCAGTGCCCTATGTTTTGAATCACTGATATCAAGTTACCATAGCTTCCAGATTCTATTAAAATACCAACTCAAAAATAACTACTATGACAGTAATGAATTTCAGCCATGTGCAATATGGCAAATAAACAACTTTATTCCCAAGAACTTCTAATATTTATTTAGTCCTCATTA
This sequence comes from Glaucomys volans, assembly GCA_020662805.1. Lineage (NCBI taxonomy): Eukaryota > Metazoa > Chordata > Mammalia > Rodentia > Sciuridae > Glaucomys > Glaucomys volans. Next base: position 316,646 of record JAJEJO010004370.1, read on the forward strand.
TCTGCATTTATGTCATTGTATTAATGGACATTGCATACAAAAAATTGACACACAATTAATATTGTATAATATTGTTACTCTATCAATGCTAATATTTATACCACATTCATATAGCCAGCTTCGTGTTATTTTAAATTTCAGTTTTTTAGAAGGAAGAATTTTTCTTACCAGTTAATATTCATGAGGGTGTCAGAATAAACTTTTATGGTGGTTATGTCCTTTCTTTAAAAGGACTGAAGATCCAAATGTGATATTTTTCCAAAGAATATAATTTTGAGGTGCTGGCATATAAATTTTAATCAATTTATTCTTACTAATTAGATTAATTCTCCTTCTTCCAAGGAAGAAATGCAGTTACTTCTCCCCCATAATAGGTTATTTTTTTTATCTTTTTTGTTTGATTTTTGTGTAGTGCAACCACAAATGAAAAAGTATGAGCATTGCATTGCATTGTAACAGTTTGTATGTATCCGTTGCTGTACCATATTAGTGGAGTAAGCTATATTTTAATGCTATTTGTCTAAGCAACATAATTGAAAAATGTAAATTCCTACTGTGAACAAACACTATAACCATAAGTATTCAGCAGAAAGTGATCTGGAATTGTCGTACAGCTAAGTTTGAAATAACATCTCATTGTAAAGAAATGCTGCTTCCTCTTGGCATTTTAATTTGCTTAACCAGTGATTTTTACTTTTTAAAATTTATTTTGAAACCACAGGGACATTTTAAACAAATGTAATGTTCTTGAAGCCTCCAGTGTTGGAAATGTGGCTGAAGTAGGGAACCAAGGGCCTACCAGCTCAGTCTTCCCAGTCCTTTTCCATTCGCCCACCTGAGCCTGTGGGGCTCTTGCACAGGTGTACAAAGATGGTTTGAAATCGGCTTCAAGGACTGAATTGTTCTCATAAAATTTCCAAGTTAAAAAAAAAAACAAGGTTCTTTTTGCATATTTCCATTCTATTGAAATGATCAGAGATAGCTTTGTTTTGAAAAGAAAATGATTACAGAATGTATTCATGAAAGCACATTCATTTTCCTGAATTCCAGACTAATAAATATGTAATACATTTCAGCCAATATTTAAGCATTCTTTTGCTCAGTCTTGCCCAGGTACTTGGTTAGAAGCAACTACATCCCCCAGCGAAGTGGGTCTCTCCCTCCTCTTGTGACTTGATGTTGTTAGGAACGTTGAAGGGTCTCAGATATTATTTTACTGGATCAGTTAATTTATTCAGTGTGTTTCCATTATAAAGTGTCTCATAGTCATAGAAAAATCTGATAATGATTACGCTGTTGATGTCAAAGACAAACTAAGGACACAGCACAGGGTTGAGAACACATCATTCTCTCCTGTGATCTAATCTTTGACTCTAGTTAGATGGGTTTTCTAAAGCTTATTTTATGTTGAAAATACCTAGGATGTAAGGATATTTCAATAGCATTATTTTACTGCACTTTTTATATCCATTCCATGTCTAAGACTATTATTGGTAACATTTACTATCAACTGGTAATGTTATTAGTATACTAAATAGAAACAAACTAGATATTAAAAATTTGAAGTACGAAAAATAATAGGACATATGGAATATGTATTTAGTATTTTAAGATGTTTCCCTAAGGCTCCTCTTCTGTCATAGGAGGTTAATATATTTCGGACAGTTACATGAATAAGAAATGCCATTTTCAAATAAGAAGGAAAATGGCTGAATTATTCGTGCTCAAAGAAGAATTTTTATGCTTATAGCTGCTAATGTTATCAAACTGGTCATCTCTCAGTGCTCACTAGAATATTATTTCTACATAATCACAGATTTCTCAGGGGAAGGGGTAGGACTCTTTGTAGTCATTTTTATCTTTAATGAATTATTGCTTTTTCTTTGAATAGATCTAGTTCTGAGTTTATAGAAACAAACAAACAAAAAATCTTCATAGCTTAAACATTTTCATACCCTTCAAGAGCAAAACAAAGACACACTTTAGAAAAAAGTACTAACTTGGAAAAGGTCATATTTGATTAGTGAAAAGATTGAATTATGGAGTAAATATGAATGTTTGCAGTTTGCCCACAGTAAATCAAACTAGACTAATACAAAGTAAAGTTGGGAGGAAATACTGACTTAATGAGAAAATAAGAAAGATTTATAATGAGCATATCATTTTTATATGTAAATGGAATCACAAAGTGTTTAAGTCCATTTATTCTCTTGAGTGAATGTGATTCAGTAGTATTGTTTGCATCCTATATTTTCAGCAGATTTTATTTTTAATCTCAAGTGCTGAGAATTTATTTATTCATAATATTCAGTTATGTCAATAATTATCCATTATGATAATCAATCTTCTTGTACATTAACCTACTCCCATTCTACCTCATAGGCATCTGCTCTAAGCTGTTTAACAAAATTTACATGTATATGTTGTTTGTCTCATGTATAATTTACATAAATTGATTTGGGCTACAAATCTCTTATTGTTTTCCTTTTCTTTCTATTTTTGCTCAATGATTGAAAGATGCAGTCATATTTCCTTATGCACATCTAGGACATTCCTTCTAATTGCTCCCTACTAGACACCATAATGTTTTGCAGTGTGCATCCATCCTCTTCAGTCTCTAAGGATGGAAAAGTCAGTGGCCCCAGGCCTCTTGCCACACAATGTGCTACTGCAGTGACGGCCCTCTCATCTCCTTATGGGAAATCATCTCTGCGGTTACAACCAGGAGAGGTACACCTGGGTCACACAGTGTGCACATTCCTAATTTCACCAACTGCTGCCACACTGCTCTGCAAAAAGGGTGTTACTATGGAAACTCCCACCAGCAGTCACACATATTTCTCCACATTTTTGACCGTTTGTTGGTATTATATGATTTTTTGGTGTGTCTTTTAGTGTAACATAGCAGATTTGTCTGGGTTTGCATTTTTCTTATTTTTAGTTGATTGGAGGCTCTTTTCATAAGATTTTCACCTTTTTGGGTTTCCTCATGTGCATCTGCAAATGATCCACTCCCCACTTTTTCTTTGGAATTCCTGCTCTTTCTAATACATATGCACAATTATTCTTCATTATGTCCAGACATTAAAGACTCATCAGTTTGGATTGTTGCCAATATCACTCATATGTAATTATCCTGAATATTTCTCACCTATTTATGGTCTGATATCTGCAAATCTCATTTCGTTTGTGTGTGATCTCCTTATGGGAAATCATCCAGGGTTGCCTTCAAGGCAAGCAACCAAAAACTCAGCCATACCGTGGCATTCTTCAAGTAATCACCACAGATCGCTATATTTTAAAACCCAACCTCTACCACAGAAATAAATTTTAAGAGATGAGCCCAAATAATGAAATTTTATTATAAAACTCTAGTAGCAAAAATATTCATTGTCTTTTTTATTTTTTCAGTAAAGTCTGGTGAAATGAAAAGCTTAGAGATCTAAATAACTAGTCAGTTGTCCTGTGCAAGATTCATAAATAATCTGTGAAAAGTACTTAAAATCTGAAATGAACTTTTCCTATATTTACTATCCATACAGTGATACCTTAAGCACAATAAGATATTCTAACTCCAAAAATGGAATAAAAGCCTGCTAAAGCAAACATTTAAAACCACAGAAATAGATAAATTTTCATTTCCATTGGATAACATATAATGGACATACAATGCATTGGGACATTTATTTTGTTTTATAGTTTTCCATTGGTATATAAGACAAAAGTATATGTAATACACGTCATTGTTTAAACCATGCCTAACATGCCTTTAAAGGAAGTGGACACTCACATTTTTCACAGAATATTTTCATGCTTTTACTTGTATTAGCAGCTTAAAGATATCCAATTTATGCTTATTAAATGTTTAAGGAATAGTTCATATTTCTAAAGGGTTACATTTTAATAAGAAATGTATTTGTTAGAGAAATCACAGACAAAATCCGAAGGATATAAAAAATACTTAGAAAGCTATAACTTGCTTTTCAAAGTAGGACAAGCAGTTATTTAAATAAGATGGGAGGCCTCAGGGTGCAGTGAACATTTTTAATTGCATATTTAATTAGAAATATGCTGGAGAAGTAGTGTTTAGTTTAGCTGAAGCTCCTGGGCCTTGGCAAAACATTTTCTTCTAACTAATATATTTTTTTTACCTTTTCAAAATTTATTTTGAGCTGAATAGAATTTAATTTTGTTGCTATTCATTATGAAAGGATTAGAACCTCTTATTTTCCTGTGGAAAATAGTTGACAGGTTTATTTTAAATGATTTCTCTTTTAATTATCCTTGAAACTTATTTAGCACCTGAACATTTGCTTGCTTGACAGTTCAGTAAAGATTAAAATAGCATCTAAATTGTATAAAGTTCAATGTGCTTTATCTGTTTTACCAATTAACCTGGAGCTTCATTGTATGGGTGTTTACTTCCAATTAGAGTTTAGGAATTGAGAGAAAAAGGATAAAGTCTATTAAACAATAAAATGAGCTAAATTGCATTGTTTTAAGTAGGGGAACTATTCTCAGATTGTTAGAAAGACTTAGTAAAGGTTCTAAAGATTCATATGTCCATATCGTACAGTATCTAAGAAAGAAGTTTGTCCAGTGATATAATATGCTTGAAATGAAGAGCATATAAACAGTATAGAAAAGGAGGGTTGGTTTGAGTGGTTTGATGATCCCTGTGTCATTAAAGCAGGAAATAAACTATTGAATGGTGAACAGCAGAATCTGAAGTAGAGATCATCTCCTGACCGCAGAGTTTTTACTGCCATAGCATTTTATATTCTTGGAAGAATAAGTTGAGAGTATAAAATTACTCATGGGGCTTGAGATAGTTCTTTTCTGCACATTCTTCATGATATCCTGAGACTTAATCATTTTCTATGGCACCTGTAACCACTGCTATCATGATGGTCTTTCTGGAGTTTATCTCTTCAAATGAGTTTCTCATTGTCATCCAATGGAAGAGCTGAGTGGATGCAATGTGCTTCCATTGTTTCCGGAACTCGGGTCTCCAAAATGATAAACGTACTCCTGGAAGGCAATGGTTGTAAGCATCTGGTAGGAAATTCAAGAAATAGAAGGAAGACCTCTGGCACTATTCAAACCTTAGCTCCTTTTCTTGCATTAAAATAATAACAGGGAGGCTTCTGGGTTTCTAAGAACAGGCTTTGCTGGAGGGAGCTTGCTTACATCGGGTAATGCATTGCCTTTCTATTTCCACAAACTTACCACAATTTAACAGTGTAAAAAACCTATTCATTAGCTCATAATTCTCTACTTCAGAAGTCTAGGTGTGATGGGTGTCTGGTTTTTCTGCCTACTGTCTCCTTAGGCTATAATGAAGGTGTATACTGCACTACATTTCCAGGTGGAATTTGGTCCACTCCCAAGCTCACATAGTTGGGACAGAATTCTTTTCTTCCACTATATAAGACTGAAGTCACATCCTTCCATAGGGCCCTTCACTTTAATCATAGCAATTCTATTCATCAGTTTTTCATCTCTGTGAGTAAATTACCTGACAAGAACAACTCAGAGTAAAAAGGTTTAATTCTGTCTTATGGTTTCTGAGGTTCCATTCATGCTTGACTGAATCCATACCTCTGGACCTAAGGTGAGGCAGAATATCATGGTAGAAGGGTACAGCAGAGGAGCACTGCTCCACTCATGGTGATCAAGAAGAGGGGAGTTAGGGGGCCACAGAGAACTTGAACTGTTCCAGGGCATACCCCCAGTGACACCTTCCCCAATGATGTTCTGCCTCACCTGGGGCCCAGTACGATGGAATCAGTTGACCATGGAGTAAATCTCTGAAACTATGAGCTCAAAATAAACATTTCCTCCTCTATTTGGGTCTTTTCAGGTAGTTTGGTCACAGAGATAAAAAGCTGACATGTGACAATGGAGAATTTCCTTTGCATTTTCCCTTCTGTGTTTGAGTCTGTGCCTTCCAGAAAAGACCAGTCCCTCTTAAGTGCTCACTTAAGTCAGACCCATCCAAGATAACTCTTTTTCTTAAAGTCACCTGTAACCTGTCCTAACCACAGGAGTGAAATGCTCCATATTCTGAAGTTACGCAGAACATGCCTAGCATAAGCAAGTATCTTGAAAAGCATTACAATTCTGCCTCCTACAATTAGGTTTTTTGTGTGAAATTTTTTGTTGTTGGTTGGAATGTGGTGGACACACACATAAGTTACAGAACTGAGGAGTACCCACTGGAAGCCAGTTTTGAAGGTAGAGACCAGCCACAGCAGGCATTTTGAACTTGAAAGTTTAAATCTATATCCAAATAAATATTCTCTGTTCTGATACTGAAGCAGGACTGGAAGCAGCTGAGTTTGTAATTAGAGATAATGATTTTAAAATCTTGAGTAAGAAAGTGTTAGCTGAAAGCCATGGGAGTAAAGATTTCACAGTAAACACAGTGAGCGAGGAGACCACTGAAGGTTTAAAAAAGACTTTGGGAGGAAAGAACCAGAACTGGATAAAAGTAAACTGATTACTGGAAGCAAAGACTGGAGGACAGGAAGTAGTCATCAATATTGGATTCTGAGAGAAGATAGATGAGAACCAAGAAAAACTAGAAATTGATTGTTTTAACTAGAAAAAAATCAAAATATGCATGACTTTATTCATGTAATGTAGAGTCTTGATATCTACTATGTATGTTCCTCATTGCATCAACAGATTGTCAAGGAACACATAAAATACAGCAATGATTTTTCAAGGTTTCCTAGAGGTGATGGGGATTTGAGATAGAGGAAAAGACACAAGCCTAATACATGGTTTTCAATTTCCTAAAACCAAAATTCCCAGAGATAGGAACATAGGTGCTAGACCTATATGTATATGAAGTTGTACTAACTCTTAGATTCTTCATTTATTTTTTCTTAACAGGAAACGATACCATCTTAAATTTGTAAGCCAATGGTAGGCTTTTAGTTACTGAGTAACTTTGAACAAATATGCATTTTTATGACTCCTCTCTATATTTGACTTCTCTTTTTCGACCCTGGAAATGTTATTCAAGATACATACTTCATTAAGAAATTAAACCTAAGATCTTTTTTAGAGGAACTAAAACTGAAGATCATCTTAAATCTTATCAGCAAATTGCATCTTAAGGCTGTATACACACACACACACACACACACACACACACAGAGGAAATTCAGTGTCAGACTTCAGTTATTCAGCATGCAAATACTTAGATATTATAATAGTAATCACAGCATAATCATAGTCTTTAGAGAGCAATTACAAGGTGCTATTTACTATTGAAATTCTTTACATGTAGTATTGTATTGAATCCTTTCAGTTACATTCATAAAACGCATGTACTGACATAACTTTCTTTATACAAAAGAAAGAATGGAGGCATGAGGAGGTTAGGCAAATTAGCAAAGCTCACACAGCAGTTGAGTGGAGGAGCCAAAGTTTAAATCGTATTTTATTCATTAAGTGCATTTTAGCAAATGATGCATATTAGTTAAAAAAATCTTGATATTTTCATTTTCAAAGAAATTACATATTTTGATCTTTACAGAATGATCCTTTTAGATTGAACAATCAATTCTCCAATATATAGAAATTAGGAAAAAGTTTTGTTTATCACAATAACTCAGTGATCTTTATACCTGAGCCTAGAGGGAATGTACCTAGTCAACCACTCACAAGAGAAGAGAGAGTTGACATTATCAATTGCTCTTGGTCACTGCTATATTCTCAATCTCTTTCCCTATTTGCTAAAAGACTGGCCTGAAGGTTTATCAAGGTGTGAATGATTGAGGGAGGAAGAACTTTCTACCAGCTTTGGAATACAAAAGTTATAGAAATCTGCCACGCAGGGAGCTGTCTCCTGGTCTGTATTAAACACACATACATAAGAGCATCAAATTCAGCACATATTCTCATTTCTCAAGGCAGCTGTCCACCCTGAGGGAAACTTCAACTTGCTAAAAACACAGCTTGTGTCCACAAAGCCTAGCTATATAAGAAAACTCCCATTTTTTAAGTTTTCTCTTTAAAGCAAAGGAAGAAAGCACATAAAACTGTATTGCTACCTCTTGGTAGTTGAGTTTGGGTTTTTGTTGTCACAAGTAATATCAAGTGTCAACTGCAGCATGGTTTTAAAAGTAAGATCTGACATAATTTTCCAATAACATTTTTTAAAAACTTACTGTTCACTTTCCCTGAGATTATCAAAGTTTAAATAAAGGAACACCCAAATAAGCCTCACAATATTCCTGCTATCACCTAGAATTGTAAGAGTATGTAAGATGTAAAAAGTTGGATAAAAATGCGCATAAAATTCTGAAAATACTAAAGCCAAATGATAACTTATACAAGAAATTGATTAAAATATTATCACTGTTCCAATTTTGTGGCTTTTTAAAAATTGTCTTCAATTCTTTTGTTTCAAGTTAAGTAAGCAGCTTTCTATTTCCATCTGAAAGCTTAAAGTCTCAAATTTGTCTTGTTTTCTACCTGAAGGCAGGGGCAGTTTTATATTCAAAATCTGTAATTTAAGTTTCCAACAACTTCAGGCAATAAACATGCTATTCTCTTCCCTGAACTTTCTGCCCTGAATTTGGTTTCAGAAAATTAAGTTTGCTGGTGATGTGGACTGCCCCTGTGAACTTGAAAGCACTACTTCTTTCAGGCAATGTTGAATACCTAAAAGAAAATCAGACTCTACTCCTTCTTCCACCCACACTCACTGGGTTTCCCTGTCTTTGTGCATCTACAGTCACGCCGACCTTCCAGTAGGTTTTGTCCTTTAGCCTGCTGTAGTCAGTGCCCCAGTGAGGAACCCTCTGCGGCACCTCAGAATCTGAAATCTGAGTGCAGCTGCTAAACTGTTCTTATACGTAAGTGCCCCAAGGACAGTTGAAAGCCTTTGGGTCATTCTCATTTCCAAAACCTCACATGGGGTTGACTAACTCATATTAAACCTGAAAGGGTGATTTCCTAAGGCAATTATTAGGGGATTCTGTATCCTGAATGAAGGACAAAAATAACACTTTCAAAACTAGAATCAATTTTCATTTTACGGAGATGTGGGTAAAGTAAATCATGGTGCAGTGGTTAAATGGCGTTTCGTAAAAGCCATGAAGGCATGTCTGTGGAAAGGTTATGACAGCTGTATCCTTGCCATTTGGTCATTATGTTCTCTAGGTCTCTATCATGTTAATAAATGTTTCTAAAGCCTTCAATGTTATTATTTTATTACAGAAAGTCAAAATATACATTATAATTTAAATTATTAGCATTTACTGAATATGTGGGAATTATTTAAAAAGAAAAAAACTCATGTCAAGCATCTTGCAAGCATAAACAACGTGCAGTCTTTCTTAAGTTCCTTTGACTTAACTTTTCCAGTTGTGAGCCTACTGTTGTCTTATTCATATGATTATGAGATCCAGCTATGTTGTTGAATTTTCCAGCCATGAGTGAATGTCTAGATAGCTAACTAAAGTTGCTAGTAAATGAACTAGCAGAAACTTTAGATCATCAACCACCTGCCACCAGTTTATAAGGCAAGGTTGACAGATGAACTTCCACACAGCATAAGTTACTACAGTTAAGCTAGTGTACGGTGTGGAGCTGTTCTTTGTGTGGACAGAAAATTATGTTCCAGAAAGTTTTGTGACATCACAGTGAGGTAGCACAACAGAACTTGGATTAAGTCCCTCCTTAGGTTTTGAGTATTAAAAGAGAGAGTATTTTCCCTTTTTGAGGGGGAGGGAGTGCAAAGCCCACAGCTAAAATAAAAGGCATGGGACCCTATATTGAGTAAACGTAATGTATTTCAAATGTATTTTTGAAGAGAAAGATTGCAGTAGTTGAGAAAAGGGGAGACAGAAACATAAAAGTGAAGCTCATAAATAAGTCTCTGTTTATGTTACCTGTCCATTGAAACCTGTACTGAGCTATCTAAGGAAGAACTGCCTATTAAATTTCACTTCCAGGACACAGAGGCACTTTGAAATAATAGCCAACCAAACTTCTGACATTAAGGCTTTTATCCTGCCTTTTCCACTTTTGTTAAAACTCTACAAATTAAAGAGTTGACATGCATCACCTTCACATTTAAAAGAAAGGAAATACTCTTGATGCCAACAGCTTTGAAACTTTTCTTGTGTTACCCTGGTAATGTTCATGTAATCATAATAATAGTAAAGAATTATTGGTCAGTTATGTATGAAGGAAGATAGTCTCTTGTTGGAAGACCTTTCCAGTTGAAGAGATTTACCATCATTACTTCTGAAATATGACCTTCCCCAGCAGCATTTCTAATTATACTCACAAATTAAAACTAATACATTCTGAAGACCAGACTCATCATTATGGCTTATGCCATTTAGTTCTACAGAAATGCAAGCGTTCATTGCAAGGGGATTGGAAGGGAAGCATTAAAAATCCTCAGATTGGAAAAAGGAATCCTTTTGAATGTACCAGTTCCCCTTGTTAGTAAATAGCAGCAGCAATAATTATGGACCATATGTGGTCCACACTCTTAATCATACTTGGAAATGAATCCATCATGATCAGCTCTGCTGGCCTTGGTTATGCCCTTCCTAATATCAAGAGAGTGAGTTTGAACAGAAGTCATCTGTAGAGCCAGAACATATGCTTTACAAATTTCAAGCAGCTGAAAATCTTCTTCAAGTAGATCTTTCTAAATGAAAATGAAGGACACCATCACTGAATCAATTATTTACACGTATCTATCCTGTTTTAGAAATTGGCAGTCCTTGGCAGCAACACTTGAAAAGAGATGAATATTAAAAATCGGAATGATTTCATGCAAACTGGTTTTTACAATTTGCTATTTACACATCATCTCAACATTTCCCCATAGGATTGTGCATTTTTTAAAAAAAATTCTCGATTCTTTACCAAATACTTCTTTTTATAAACCTCGCCTGCTTCTTAAATCTTTATTAATTTCAAACCTTCTTTCTTGATACACCAATATACTACTATTTTTTAAGTATTTTAATAATTTTATATTATGCATTATATTTTTATATTATGCATGACGTCTGTGTCATAAAAACATGGAAAGCAAAGGGAGAGGAAAAAATCTAGGGTTTCCTTTGGAGCAGAAAATTTCTCAGTACTTCCATGAAAGTGTGATTAGTTGAGTGTCCAGCACTCAGCATGGTTTGTAGCCATGACCCCAAGCTGGGCAGTGCTCAGAGCATTACTTTCATCATGTTGATACACATCACTCATTCTTCAGAAGCAGATGAGTGATTTCCTTTATAATATGTCACTCCCTTTGGGTTCACATATCATTGTGTTTTCACAATAAAATAAATGTATTCAGCTAGTGATAATGACACCAGGCAAAAATAACTTAGCACTTACTATACACTGACAGATTTATTAATCGAATATTCACAATAACTCTACAAGGTAAGCATTACTGTTATCATTTTTCACATGAAGAAACTGAAACACAGAAAAGGTTAAAAATTATCAATGGTCGTATAACCTATTATAAGTGGTTGGGAATTCAAGCCATCCTTACCGGTATCTTGAACCCACTAAGAATACCCAAATAACACCTTGCTTCTCTTTGGTTTTCCCTCCTCCTGGTTTTAGCCTAAACTTTCTTCCTGTCCTTCATTCCTAAGAAATATCCATCTGCCTTTTATTTATAATTAAAAAGTAAAAAGCTTCATTCTGGATGTTGCCCTTTATCTACTCAAGGTTGGATCCCTGGTTTTCATTGAGAAAGCTGCCATGTGGCAAAAAATCTCCTGGACACAGAGTGTACAATCTGTACAATTTGGTGCTTGGCTTCATAAATCCTTGTGCATCAAAGATTCTCATCTTTGTCTCCTGCATATCAGAATCATCTTAGAATGAGACTTAACCAAGACCCAGAATAATGAAATCTATGTCTCTTAGGTATGGTTTTGGCATTAGTAGTTTTTTAAAAGGCTCCTGATGATTTCACATGTAATCGAGGCTGAGAAACACTAGCTTCCATTCTACTGGTAAGGCAGACAATAAAATGCATTCACAGGAAAATTATATAAGTAGAATATGTAATATGAGTTATAAAAGGTAGGAATGAGTGTGATGGGAGAATTTAATAGAGTTGGGATGGATATCAAAGAAAGATTTCTCTGGAGAAGCATCAATTATGCTAACACCAAAATAATGACTAGAATTGAATGAAATGAAGTCACTCCTGTGAGCATTCCTGGAAGAGGGGAGAGTAAGGATAGCTGGTACAGTGGTTTAGAAATGAGGTATCCTCCAAAAGCTCATGTGGGAGACAATGCAAGAAAGTTCAGAAGTGAAATGATAAGATTATAAGGGACTTCACCTAATCAGTGGATTAATCCACTATGTGGTTCAACTGGACAGTAACTGTAGGCAGATAGGGTGTGGCTGGAGGAAGTGTATCAAATCCTATCTCACTTTCGGGTTTACATTTTGGCCCTGGTGAACAGAACACCCCCCCCTCCCTCCCGCTTCCTTGCTATCATGACCTGGGTTGCTTTCATCTGCCCTACCCTTCCACCATTCCACCATGATGTTCTGTCTCTCCTTGGGACTTAGCTATGAGTCAGCTAAATGTGGACTGAACCTCTAAAACTGTAAGCCAAATTAAACTTTCACCTCCAAATTGTTGTTGTCAGGTATTTTGGTCACAGCAATGAAAAGCTAACTAAAATAACTGGTACTGAAAATTGGGATCATTGCCATGACTCACCTGACCATGTCATTGAGAACTTTTGGAGCTGGTTTATGGGGGGATGGATTTTGAAAAGTTTAGACACACAAGCCAGAAAAGCTTTAGAATGTTGTAAGCAGAGCTTAATAGACAATTCTGGTTGGAGCTCAGAAGACCAGAAGGGTGATAGTACTGTTGTAAAGACTGGGCTCATGAAGTTTCAGAGGAGGGTAATGCTATTGGATATTGGTCTAGAAGCCATTCACATTATGCTCTGGCAACATCTTTGTCTATATTTTGCACATGTCCTAAGAACTTCTGTGATGCTGAATTTAAAGGTGATGGACTAATTAATCTACCAGAGGAAATTTCAAGGTAGCACAGCATCTAGGTGGTGGCACAGATATTGATTGTGGCTTTTAGCCAAGTATACTGTGATAATCAGGAGCATAGAACAAAGCATAACGATATGGAAAACTTGAAGTTTGGCCAGAAAAGTTTTTCATACTGTTTAGCTGCCCAGAAATTCAGAGGCTGCTGCAATTATGGTCTATGGAGACTTGGCTACTGGTTGAGAAGGTGGCAGAACTTGGCATCAACCATGTAATGCTGATTCTGCAGAAACATAAGATGCAAGAGGTAGGAGGTTGTGGGGGCATCCACGAAGATTTTAAAGAATGTCCTGGGAGGCTAGGCAGAGTAGCAGGGTCAGAGTTTCTGTAGGCTACCCCTGAGAAGATGACACATGAAGAAATAAGAAGAAAGCCAAAATTTCAGTGGAGATCCCGAGATTAAGTAACACCAATAACATGGGACATCAGCTGAGCAGAAAAGCCAAGAGAGAGGTCATGTGAGTTGTAACCAGCAAGGCAATAAGGTCAGAGTTTTGTAAGACTTATGGAGAGAACATCAGGATGTCATATGCCTTACATGCTAAATGTGGAGCTGAAGAACTTGTTTGCCTAGCTGAATTTTAGTCTTTCTTTTGTCCCATTCTTTCCTTCTATGTCCCTATTTCTCCCTTGTGGAATGGAAATGTTTACTCCCTGCTATTACATATTGCATTTATATGTCATGCTTTTTGATCTTTACAGGGGAAATACCCATGAATTTGTCTTGAATCTCAGATAAGATTTTGAACTTGGATTTTTGATCAATGCTGGAACTGTTAAATATGTGGGTTCTCTTGAAAATGGACTGAATATATATTGCATTGTGAGGTGGGCATGAGCTTTTGGAAGTCAGGGTAGATAGAATGTGATGGTTTAGATATAAGGTGTCCTTCAAAAGCTCATGTATGGGGCAATGCATGATTGGGTTCTAAGAGCCTTAACCTCTCTGTGAATTAATCCATGAATATGAATTAACTGAGCAGTAACTATAGGCAAGCAGGATGTGACCAGAGGAAGTAGGTTACTGGGGATATGCCTCTGGGGTTTATATTTTGTCCCTAGTAAGCAGAGTCCCCTCTCCTCCTTTCTCCTCCCTGATTGCCATGTTCTGAGCTACTTTCCTCTGTTATGCCCTCTTCCATGATGTTCTGCCTCACCTTGGGTCTAGAGCTATGGTGTCAGAAGATCATAGACTAACTCTCTGAAACCTTGAACCAAAATAAACTATTTCTCTTGGGTGTTGTTCTTATCAGGTCTTCTGGTCATAGTGATGAAAAAATTGACTCAAACACTAGATCCCTGTGTGTTCCTAAAACAGATAAGGGCTTTATTGCTGGAATGGGATGTGTGGAATATCAGTCCTGTGAAACGCATCTGGAGATGTATTTCTCGGGATTGTGATAGTCTTCAGCCTACAATACCTTTTTTTTTTTTTTTTTTTTTTTAATAAAAGGAGTTGAAGAAACTTCTGAACTTCCATGTCCCTCTCCTGACACTTTTAAGCATTTCTCTGGTTTCCTATTAAGTCTGTGGATAAGTTTGTCTTTCGTGTTAGAAAAAGATGTGAGCTCAATTTGGCTTGCTCAATTTTCTTTGGGAAAAAGTCTTCCTGATTTTGCCATTGCTCTGGTTATACTTTCCAGTGAGCACCGAGCAGATACCAGAATGGAAACCAGAGAGAAAGAGAATATGGCAGCTTGGTGCCCCCTGACTGGCAAGTGGTAAAGGGAAGATGTCAGAGACTCTGTGTGGACCTGGCTCTCCTACACTTTAATTTTTTTTAAGGGACATTTCTATATATTTATAATTCCTTTTTTCTTTCACCAACCTTAGAGCTTCATTCTGATAGTATAATCAATGTTCTTCATCTTTATGAAAATTTCATTTTTTACAAATTATTATATTCTCCCCCAAGAGTTTACACCAACTAGTTGACAAGGACAAACTTTAGTTACTTATGATCACCTGGTAATGTTCTAGATATATTCTAAGGCTAGTACTCACCTTGATTACTATGTGATAACAGGCAACATTCTTTAAGAGTTGGGTCATATTGCAGAAAACCACTAGTATTTTGTAACAGTCTAACTCTTTGACTCTAAGACACTGTAAAAAAATCACGTCTCCCTTTTGTTCATTAAGGTAGATAATGAAATAACTATTGAAATTGAAGTACTACTTTTACTTTCAAACATAAATTCACCTAACCGTTTCTTACTATTTAATGAAATATATGCGTATATGCATAATACGTTTAAATATATGTAAAAATGTCCCTCTATATAAATATACACACACACAGGGAGAGGGAGAAGAGGTTTCAGAAATCTATGAAAAAATATTTTTAATGATCCAATTGTGCTTTGCTTTTTAAATTATTAAACAAAAAAGGATCAAGCATCAAGTCAAGAGAACTTGTGTAGAACTGGCTATGAACTCCACAGAAATTTCTTGCCTCAGTTTTAGTAGAAGCCTGGAGCAAGGTGGGCAGGGTTCCTCCTCTTACTATTTTGCTCTCTAGCCAGCATTTTAGGATGGACCAGACACTAAATATCTAGAGGAGGGTCATTGCTGCACATGAAGCATACTTAGACACTTTGGGCCTGGATTCTGAGCATATGGGGAAGACTTTTCAGAAGCCTGGTGACAGTCATTGAGAAAGTGACCTTTTAGGCCTGTAAACAATTTTGCCTGTCAGCTACCTTCCTTTCTTGCTGAACTGAAGTTCACAGCATGTTTTATAGGGAAGAAGCTTTAGAGCATGGTCAGCTACATTTTTCAGAGGTTTAAAAAATCCCAAGGAAAATAAACAGGATGAAATCTCTATTAGATCAAATCATGAGAAAATGACATTTATTTTAGGTTAAAAATACCAATAATGGCTCTGAAATTTTCAATCTACAAACTGTGAATTAAAGTAATATGGGATTCTTGAAGTTTTCTTTGAGCTTTTGTAGTCCAGTGTTCCAACATACAAGGCATGTGGGGCTCAGAATAGAAAATCTAGAATAAAGATGGGATATGTGACTAGGTTTTCTCAGTCTCATATGGATCCTGTGGTCTTGAGAATGTCTGGTAGCCAGCATACAATTGTTGACCCCCAAACACACTGCTTTTTTCTATTCAGTCACATTTGCAAATCAGTTGGTGGACACAGGTCTAGTTAGAGCTAGAAACTAAAAAAGAGAGGAAGCAACTGAGACAGGAGGGCAGAGGGCTAAAAATCACAATTTTGCAGGTGTCCTGACAGATGTTCACCTTCAGTGGTCTCCTGATGGACCCAGGAGATTGTCTTAGCTCACCTGAGCAAAGATTAGAACCCTTCACAAGGGTCTTAGACTCATATGGCAAATAATGGCTTGAAGGAGAGTCAAAAATATTTTCTCATTTAAAATGCCAGTTCTTATTGAGAAATAATTTCGTTCAGAATTAAAATTAATATGTACTTACTCAATTTCACAGTGATCTTTGGGACTAGTATCAGTGCCTTTATTTTAGCAATAAAATGACAAGTTATGGGCAGAATAAGTTAAGTAAAATTTTGGAGAAAAGATAACTATATCTGTGTAATCTAAACCAAGTTATTTGTTTTTTCCAGTTATTTCTAAAATAAATCCTAGAAACAAGAACCATTTGATATATGCCTATTAATGTTAGTTTGCTGCCCCATAATTAAACTAATTTACATTTGAATGTTGTACAAGTGATTCAGAGGTACCAAGCTCAATAGAGCTCACAAACATACATGAAATAATCTTTTCACTCCTATTCTAACCCATGTACCCCATTTATTTTTAGAATTATTGAAAGATTTTCCTAATATTTCTATTTGATTTTTCTTGAAAAGCAGATGTTAGTCTATTATCTAGAAAAGTCTTTTGACTAAAATCAAAGAATTGAACTTACCTTTTTACATTTTTTGTATTATTCATATTTTATTTTGCTTAGGATTTTTTAAAAATTTAAAATTAAACTCTTTGTTTAGCCAATTTCAATATTTAGCAAATATAAATGTTAGTTGAAAAAAGTGACCTTTTAGATAATACAAAAATAGTTTGTGATGTCCCATTAGAGGAAATATTTAAAAGTCCATTTTTAACATAATGTGAACTTTTTTAATGTTCATCTTAACTTGGGAATGCAGATACCATATTATCCAGAAAAAATGTCCTAATGATAAGCAATGTCACATGAGTTGCATTTATATGAGTACTATGCTGATCTCTTGTGCAAAAGTATTAAGAATATGCTCTTAATTTTGTTTGATATAATAGAAATAATAAGGTATTGTGAGGATGTAGAGCAAAATTCTCTTTCTAAAACCAAAATTGAAATGCACTACTTTGTGGATTAAGATGACATTTTATTAGGTTTCTCTGTTAAGATGCTACCTCATTTCTGAATCACTTTTTTGTTTCTGCATTTATATAAACTAAATGTGATGTCACTGGAGAATTTTATTCTATTTGTTTTCAGCTTAAAGGGAAGACAGACATAATCAAAATTTTATTTAGCCCATTTGAGTTGTCAGATAACAACTGTTTTAAAAACAATGCTTTTCCAGGTGTGCAAATTGTTGACAGGTACTTGTGTTTTCTTAAATCAGAAACAGTTTACTTTCACACATCTATGGAGTTTGTACCTGCCATGGTAGATATGTATCAAAATATAGTGGATAACTGTTGAGTCAGAGTAAAAACAATACTTTATGGTACAAATATTTAAGAAATAATTCTTTGGGCTCAGAGTATAGCCCAGTGTATACATAACACCTGCCTATCATGTACAAGGCCCTGGGTCAATCCCTTGACATTTTTGAAGGAACAAAAGGGAGAATTTTTTTTCTGTTATTTTAGTGGTATAAATTCTGCTAATAACAGCTTCTGAGCTATATGTACAGATAAACAACAAACATAAATAAATTGGCCAGGGAATAGAGCAAATGAAAACAAAAACAGATTCTGGGGGGAGATTTCAAGTTCTTAAAGTTGCATTTATTTTATCATGAAAGCAAATAAACATAATAAACATAATGTTTGAAAATACTTAAAATATCAAAAGCTTCTATGCAAAGTTCCCTAAACTTTAATACGTGCCTGTGACATTGAGAGGAACTGGTATATGAGTGTGTTATTTTGGCATTGATGAAGATAGTGCCCAAACTTTAATAGCACTATTGAATAGCCTGGTAATTGATGAAATCCTGGATTTAATTCTAGTGGAATTTGACTAAAATTTTCTTGAAATATTTATATTTTCAATTTAATCTCTTGCAAATGAATTTTTTAGATTCCACTGTCATAAATCCTTGGATGTATGGATGGAGTTGTGATTTAGAGCCTCAGTGCTTGAAGCTTGATGGACAACCCACAGGAGCAGCAGCACCTGAGAGACTAATAAAATGCAGAATCTCAGCCACAGTCCCTGACCTGGATCATCCCAAACCTTAGATGATTTCACACACAGTGAAGCTTGAGAAGCACCAGCATAGAACCCGGACTCCAGAGGAAGAGGGAGCTGAATTTCTAAACCCCAGCTTCCCCATTTGGAAAATGGAACTACAGATACTTTCCTCATAAATGAGATTAAAGGAGATTGTGTGTGTGTGTGTGTGTGTGTGTGTGTGTGTGTGTGTGTGTTGTAGTCAGTTTTTTTCACTGCTATGACCAAAAAACCCCAAAAAAGAATTTTGGAGGATGAAGAATTTATTAAGCTCATGGTTTCAGAGGTCTTACTCCATAGATGGCCAACTTCTTTGCTCTGGGCCAGAGGTGAGGGAGAAGATCATGGTAAAAGAATGTGGTGGAGGAAAGCAGGTCAGAACATGACCACTAAGAAGCAGGGAGAGATAGAGAGACCATAGACAAATATATACCCTAAAGACATGCCTTCAGCGACCCACCTCCTCCATCCACACCCTACCTGCCAACTGTTACTACCCAGTTAATTTCTATCAGGGATTAAGGCCCTGATTAGGTTAAGGCTCTCATAACCCAATCATTCACCTCAATCTTTCTTGCATTGTCTCACATCTGACATTCTAGGGGACACTTTATATCTAAAACGTAACAGTGTGCAAGTCGATTAAAATGTTTCCTGACTTAGAGACAGGATCACTAAAATATTGCTAAAAAGTGACATTTGTAGTAGTGAATCGTGAGCCATGGAGTATGACAGAATCACAGGCCTGTGCCTCAGCATGCTTTGATTTGTTGAGGAGCCCATAATTATTAGAGAAAAACACCCATTCTAGGCACTGGTTGAATATAACCAGTCACAGCTGAAACAAACAAATTATTTCTATTTTCTTTATTTCCTACTTCTCGAAAATGAAGAGTACTTATATTCCTAATTTTGACCATCAGAAATTCAAGATCTCCTTATATAATCAACTCTTAGATTTTGTTCTCTTAAATACAGTTTTCTAGGTCATTTTGGCATGGTTGCAGTGAATCAGTGCAGTCTGTGTGCAATTACTCTTTTAGACATTTTAGACATTATCTCTTAGATAACATTGTGCATGGTCATATCCAATGGGCCTCTAGAACAGGCAGCAGAGAAAACATACAGTTAATTCACAACCTCTTAATTTATTTGGTGAACAATTCTGAGTATCTACTAAGGTCCAAGCATTGTCTAATGAGGATACAAAAGGTGAAAAATACCTGATAGGATCGTACTTAAGAGCTCTGGGTATATATCAATCAAAGCAATATTTGATATTTCATTCTTGGTTCAGCTACCTTGTAACTTGTTAAGCTTTTTAGAACTTGAACACATTAGTTAAGTCTTAGCTTACTAGCCTGTGAAAATTCAGGAAACAATAGTATGTACTATCTGTAACTTTTTAGTCTTATATGATGTAATACACATGTACTGAGCATTGTGCTTGTAACGTTAAAATACTAGATAAATATTTAAAGCTATTAATTTGAATAAATAGTAATAAGAATTATAATGATACATCTACTAGTCTGTGTTCTTTAGTTTCTGCCAAAACTTTATCATACATTAATTTATATTGTGTTCTTAGGCTCTACAAAGTGATCCTACTTTGGATATAGCTTCAATCTGTTAAATAAAGCTGACTCATGGGCAGATTTGTCACATGCACATGTACATATTCAATCAACTTCTTATCTTTCAACAACCCTTCTTTCAAGGTGCTAATCGCTAACTGAATGAATGTATAAGAGGAATTAATTTATCTCTCTGAGTCTCAGTTCCCTAAAATTTAAACAGACTCTGATAATGTCAAACTCATGCTGTGGTTGTTTAGATTAAATAACATAAAACGATGATTAGCATAGTTGCTGGCAAAAGGTGAATGCTCAATAATTTCTTCCTTCACAGATGCTTTCCAATTTGTTAACTATTTAAAGATTACAATATATCAAAATGGGATGTTAAAAGAAACCATCTCCTCTCTGGATTGCCAGTCTATAATTTATTGTAATTTGGTTAAAAGAATCACAATCTGAATTCCTCTCAAGGATTACAGAACTTTAAAAATAAAGTAAATAATACAAAGTAAATTAGAATCGACAAATATAAAATGAAAGATATATGGCAAATGTTCACATAATTATCAATCTAGTGGTTTAGGTAGAAAATGCTATAATAATTGCCATAATGATTCACAGGTAGGAAAGGCTGAGAGGCTTCCAGAGTGCTTTGGAGGATGCCATCTGGTACAGATTAGTGATCTGAGGAATGGGGACCTTCATTATGAATGTGCACCTGCATTCAGTGGTGTTCCTTGGTACCAGTTGCCTGGAAGAGACCAGGGAGTCTGTGATGCTGTCCTGTACAAATTTCCCAGCTACCCAGGGTGCAGTAGGAATTATTTCCTTTCACAGATGAAAACATTGTGGTAAGAACCTTTAGGATGATTAGTGTAACAAAATCATGGTGTAGCCATAATTTTTCTCAAATCAGTCCGAAGTCAAGTCCCCACCTTTTCATTTTAGAGCTTGCGAATGTGAACTACAGCTAACTCTGAGAAAGTTATAGGAGAGCATATTCTTGGTCATTTTGAAAGCCTTGCTCAAGAATTTCAGATTTGGTTTTTGCATTTAATTTAATTTTTATTGATAAATATTAATTATACAAATGAGGGGCTACCTCAATATATTGTGAAGTCACTTTAGGTATATAAATCTGAAAGTGACCTTATTAAATAGATTGCTTTTACAAAGCACCATCCAAGGTCAAGAAAGAGATGTCTCTTAATTATTTTGAAGCTTCCTATTCTTACTTCTTTCTGAAATGAAACAATGACTTTAGTCCTTATTTTTTCTCTGAAACTGAATATACAACTTAATTATTAATTCTTGAGAGCTATTGAGAGTCCTCTGAAGATAGAATGCCTTGATTTGAATCCCAATTAAGTCACTAACCAGATGTATGACTAGGTAACTTGCCTTAGTCCACATCTTTAAAATGTGAGTACATCACCTATTTTATAGTGTTTTGTGAAGATTAAATTAAGTTGCACACATATAGTACTGATGGTCTGTCTTGGTACATACTAATGTATTATCTCATAGTATTATATGACACATATTTTCTTTTTTGTTGTATTGATTTTTTCTTCTATTACTATAATTTGTTGTATTTATCCTGTTATAACCCCCCCCAAATGAAACAACACCTGATAAATGGAATAATAGAAGGAGGAATGCTGGTATGTGGAAGGAAGTCTAGTAATAGTCATCAACAAATAGAAGCCTACCTCTGCTTGCCTAAAGTGTTAGTATTGCAATAGACTGACATGGCCACTGTAAAAATAATGAATTTAGCTAATGTTCTTAATAGGAGAAAAATGTGAATAATTTATTTTCAAATCACTATATTTAGCATTGGCAAATACTGGTATTATATTGTTTGAGATTAGGTATTACCTAGCAATTTAAAATTTACAATAATGAAAAGTGACAGATGTTTTTGGTTACATTATACAGTCTAAAGAATTTTAGGGTTAGTGTGTCTCAAATCCCATATATCACATTTCAAAAGTAATAATGGAAGTGTACCATGAACTCTTGAAATTTTGGATTTTCTCACTGTAAATGAGATTATTTAAGTAGATTATTCTATGCATTTATTCATTGCACTCACAAATATTTATTGCTATGTAGTAAGCAGATCCTAATCCATGTCTATTATAAAGTTTGGGTAACAAGTAGCTAAAAAAAGCATAAGGCAACAAGGACAACACCAGGCCCAGTGTATCTTGGAGGTATGGAAGCAATGTAAGTGAAATCAGGGAAGGCTGATGAGAGGAGAGAATCTGGCAGCTGCCTGTGTAGCAGTGGAAGCAGGATGGAAAAAAGCTATAGGCACAGCTTTAGATGAAAAATAAAGTTTTGACAGTAACCAAAAGAAATTCAGAGACTTTAGACTGTAAATATGATGGGGAAAAGAAGCATTTTATAATCACCCCCTTCTGTTTGACCAGAAAAAGTTGGTATACTAAATTTACTTGTTTGGAATTGGGTAGACATGTTAGTTAGGACCTGAATATTTCCTTTATCTATGGACATGTATAAAACAGTAGGAAGAACAAAAGAAGACACTGGAGATTTGAGGAGGTGCAGTGAAAGACAGATATAAACCCAACAAATGGAGGAGTAGAGGATCTGCTAAACACCATTATTGCTGTCCTCTATAGCTGTTCTTCCATCACTGTGGCCAAATGAATCCACCCCCAGGTTTGTTCAGAAGGCAGTACATTCAGGACAGGTAGGTTTCTCCACTGCTCCAGGGAAGGATTCACAGTTAAACAAAACTGATAAAAATACTAGCAATGACTTCAATTAGTAATTAGATCAGGAGTGGGTATTTAATCCTGCCCGCCAGTAAAATTTAAGGACAATTGGGTGAGGAACATGGAGGGTGTTTGCTGTGATTACTATGAAAGTTTTTTCCTGGTAAAAAGACCTGCATGGGCATATCTTCCTCCTTAGAATGTTTTTATGGAAGGACATGATATACAGAGATGATGCAGTCCTTGTGTGACCAGAGGCTATAAAATCACATAGAATTGGCCATAAGTCCGGGTGAAATGGGATTTCATCAGACTCCAGCTATCCCACTTTGACCAAAGTTTAGTATGAAGTCCTTGAAGGCTGTGTGGAAAGGAAGTGAGAACCAAGGGTCTTACATGTCACATTAAAAAGTTTGAACTTCTTACTATAATCAAATAGGAACCATCAATTAATATTAATATGCAGCATGATAATGGTCCAAGTTATATTTTATATAAGGATGAGGGGTAAATAAAGAGATATTAAGATAAGATTTGTGGCAGAAAAAACAGCAAAGAAGCTGTAGTTAAATCAACAGTACATAGTGAGAGATAGTTCTGAAAAGGGAAAAGAAATTCTCTAGGATTTTTTAACCATAGCATTCACAAACTATTTTTTTCTTCTTTTACAAATAGAAACTTTGTTTTTCAGTGATCAGAGAAACACTTTTCCACTGACATTTACTGGGAGTTATTTTCAGGAAGTACTTTGCAAAATAAAAAAAATTCACTAATTTTATCTTTGATACAGAAAATATAATTGTTGACAAAATATAGGAATCATCATTTTAAAATGTGGTAATTTTTGCCAAGACATCACATTACACAGAATGCAAAGAGAGCCAGACAAAATTAAAATGTGATAGCATTAAATTTTGTAATTTATGTAGATTAAAGGGAAAGTTGTTTTCTTGATATCATTTTATTGGAATCTTAATTTTAAATACTGACTTTAAATTAGATCAAGTATTGGGACTTATGCTCTGATTGCAATATTAAGTATTTTAACAATGGAATTCCATTAAAATATTTAGGGACAAAATACTGACATAGTTATGTTTATTTCAAAATGTTCTCTTTAATTCATGAAAGCTAAAACATATTTCATATTTTAATGCATTTTTAGCATGCAGTAAACAATTCTATTTAGAAGCTATGAAAAGAAACAAATAATACTTTTCAATGCCAAACAAAAAGGTTGGTGCTGTCTTGGAAGCCTGCCTAATTTAACAAAAATCTTAGTCCTGAATGTTCAAAATTAATAAAATGTAGTTCATTTAAGAAAATATATTTTGAATTATTTAAGATAAAGCATCATATTTAATTGCACATATTTACTTTTAGGACATATTCACACAGAAGAATTTATAGGAGGTGGGGGCCAAACTCAATGCTATGTTTGCAGTTAGAAGGATCCAGAATAAATGTAAATAAAGAAACAACCTACAAGCATGCTGAATACAATCTATGATAAAATAGGAGCAGGATTTATTAAGCTAATTTTTTCATATGTGTAGAATAAAGTGTCTCATTAATTGCTCATACTATGGTTTGTCTCCATTAGTCTGCCAGTTGAACATTTGATCTAACTAGTAACCAACCTGTGGAAGAGTCATATAATTAATGATTTGGATGGTACTTACCTCTGTGTGTGTGTGTGTGTGTGTGTGTGTGTGGTGTGTGTGTGATTGTGCATATGTGTAGATGTACTTGTGTATACATGCACAGGTTTTTGCATGTTTGCATATGTGTATGTATTTGGGTGTGTGTGGTGGATGGGGGTGGGAATTTTCTTGCACCTGGTCTAGTACTTGTACTGAACTTGAACTACGTATTGTTCCTCAGAGACCTTAGAGTCTAATCAGGAAATTAGCATCACTAATATAATGGGGCTCTATGGAGCTAGAATCTTATGAAGGAACTCAATATGTTGTCTGTGACCAGGAAAGTATTTTTATATAAAGTTTCATCTAGAAACGTAAGGATTGGTGGAACAAACAAGAAAAGAAAGTGCATGTGAGCATGCTGGGGACAGCATGGAAGGCTGTGTGTGGAGCACAAGGCATTATCACGTGAGCATGCCTGGGATCTTCCATCTTCAAGGAAGATGGTAATTTGTACTATGTTTTTGAATTAATGGAGATGGATCCAAGATTTATGTAGTACAACCAAGGATCTTCTCAGGCCCTTGGTGATTACCTGTAAGAGACATACTAGATTTTGGAAGTTGATAGAAGAGTCATATCTGGGATTTGAATATTTCTTGAATACTTCTGGAATAGGCAATTGTAGAACATACCAAAGAAGGGGTCCATTGGGGGAGAAATGTCAACAGTGCCATTCTGAGCTTTTAAACTGAGAGACATGAGGTAAACATCCAATGGAAATATCAACCAGTCTGTTGTATATGTGAGTTTGTAATTCAGTAAAAATCAGAAATTAATATACCTATCAGGCACTTATCAGCATAATTTCATAGAAAGGGTGAAGGGCTAGCACATGCATTATAATCAGACCAGGATATAAATTCCAGCTCTGTTACCTCCTAGGTGTCTTTGAAAAAACTCTTTTAACCTCAGTCTTCTTATTTTGAAAAGGTGATGACTGTAGTTTCAAATAACATGAAGAATTTGAAATGATATGCATCAATTAATAACTTCAGAAAGAAACTGTTTCCAGGGATTTTACCTGTTTATCCTTGACCCAGAAGCTTCTGCCATCACTAGTCCTGAACAAACAGCAGCCAATTACATGCAGGCAGAGCTCAACAGTGCTTTAGCCTCAGGTCTGAACTATGCACCTTGGCTTCCTCCACCAGTAACTGAGGGTTTGAGAGAGACCAACATTTGCCAGCATACACAACGAAGCAGCATAGGCAAACTACCTTTACGTTTCTTCTCTTTCCCTGTAAGTTATCTTGAGAAGTAGCTGTTTTTCTGAAACCATATAAATATCTTGATATTAAGCAATGAGTAGGAAAGCAACACACCATTAACTTGATTTCCCTTCCTGTCCTGCCTCACTTTCCCACAGATTTCTGGAGAAATCCAATCCAGGGATTTTTCCCCCCATTATATCTCTAGTTGGGGTATTAACACTAGATTGCACATGAATCTAATGGCAATAGGGTTGTGCTATTCTGTGCCATGTGGGGCGGTGACTAGGGTTGTGCTATTCTGTGCCATGTGGGGCGGTCGTTAACTGGAATGAAGTGACTGTGGCAAGTTCATCATGGGAGATGAATGATGATAGAGATCGAAATGGTGTGGATCAATAATAATCTCACTGTTTAGGGCCAAAGATCCAGACTTTTCATCTGTTCTTGCCTGGAATAGAACTTCTGCAACAGAGTCGGTGGTATTGGTGGGGGGGGGGGTGGCCTGACTTTTCTGGGCATATACCATAGGCTTAAACAGGAAAGTGGGGGAAATGAGGATCCTGCTCTATTCCTGCCTAAAGTGGAGCTTTCTTTTCTCTTGATAGACGCAGAGAAGGAGGAACGGATTATAATGTAAATGCCACAGTGTCACTGTTCTTATCGAAATTTAGTAGCTTTCCTTGAATATATTTTTCCTCTTTCTTTTTCTATCCATTTTTCAAATGATTTCCCTGACTTTACCTTTTTAAACTGACAACAATTACAGTTATTTATTGGGGAGTGGGTTGCTGAAGCCCCTTGTACTGCTGTTAAGGAAGTCATTTTGTACCCTGCATTTTATTGATGTCTCATTTTTAATCAAAATTAATTTGGATTAAGAGTTCAGTGCCACTCTTCCTTATTACTGCTCTTGTTATTGCTTCTGGTGCTGCAATAATTTTTTGAACATGTTTTCCCATATTTTCTATGTTAATTTTCCCCTTCTTTTTTCTTTGCTACTTATGCATTTACAATGAAGGCTCCAACTGGCCTGCATGTACCTCCCAGCAGCCAGAGTAGGTCAGGCTGACTTCTGGTCCAGGAACACCTTCATCCTGGACATTATGTCTTCTCAATGAGGTCCACTCCCAGACCATGCTCTGCCAGCAGCTCGCTCTGCTTGTATTATGTTAGTTTGCTTTTAGAGAAGTGAGAGAGTCTACTAATATTTGCACACCACTTAGGGAAATAGTATATAGTTTCAGGCAGAGAGCCAATTAGAAGTGAGCCCCTTTAGAGTGCATGTTCTTCACTTACCCAGGTCTTTTATCACCCACTACATCTTTCATCTCGAAATTTGGACTAATAGAGTTCAGATTCATATTTGCCTACATCAAAGGCTGAATATCCTGATAAACTGTACTTGCAATTTTATTAACTCTGTCTTCCTCTTACTATGAGTTATATATTATATATTTCAATTAAAACGAAAATATGTCATTACTATCTATAGACTATCTGTAGACAAATTGCTATCTATAGAGCAATTAGTTGACTGCTTTTAATGACATAGAACAGTTAAGACTCAAAGCTATATGGGTTCCATAGTCACCATCTGGTTGAGCATACTATTCTTCCAAAATGGTACATGGGTTTCTTGGGGAGTCCACAGTCTTAGAGATTTTATAGCTGTGAGCCTCTTCAACATTTAGATGAGCCAGTCTTTGGAATCATTGCATCTTCTCAGATTCCTCTCTCTTCTCTTTTGCATTCTTCAGCCTTAAAACACCTTGTGGACACCCACTTATCTCTAAGGTTTTCTCTCTTAACACAGAACACTGTTAAGACAAAAGAAATACCTTTCCTGAACTCTCTATGACCATCCACATCTTAACCAATGCTCTTTGTTAGCTTACACAAAGGACATTCTTTAATGGAAGGTATTATTCATTAAGTTTAGTTAATATGGAATCGTATTAGCCCATTTTTCATTACTATAATGAAGTGCCTAAAGCTGACTAATTTATAAAGAAAGGGGTTTGTTTATTTGGCACACAGTTCTGGAGGTTCAAAGGCATGGTGCAGGCATTAGCTCAGCATGGATGAAGCTATCTGAGGATGGAAGCACAAAGGAAGGAGTGCCTTCAGAAGGAAGAGATTACACCTGTAGACAGGAAGCCAAAGTGAGAACCATGGGTCAGCCTCCCTCTTTTTTAACAAATTGTTCTTGCAACAATTAACTCAGGGTCCTATAAGAACTACAATAATCCCTTTCGAGGGCAGCATGCATATTGACATACAGCCCACCTCCTCGTAGGCTCTGAAGCTTAAAGGCCCTGCAACTCCATACTGTCTCCCTAGGATCAAGGCTCCTGCACTTGACCCCTTGTGGAATAAATCACATAAAAACTAGAGAAGGAATTTTAAAAATCAGTTGAACTTGGACTTTAAGAAGGACTTCCCTAAAATTTATTTGGAATAGTAATTAAGATTTTTACGTTTTTATTTTAGTTACTCATATTTGCTAAAATATATAAATTAGTCTTTCTTTCAAAGAAGAAAAGCATGACTAGATGCAAGAAGGATGGCAGAATGTAGTTCTGGTTCACAGAGAGTGTTGTCTAGGAATTGAACATTGAGAAAAAGTATGACAAAAACCTCAGATGTCCTCACTGGCATGTGTCTGGCATCTACTCACACTCTACTTCCTCATGGCTTGATTCACTCTTAGAATATTTCTCATTCTTTTTGGAATCTGAGAAACTTCAAATTTGTACACCCAGTCTCAAGTTCAAAGGCATCCCTAGATATCTTCCTGTTATGAGGATAATAAAGTCTGTTCCATTAGAGATACACGTTAACCAGATTGACCTAATTGTCCATACCAACCTGTTTAGAGAATTATTCTCAATTAATTGTATTTGCATTTCATTTTAGCATGTCTTTAGCAATTTTCTGTGACTCTAGGGGCCATAACTATTAAAATTTCATTTTTAGCTAAAATGTTGTTTCACCTTCACAAGTAGCCTGCCCCATAGTGGTAGAGAGAAGGCAAAGTAGAATGATAGGAGAATGATTAATTCATAACTCCAAGTCCTATTACTTTCTTGGTCACTCACTATTACATTAACATGGATTTATTTCTCATGTTTTTATTTTACCATCTATGATGATATCAAAGAATTTTTAGAAAAATATGTTCTGAATATATAGGTGGAACTATGACATGCATATTAGAGTATTATGATTATCTTCTGATAAATGTCTTGATGGGATTAATTTTGTTCGATTTGTACAAAAATATTTAGTGGTGATACTGAGCCAATTAATTTCTCAACAAGACAATGGTATTTCCAACTATAGAAGTTAATAGAATATGAAATTCAGGATAATAAACACTAATAATCTAAGAAAAATGATAGGAAAATTATGTAGAGAAACTAAGAAATAGAAAAACAATTAAAAATAAGTTCTAGAATCAGAATATAAGCATGAAAACTTAGAAACATTTTTAAAATAATAAAGCATTAAATGGAAACATGACAGTGAGGGATTTAACCCCTCCTGTGATCTTTAGCACTGATTTGCTCAAAATTTCATGGAAAGAAAATAAATAATAAAGAATTAATGACAATCCTTTTCTTCATGCTAAAACATGCTACAAATAGGAAAATAAATCAAAGTAACAACCCAGTTATGTGCAAGAAGCAGCATATTGACTGCAGCCCAAAGACCAAGATAATCTATATTTTCATGGTTTTATTGTGACATGGATTCTTGAGTATATTACAAACACAAGTATACAACTAATTCCAAAATCAGCAGAAGAGAAGGCCTCTTAACAAGAGCTTAGTCTTTTATGTTGTTGCTATTGTCATAATGACTTAAAAATTACTTTTTTTCTGCAAAATTTTGTGATCCTACATACTGTTTTTAGCCAAAGTTAATATAAAAGACAAAACCTAAGTTAGGTAAGTACCCATAATTTTGGTAATTCAATATTATTACTGATAATAGCCATATATTTTTCCTTTACAGAATCGGATTAGATATATTTATGTGGGTATTACTCTACTGTGTCATTATGTTGGGCTTCTAGGAAGCTTTCTGACAAGTCTTTAATCTTCTTATATATATGGATGTGATAGGCTTATTTTTTTTGAGAGAGAGAAAGATAGAAAACAAAATGTACCAAAAGGCTTTTATTTCACATTTATGGCTTGACATTCAGAAAAGAAAAGTAGTTTAACATTCCCAATTAGATTGGGGGTGATAATATTGTCATAAGAGTGCAGCAAAATGTTTTTAAATATAAAATTAAATGAAAATTTCCAATTTGTTAGTCCTCAAGTTTTTGATATTTTATTTTATATAACTGTTTTTGTATTTCCTTTCCTGTTTCGTTTTAGATATACATTTACTTTTCATTTATTCCTGTTTTTCAATACTTTCTTTGTCTAATATCTTTACTCAGAAATATTCAAAATATATATAAAAGTTACACTGATTGTAATTTTAGGCATTCATAGTCAAATATCAAAAAAGTCCGCCATAAACAACTGTCCCATATTATATACTGAAAGGTTGTTTTACTTTTTGTATTCGATATGTCAAAAAATTTTATTTACAGACAGATGAAAAGCAGAATAGAATAATTGATGTTTTGTGATCTTAAAACCAAAGAAATAACAGAAAGGAAAGAGTTCTAATCAAATCTTGCAAACACACATGCTGTGCAGGTCAACTGGGAAAGCACTGCTGTGTTAACTGTGCTAAGTTCACATAAGCTTCTCCTTGAACATGCTTCTGATACATTCCAAGAGTGCAGCGTGCTCTTGGCACCCAAAGAGCTGTAAGCTCATGTATTATTGAAGCAAGCAGAACAGAATTCTCCCCTTCTTGAATCAAAACGACTTTATATGGACAGAAACCAATTAGAAAACCCCCAAAGGATCTTGTGTGAGTCCAAGAGAATGTGCTAGATATAAATTTTATCGGCATGTCTACAACATAATACTATTATTGTGTACTTCTCAGAAGTCTCATTCCAGGTTCTACTCCATCTGATCCACAGTCTGTTAGGAATTGAAGCTCAGAAGCTCATCCCATGCAAAAGGTAGTGTCTGCAAAAGGAGTGCTGGGGAGACAGACTTAATCCAGTGCCCAAAGAATGGAAAAGACGGAGGTCCACTCACAAATCAGCTGCTCAACTCCAGGACTTGAGAGATTAGAGTGACAGGATAGGAATAATGAAGGAGAGGAAGAGACCAGGTCCTTTCTAGGAACAGGTCTTCCAGAAATCCTGGTGCCACCTCCTATCACTCCTTCCATGATCTGGTATTTCTTTCTGGTCAGGGATGCTGTCTTTACCCTTGAACTGGGCAGAAGAGAGATCATGCAAGTGTAGGTCAAGTTAACATATTATAATTTTCTCTAATGATCACCATGTTCATATGCAGGACTGGGTAGAATCTGACCCAAAGATTAAGAGGACAAATGGCACAAAGATCAATAGAGGGAAGGGAGCAGGGAGTGGAGAAAGGGAAGGGAAAGGATAGGAACAGGGGTCTGAGTTAGAACAAGACATATTCCATGTTTTATTATTATATCAAAACAGATTCTACTGTCATCTACAACTAAAAAGAACTAAAAAAAAAAAAAAGATTAATGGGGCAAATTAGAAAGATGTATAGAGACAGAGATGCCAAGCCTTTTCCTTCTATTCCAATCATTCATCAAACATCTTCAAGTCCAAGTGTCAGATTTTCATAAAAGCAACCTTCAGCTTCCTGAAGGGCAACCTAGGTGCCCTCACCCTCATAACCCACACATCACAGGGTTATCTACAGCAAGGCTAATGTGAGACTAATGAAGTATTTCCCAGCTGTGTGACCTCCAAAATTAGTAGTTTTTAAGTCAGTTAAGAGCAAGTGAAGCTTATTTAGGTTTTCCTGGGGACCTGGCTGGCTGGGACATTCCTCAGCTAGTTTATCAGAAATTCCTCTTGGGAAGACTTTCAGCAGGCATGTTGGCTGTGGTTCAAGGTGATCTCTGTTACCTGTCTGATATTTAGTGCTCGATGTGGCCTAGGGCCTGGCTTCACTTTCATGCAGCCTTTCCTCTCCAATACCTGAAATTGGCTACCTCCATGGCAATGTTAGGTGGCAATCCAAGAGGGTGAGATTAAAAGCTACAAAACTACTTGAGATCTTGCATCACAAAAATGTCACTTCTGCCACATTCTAATTTGGCTAAACCAAATTACAAGATACAAGGCCAATCAAGATACAAAGTCAGGGAAGTGGACTTTACCTTTATAATTCAAGAAACAGCAAAATTTTGTTGCAGCATTTAAAAATGTGTACCAAAATCTCTCCGGGCTGACATAACATTGTGGACCAGTGTTCATTTCAAAAATGAAATGAGTACTTCTTCCTCCAAATGCACTGAGCCATATAAAAAAATGCAAGGATGAACACTGGATTGGGCCTGATCTTCAGCGCTGACTTCCCTAAAGCATGGACCCTTATGTTTGAAGTACAACATGTAGAAGTATATGGGATAGCTCATCCTAACCCCTTAGATTAATTACTGTAAGTCTTGATGGAGAGTATTAAAGGAAGACATTTTCATGAGGAGACACCTAGAGAACAAGATAAATCTCATACAAAGCATCTGGGTATAAGAGATGATGAATTAGCTTTATTTTGAGCTAATCAAATAATATTTGGGATATTATTTATATTTACGGATGTCCAATGCTCTTTACATATTCACAGTAGAACAATGAATATGGCATTCAAACCATGATACAAAATCAACACTTGAAAAACAGAAGCTGTTAAATCTTATAAATAAAGAAGCTTAAGTGGCTATGTAATAAATGATTTTACTTGAAATACTGTCATGAAATACTGTCATTAGGAGATGTGATCAATCTTTGTAGCACTATAGAGCACTTGAAGATGTAAGGTGAATATGTACAGTGTCGGCTTTTAAAATAAATTAATAAGAGATTCCTTAGAATTACAAATCTTTATTCAGCATTTTATCAGATAGAGTAAGCTTTATAAAGATTAATTACTTGACAATTATTTGGGGAAGATGGAAATTTCCCAAGTCATGTGTTATGAATTATGGAGGAAAAACAAATTTATAACATACAGCAGTTCATGCAAGTAATAAATTTCTCTGAAGGATCAAACAAGAGTCTGTCATAGTTGTTAACTTTGCAGACAAAACAGGTTACCTGTGGAAAAGGGAAAAGAGGGACAGATATTTTTCAAGTATATCCTTTATATATTTTTGAATTTTGTACCAAATGCATATATTTTCTAAACACCTCACTTTAGAGTGACGCTGAGATTCCATGGTGGGGAGGAAAGAAAAATTCAACCCCATTCTTCAAAGCATTTTATTTCTTGTGTTTCCCAATTTATAGCAATTCAACTCACAAGCATACCACCAAACCTCTTCAAATACTTCCGTCACTTAAAAAAGAAGTAAAATTTTCCAATTTGTAAAAGGACATGAACTTGAAAATCCCTCCTGCTTTAGTTAATGGGGCAAGATTTCTGCTGAGTCATTTCAGCCTCTCATTAATTCGACCTTAAGGATTTTGGACCAGCTAGTAACCCAGTGGGCAGTCATAGGATAATATTTTTCTACTACTGATAAAGCTAATTGGCATGTGTGGCTTTATTCTGTGACCCTGACCTCATTACAAGCAATCTCTAACCACCTTAGTGGGCTGGTTACTGCTTAGTCAGAAAAATTCTGCTTTTCAATGGAGACAGTTGAGATAAAGAAATAACAATTTTTGACTTTCAGATCTGAAAAATGCAGCAGTTACTGAGGAAAAAATAGGTTTTCCCAATTTAAAAATATGTCCCCATAATTGTCTTAATTAGATATTGAAGAAAAGAAAAAAAACATCAAATTTCTAAAAGGCTTTTATAGGTAAAAATAAGAAGAAAATATTCTCCTGTAGTCAGTTTCCACACCAAAGACTTATTAAGATATACTTGGAGAGGTTTGAACTTCAATTTTCTTTTCTGGATTCCTTACTAACTCAAACTGACTCTTGCTTTCAATCAAGTAGCTCAATATCTACATATTGATTAAATGACTATTATAAATGAACTTCTCACAATAGTGATAATATGCCATTCATGCTAACAAATTACATGCTCTACTGTCAAAGTGGAAGACCGAGTTTCATGACTAAATTGTTTCCGCAAAGGCTGAACCTGTTGACACACACCTACCCGAAAATCAGAATAAATATGTTGGTTGTCATGTTTATCACCATCAATATATGAAGCTTCATGAAAATCAGAGGATTCACAAACACCAGGTTTTCTGTATTCTCATATTAGGGTGCAGCTTCTGAGGTAAATCAGATTCATTAATCCTTTATAAAAGGATGAGAGCTATAATGCAGAACATTAAAAAAAATAATCACGATGATTTAATTTGGCAATATTTTTTCTGGTCCCCTTTGTAGTATAGCTGGTAATGATGGTTTTGGTAGTGCTGGGAGAGATAACAGCTATTGTGATAGTGGATATGGGTACAATTTTGGTAAAACACCTAAAGTTTCATTCAACTTTTGCTGAATGTTTTGTTGTTGTTTCAGGTGTTGAACCCAGGGTCACTTACATAGGGAACTTTTGTATTTTTTATTTTGAGACAGGGTCTCACTAAGTTGCTTGGGGCACAGCTAAGTTAACAATGCTGCCTTTGAACTTGTAGTCTTCCTGCCTCAATCTCCGGAGGTACTGGGAGCTACAGGTATGTGACACCACACCTGATTCCCTCAAATAGCATTAAATACCTTAAACTTGTGTGTGTGGATGTGACAGAGGATAAGTTAGACACATTATTTGCTTGTGTAGAACTTACAATGCAGCTATTCATTATGATAGGACATCTTTTAAAGACCATCTCTAGATTGATCAAACCTTAAAACTTTGCTTAGTGGCAGTGAAATAAAGAAACAAGAAGGACAAGGATTAGCACAGAGCTTTGCATCATACAGTGTCAATTCCATGACAACCCTGTGTCTGAGTCCTGGAACTGATGTTTACCAGGTGTGTGACCTTGAAGTCTTTCCTTCCTAGGCCTTGATTATATAATATGAAAAATAATAGCATCTACTTCAGAGGATTTTGTGGTGATTAAATAAGATAAAACATGAATTTTTTTTTTTTTTGTAAAGTAAATCGCCTTTAGTTTTTCAGTAAACACAACAATGAAGAACAAAACTGTTTTCTCTGCTGGTACAGTTAAGAAGTGTAATCATTTCAAACAAAGAAATAACTTTCTGAATACATAAATACTACATGCCCAAGACAACATAGGCGGGAAGGGAATGATGTCTGTCAGTTGTTGGTCAAATTATCTCTGGGCACAGGTCTGCTGGTGAAATGTTTAAGTCAGTATCTGACTCAATAAATACCAGCATCTTCTATCTTATTGCACAGTAATCACAAACATCATTTTAAAAGTTTCACATCATTACCTTAAGTGAATATACCATAATTTGCTTAATTATCCTTTATTTTTAATTTCTAAAATGTTTGCCATTCTATGTAACTCTTTGATGAAGTCATTTATATTTTATATCATTTGATTAGTCTTATGCAAACACAAAATCTCTTAAATCTAGGCTTGTATATTGCCCTCTAGGAAGTGCAGGTGGGTACCCATGTGTTCTCTCCTTTTCCCCCTTTCATTCCTTCTTTAGGTTCACAGCTCTGGGCTCTGCACACTTGGGTATTGGCATACCATCAACTTCACTCAATCAGTGCATTGCTTTCTTATTTATTGAAATATACTTATTAACTTTCATCTGCTTCTTCCTGGTAACACACTATTTAATGCAGTACTAGATAAATACATCATTTAAAACGATTTTTTTTGTATTTGTTGCATGTAATGTTTTGTGCTATGAATCTTGTTCTCTGATTCTTTTATTGAATGCTGTTTTTAGGATTTAGGTAGATTGCTATATTTCCTTCCATCTTTTTCATGGCTTCTGATTGCTTAATATTCCATGATTTAGAGCTTCCAGTTTGAAATTGTCCATTCCTCCAAGTACACACATCTGGATTGTTTCCAATTCCACATCTCTAAAGCACTGTTTTTATGAAACAAACAAAACAAAAACATTGATGATGTTTTCTGGGAGTATCTAGTAATGGGATTCCTGGGTTCTTGTGTTTACACACTAATATCATTAAGTTTTTACATACACATTGTTCTCAGGAGTGGACACATTATTTTATTTAATGACCAACATGGTAGAGGGGTCTTGTTTGTGTGTCTCCTTAGCAACACCCTATGTAAGTTTCTTAACACGGCAAAATGGAAAAATGTGAAGTTGATAGTTTTAATTTCCATTTTCTCTAATTACTTGAGAAGTTGGGAATCCCTTCAATATTTTCCTGTCCATTGAGGTTTTAATTACTGTGGATCTGTTATCTGTTACGCTGTGTTCCTTACTTCTTCCTGTTGATGGTAGGGCACCCTGATGTTTTAAATATCAGATCATTACTAATTTTAGATGTTACAAATACTTTCTCTCTTTATCATCCTTTTTGAACTTTATAGAATGCTGGATTGAAAATAGAACTCTAATAAAATTAAATACATTAATTTTTGCTTTTATATTTCTTGGCAATTATTTTTTAAAAATCCCTGGTCTCTCCAGTTACATATTTGACTTTGATTTGTCTATTTGCTTTGTGGTTTCAGCTTTTATTTTTAGGACATGAATTTGTCTTGTGTTTTGTTTAATTATTTTTTGGTTGTATTAAAAATCAGACATTTCCTTCCTTGTGTGAAGCCAGCTTTCTCAGCACTCTCTATTAGTTCATCCATACTTCACGATGACTAATGATCTCACTCGAGTTCCCATGCATGGTTTTTGTTCTAGGATTTCTCTCAGGCTCCATTATCTGTTAGTTTTTTCAAGTGTTTATATAAAGTTGCTTTTATTCTGCAGCCATGCACCATGCCATCATATCTAGAAGGACAATCCTTCTGTTTCTTCTTTCCTGGTTATTGGCATGAAGTTATGCTTTTTAAAAACTTTACATTCACTTTGACAAGTGACAAGATCTTTGACAACATCTCTGATAACTTGCTAAAATTTGGAGTAGAATAGACCAAATTTGTAGATTAAAAGAGACAAAATTAACTTCTTAAAGTTGGTATTATCATTACACCTTTGTCTATTCCTTTTCGATTTTATTAAAGTTTTCAATATTTCTCAATAAGTCTGTGTCTTCTATCTTCAGTTAAATTATAGATACAACATAGAGTAGAAGTCCAGATAAGGAAGTGTAAAATTTAATTGTCTAATATTAATGATGCATAAACACCATGCTATTTTAATTTATACTATCTAGCAAGTTTTCTGAACTGATCAACAACATATAATCAGTTTTGCCAAATTGAAATATTTGATCTGTTAATTTTTTTGCATATTATAGAGGTGGGGTGAAAAAATGACATTTGGGTTCTTTTCTTACACTTATATATCTGTGATTATTACTGGAATAATTGTTGGGTTATGATTATCATCAGATAATTTTAAATATACTTTTGATTCAGTATTTTAATTGTAAACTATATATGTATTTATAGTTAATAAAATAAATGTAATTACACTATTCATATCCAGTATAGAATTAAGAGCAAAAACCAACCAAAAGAAAAAATGAAAGAAAAGTTTGAAGACTGCTGTGGTGGTAAATGTGAAATAATTTTGCACTAGGTTCACTGAAAGCTGTAGAGAATGCCCTTCCAGAATATCTGCTTGCGGAATAATCAGCTGGAGGGTCATTCACCAGATTCCTTATCTCACAGATTGAGGTTTGACTTTGGAGGCATAAACTTATCCTAGGCTGCTGTTATGTCTAGATCCTTAGGTCAGAGAGCAGAAGATGGGTGAGCATTTGAACTAGGAAGTAGGAAGTAGGAAGCAAGTCTGAGCTTGAAAGATGTGTTCAACATCTGCTAATGATATCAGAAGTGGGTTGAGTGTATGGGACACTGGGCACCAAACAGGATTGCTTTTGTCTCCTTGTCCTACTTAAAACTGTCCATATCCACTTTGGTCTGTTTGTTAACAAGGTTTCAAAGGTACAGTCAGTCTTAATACCTATTAAGGACAAAATGCAGACCAATTGTAATGAGCTGCAATCAATACTTTTGCATTTGAAGTAAGGCCACTATTTACATAGCTCACCTTTCTCTTCAACTACCCATTCTAGACTTCTCTTAGCCTTCACTGCCATCTCTGATGTTCTAGGTATCTTTCCATATTGGGTTTGTCATGACTTTCAGCCATAATAATTCTGAATTATTTGTCTTGCCAGATCAAGGTGATGTAACTGCCTTTCTATCACTATGACCAATCACAGAAGCACCAGGAGATGCTCCTGAATGTCTTTATAAAATATGAATACAAAATGTAAATATAAAACATTTAAAAAGCAAAATAAAGCATCTATTTTACTAACAGATAATCAGTGTTGTAACCAGGTATACTTCATATACCATTTCTCAACATATTTCTCCATGGGAAATAGGAATTGTGACAATTTTTGTGTTATGAACTTTGCCTAGAAAACAGTATATTTAATGCTTCTTATCATGATATTATTTATAACAACCACAATTTGATATTTTTGATTTTTCAAATTTTTATTACTACAATAAATATTATGAAGATTATTGTGATTAAGAAATATTTATATATATTTCCTTAGGATAAACATAAACATTGCTTTGTGGAAATGCTAGACCCAAGAGAATGGACAATTTTCTGGTTTCTCATGCACATTTTCTATCCATTGAAAATATATGCCTTTCCAAATTGTAAGAAAGATCCTTTGAAGTATGTCCTTCAAATTAAAAAAAAGTAAATAAAGTTGATTAACCAGGATAAATAAAAGTGACACATACTATGAAAAATAATTGTAATGAGTTAATTTCCTCATGAAATTTTATATATGTGATGTTATATATTAGCATATATTTATGAACATATTACATGTTTATACATGTATTTAATATGAAAAAATGCAAATGAGGAGAGAGAGAGAAATGTTTAATATTTTTCATTTGGCAATAGTAGTTGGGTTCAGAACTCAGTTCTGAAAATTGGTGAGTTTATATGCATGTCTGGCCTTAAAGCTACATCAACATGAGTCTGTATTGATGAACATCACTGCATTGACTTGGCTTGAAAGGTTTATTTTGCTTCTTTATCAATCCCCAAGTAATGTTCCTTAAAGGAACATTAGCTAGAATGAACTTAAGAGGAATTTTATTAAATTTCCAAATCCAAAAGTTATCTCTTTTCTCTTAAATTAATATCTATTTTATGAGTGAAACAAATGTTATTTAAATTGAAAAAAGAAAGTGGAAGTCTTGGACAGGAGTGAAAACTTCAGTCTGCACTTTCTAATTCACTTTCCAAGCTTGTGCATGTCAAATATTCAGAAAAAGCAGAAAAAAAAAAATGAGATTTCATGTTTCCAGATATTTATTTCTGCTTATTGACTTTTCCCATTTTTGTAAGAATACTTCAGAATTTCAGAGGCATGAAGGCACAGAATTAATTTGACAGTCTTAACTTCCATCTAAATTCTAAGGCTAATTTGCAAAATCATTCCCTTTACATATCTTTCAGCAAGTAGTAATTTAAGATCAATCCCTGTTAGAATTTTCAAAACTCTCTAACTCTTTTTGTGTCACTGATTATATCATATGTATTTTCCTTTTACAGTATAAAGATTTAAAAAATGCTCTCCTCTATTTCTTGAAAATTGTTACAGCCAAGAATAAACAAGTATTAATCAACATGAGTATTTTTATAAAGCTGGATCGATATAGAAATCAGATTAAAGCACAGTCTTCTAATACCTTAGGTAAATGTGTTCAGGCCATTGTTGAATCTCAGTTGGGACACTGCTATCCAGCTATTATAAAATGTTTGACAAAACACTGCTGGAGATATTGTAAGGATCATGAAAATTACTTCTAGTAGATTTTACAAATTTTAAATGTATTTTGTTTTTATCATTGGATATTTTAATTTACTACCCCAGATTTTAATAATTTATTTCTGCCTTATAGTTTATGTTATAATCTTATAGTTTATGTTATAATCTTGATTTTATTGCAGTTTTGTAAAAAATAAAATCAAAATTTAGACAAACTATTTATTAAGAAAATAATACTTAACAAAAATGAAATTTATCAGCTAATACTGCATTTATATAAGCTCAATAGAGTCAATTTCACATACAACTGAAGTTCCAAAAATTGAAGTACTCGGGAATAAGGAAAGGATTTTCACTTTTACCATGCCTGCTCAACATACTACTTGAGATTTTAGCCAAAGCAATTAGGCAAAGGCGATTAAAAGGGCTACAGGTAGAAAATAAAGAAGTCAAAATATCTCTCTCCACACATAATATGATCCTGTACTTAGAAGGCCTGAAAGACTCCACCAGAAGAGTTCCAGATCTATTAAACTAATTCAGAAAAATTCAATATACAAAATTCGTAGCATACATACAAAAATTAGTAGCATTTCTGTACACAAAATTAACCCACTGAGAAAGAAATCAGGAAAACAATTCCATTCACAATAACAATAAATAAATAAATAAATAAATAAATAAATAAACCCCACAAATGTAGAAATGAATCTAACCCAAGATGTTAAAGACTTCCACAAGAAAAATTACATAAGAACTGACAAAAAAAAGTAGACGAAGACACTAGAAGATTTCAAATTATTCAACAAAAACAGCATGATATTGGCATAAAAACAGATAGATGGGCCAATGGAGTAGAATAAAAGATTCAGAGAAAATCCACCTAGGTACAGTCTTCTGATTCTTGACAATGAGGTAAAAATCACAAGATGGGAAAAAAAGCCTTTTTATAAACAGTGCTGGGAAATCTGAATGTTCATATGTAGAAGAATGGAACTAGATTCCTATCTCTCATTCTGCATGAAGTCCTCTCAAAATGAATCAAATACCAAGACATAAGATCAGAAATTTAGCAATTGTTACAAGAAGTCATTGGGTCAGTACTCCAGCATTTTGTCATGGACAATGACTTCTTATTAGGAGTCCTATACGTGGGGAAATAGTGACAATAATCAATATATGGAAGGACATAAATTATAAAGTTTCTGAACAGCAAAAGAAACAATCGTGTAAGAGAAAACCTACAGAATTTGAGGAAATCTTTGCCAGCTACTCTTTCAACATAGTATTAATACCCAGAAGATGTACAGAATTTAAAAATGCCATGAAACAAAAAATTCTTTAAATAAATGGACAAACTAAACAAACACTTCCCAAAAGAAGAAACACAAATGCTCAAAAAAATATATGAAGAATGTTCAACATTTTTAATTGTCATGGAAATGCAAG
Organism: Glaucomys volans; assembly: GCA_020662805.1. Classification (NCBI taxonomy): domain Eukaryota; kingdom Metazoa; phylum Chordata; class Mammalia; order Rodentia; family Sciuridae; genus Glaucomys; species Glaucomys volans. The sequence continues at coordinate 357,870 of JAJEJO010004370.1, forward strand.
CTAAAGTATACTGAGACTCCAGTTAGGATGGCAATCATCAAAAACACACAAATTGGAAAAGGACAGCCCCTTTAACAATCAGTGCTATGAAAACTGGATATCCATATGCAAGATTCAGGGAAAAGGAACCTTTATACACTGTTGATTAAAATAAATGTGAATTAGTACAGACAGTATGGAAGTCAGTATGGATGGAGATTCCACAAAAACCTAAAAAAATGGAACTTCCTTCTGATCCAGCTGTACCACTCCTCAGAATTTATCCAAAAGAATAAAAACACTATGGTTTAGAGATTTCCATGTTTATAGCTGCACAATTCATAATAGACTAGTATGGAATCAGCCTAGTTTTCTGCCAACAGATGAATGGATAAAGAGATGTGGTATATGTGCATAATGGAGTTTTACTCAACCATAATAAATGAAATTATGTAAT